>SJOL01009744.1:510553-529059 GCA_004794785.1 Opisthorchis felineus
TACTGTGAAAGCCGTCCTGGTAAGCAGTTTGGAAGTAACACTGTGAAGCAAAATTATTTTTGGTCTTTAACGTTAAATTGTCTCGGAGTTGTCTGATCGAGTCGCATTTATGAAGCGGAAACATGTCAGCGGTTAACGATTTACCTCTAGTGCATTTTTAGGCAGGGGGTGAACTGTGTGTTGAAAAATTTATGAAGCGTACTAATATATAGTCTACAGTTTCTACCTTAATATGTCGCTGCTTTTTATTGAGATTATACAAAACTATACTTGGGGAACTATTAATAAGAGATCAATCATCATAACAAATTTACTGAATACACTGACTGAGATAAACTATTTAAATAGAAATAACTCTTCGTTTGTGCCAACTCCACGTGGTAGTGCAACTATGCACATCTCATTAGGGCTGGAAACAGAATCAGATTGTGGGGTACTGAATTAATTGGATGAAAAGCTCAGCACAGTTTGATCAGCAGTTAACAGTTTGCCCGACGCATCAACCTAAAGTATAAACCTGTACTGCGAAAAATGTGGATTACGTTATGTAAAAAACCTGAAGAATCGCCCATTTCTCACGCTTTTAAACAGAAGTTCCACACCTCTGGTCTATGTGCGGCTAATTGTTAGGATATTCAGGTGCACCTTGATATAATATACTGTTCCTGCACAGAGCTCGCTAACTGGTTAAAGTCAGCGAATCTCCACAACTTGTGTATCTGCTGTGAACAGTAGAAGTGGCACTGATACGATTTAACCAATTGTTTTTACCCTGGTATGGTATCGTTCGTGCACATTCCACACATCAGCTTACTGTTCTGTTCGAAAGCCGAAGGTTGGTTTGTTTGAGCCCATAAATTCAGCCGAAAGCCTTGTAATTACTTTAAAGCTTTCGCACACGCGATAAATGAAACTCAAGGCAATATGGTATACTTTTTGGCAACGCAATGGGCAAGACGCTTCAGCAACCCTTACACTGACACTGTTAAAAACACTTCTAAGTTCTTTGAAGCGTACCCAATTGGGAGGCACCTAAAAAACAAATCTGCTATGAAATCTTATTTGCCAAGTAATACGGAAACACCGCAAGGTGCACGTATGCTACCCGGTGTCTTCTGCTTCTATTGTTTTTCATGCATAAAGAGGTGTTGTATCTTTCAGGAATGAATATACTTGGTGATTTTCTAAGGTCAGATTTAGTGAGTTAAAGTTAGTCTTATTTTTTCAAGGTGCTCATTTGCATTGACAATAGAAGCGCTTGTAATGAAAAAAGCTAGTTTCAAGCTCTCTTGTTTCCTCTACAGACCCCTGCACTGGTTTATTTTGTAGTTTTGAACTTTATGGGACTGGAGTTCTTGAGCCCACTTTTTCTGAGAAGCTAGGTGAGCCTCAACGATGAGAAAGCTGTAGAAGAAACATGGATGTAAAAAACCAGCGGTTTAGTGCATTGTCCTCCATCTACTGTATTGAAGGAACCAGAACTCAGAAAATGACTGATTCACCGAGTAGACATAGAGATCAGTCGATTTGGAGAGGGATATGTGGGAGATCAACTAGCCAACCTAATTCAAGGAAACTCAATGTAGATCGAACGTACTGACAGCAAGGTACGTGGTTCAAAAAAGACCTCTGCATCCCGACCGTTCCTCTCTCGGTTTGGATAAACTGTCTGCATCTCAGCTTTCGTGTTTTCTTTCAGTGGCGTGACAACTATGCGTCGAAAGGGTGTTACAGTTGAAGGCATCACAATGTGCGAATGAAATGATCAAAACACACAAAGAAAACTCCTCGGAATGGAAGTTCTCGGACTGGCCAATGAGATTGGAGAAAGACAGGTTACAACGCAAAATAGCTAGCAAACGGACCGGTAGGAGCTGCGATAAAATTTACCGGAAGCAAGCTATTCAGCAAGCCGGTCGAACGCAAACAAAGCGGCAAAACCTTGAACGGTAAAGCCGTCCTTCAGTCAGCCAGTCACGTCAGTTGATATCAGCTAATGTTTCATAAACTATATAAACGCAAGCAGATAACTACTCCCTGGTGTTTCCCCCACCGGTGGTGACGAAACATCTACGAGCAAACTGCAAGGCACGGTGAACCAGCGAACAGCCGCCCGATCGACAGGCACCTAGTTAATTTCCGCAACGTGATTGTGAGGACTGTTTTGTGTTTAATTTGGTTGGTGCTTTCGGTACTTGTATTGCATTTTTTCGGATTATCTTCGATCTGGTTGGTTCGCTGAGTACCCCTATTTTGACAATTCTGTGAAACCAGGGGTAAAGGAACACCAACCAAACAGCTCACTAATTATGTCGCCTCCCATGGGGAACGAAAAGTTTGTGAGTGAGTTTCGAATTTCAAAGAACAAATCAGCTGAAACCGGATCAACAGTCAATAAACCCACCCAAACTATCAACATTTAGATACATGGTCACACACATACAGACTTTGCGGTGCATTTTAAAGCCGTTATAGCTTCAGGTTTTGATAGTGTGTTACGGTATCGAACTTTTATAGCTCGGTATATATGCACGGCTAGTTCAGCCTGACCACATTTGTCACGCCGACGATAATTTATAGTGTCTCCCCATTTATCGGATTCCCATAACCATATCTGTTTTTGTTCAGAGCTGATGCTTGCAAATTCGGCTGCACGGACCAAACCAGATCACAATGTGTCTTCCTCCTCACTGAACTCCCTTTCAAGACTTCGCTTATTAGGCAGTATCGTTCGACCTAGTAGCCAACAGCACATCGAGGACTCATCGAGCATATCTCGGCCGGAAGCAGACGGAGTTGCTTCATTCTTCTTTAAACTGGTCAGAGAGGGTGATTCTGTCATTGTCGCTACATCCACTGAGGTTGATCGACAAAGTTGGGTACAAGCAATCTATCGGGCAACGGGTCAGACGCATAAGCCAACTGTACCTGGTCATCCCGTCAGCAGCTTGTCTACTAGGACCCCTATTCGTGGTAAGTACAAAATCTCAACGGGGCTTAGCTTATATGTGTTGTAAACTGCCCCATGCATTTGGTGATTTCAAAATTCCAGGACCAGTTGAATATCTAAAGGGCTTTTTATTAGGTAAAAAGTCGGGGTGTAAAATGGAAAATTTCTCCAATGTATTCTTGTCTGTCAGTGTTTTTTCAAGGTACATGTGCAAAAATCATGTGGAGAAAATAAATTTCTTCCAAAGTAGCATGATTATGCATATTAGGTGAATAAAACCAAGTTAAAGTGAATTAGTTAACTTTGTATTTCTGGCAATACTCGAAATTGACGTGAAAGGCTTTTGCTTAACGTGACTATGTGGTTTACATTTGCAATTTCGTTCCAAGTAAACAAGGGATTTCCCTCATTTGTCAACTACAGGGTAAATCTGGGGAATACGTCCACAAATGTGAATCATAATGAAATATTCACCAAAAGCACAAAGGCGAGATGAGGGAAGAGTGTATCAGTGTACCGTTACGATTTATCTCCAAAATTTACCAATGATTTGATTCGATCATCAACATATTTGGGTCCATTTCCTCAAAACAAAAACAATGTAAAGTATGGTGAAATTCTGACGTGCCGTAAAAACTTACAATTAAGTCCATCCGTTTGCCGCCAGTCAGTACGCAAAGGACCAGTCCTCCATTGCACAACTTCGCATCGAGTTGCTCATTCTTGTTCTTGTGTGCAGTGTCAGAAATTTTCCACCCTCGAAACTGGGGAAAGTCTTTCACCATGTTTGCTCTCGTGATGTGCTTGGAGCCCTAAAATATCTTTGGATAAACGGAGCGCTAAAGAGTAGATGATTTCAGCCGATATTCCAACGAATCAAATATGGAGACAAAATGAACCAAAAAAAGTGCAAGCCCTTTGTAAAAATATCTGCAGTTTTGGAAACTAATGGTGCGACACAGACTTATAATACGTCATGGATAAGACAGTTCTGTTGGTGGTAAAATATAACAAGTAGCTTTGGCGTAGTTGTTAACTGTGGTTGGTAACTTAGACTACTTTCATTCGCTCGTTAAAGGGTGCGCCAAGTTAGTACAGAAACTTGGTATTATATTGAACGCGCTCAATAAAATCTGCTCAAAACCTTTAAGAGAAGTATTTTGCATTCATCTGATGACTATACTGACAGTTCTATGAAACTCACAGATGACAAACAATGTGATACTCAGAACTGTTGTTTCGCTGAGCACAAACGGTATTCACCACTTTTTGTCGGCTTCTGAAGTTGCAGTTCATACCTCTGTGGGATGTTTCGTTGTCGGGACCAACACAAATTCAGCTACACCAAAAGCGCGTCTACAAAAGCGATGAACTCAACTGAAAAGAATGCCTCTGAGACAGCTCACTGCCTGGATTTTTGTTTCACCTATCGAGAACCAGTGAAGCAATCCAACGTATGCTTCGTTAGATTCAACAGCTCCTATTCAGTGTTGTATTGTGGGAAACATCGGACCTATCAGAAGACCGTCTGCAGCATTTGGTGTTTTAATTATTCAAACAAACATTTTTAAGGGATCAGGACAGTCAACGAAGATATTTAGCCAGGTTGAAGAGAATCATTGTTGAAGTAGTTAACACATCTTTAATGAAGCACTACTATTAAATGCTCTTCGACAGTGATCGAGGAGTTTCGCACATTTTCGAGGTTATCAGGTAGCCAAAGTCGAATTCATATTCTACTTGAACCCAAATCAAATGCGAAACCGATCATGGGATTTTGAACAGTTCCCAGCAACTTTATGATTATTATATTCCAGCAAGTCAACTTGATGTGATATCTCGAATGCCGTACTAACTGATACATGGGTCCACTTTGTGCAACAGATTCAGTTGAATTACATCGTAAACAATAGATTGACCTGGGAGTCAGTAGAGTTCATAGTTGAGACCGAATTAGTTGGAAACTGAGTGTAGTTTAGACCATTTGACCATCACGCGCAACAGTTAAGCGTAATATATCACAAATTAGAAGAGTAAAGGAATCAGTTTGTTCAACTGTATAATTCTTTTTGGTGTTAAACAGATTCATTAGAAAGAAGACCTTAATTAAATGGGAAATATTTTGTTTGTCCTATTAGACTCTTTCAGTGTCAGACTCAATTTCGATGCGAAAGTTAACTTTGAGTCGTGATTAAAGCACATGGAGGCACAAATAAATTGCTTCTCCTCAGAGGTCAGAAATCGACTTAGGAAGGATATGCCTAGCCATCTGAAGGACCGGACGGTCATTTTAGTCTTAAAGTACTCTTTGAAACACAACCAAAAAGTTCAGGCGCCGCATGAAATTCGATTTTCATTGATAAGTTGCAAATCTCAGTAGATCTTAGCTTTCCTACTCCAAGTTGGGTTGTTCGAGCTGGTGTTATGTATGAGCATATCAATTAATACACAAAGCAAAAGACCGCGCAACTGAAAAGCTTTATGATACGAGCTATGAGAGACCCCTTTATACTACCCCGAGTTCTGAGTTGTCCAATGAGAAAATTTTGTTTTGTCTGAGACTTGCAATCAAGGTTCATAGTGATATCGAGTACCACACTTCACCGATGCAAAAGGACATATTTAGGATCAACAGTCAAAGAAAACTGGGTAATGTTTTTGAATATTCCGCGTAAAATACAAATTCTTTCGGCTAGTTAAGTACAGTTCACTTATCGAAGACATTGCTCAACCCAATTTTGTTTTTGCATATTTATCACATACTCTTATTTCGTTAAATCAATGCAGTATTTTTTCGGTCCAATTTATCTAGATTTGTTATCAAGACAGTGATTTATAGGAACCCTACTAATTATAAATTTTTGGGGACAACTTATCTAACTTGCCTGTGACAGCAGAATTAATCCAACAAATCCGTAATAATCGAACGTGAAAAACATCGCGCTTGGCAGGAAAGGCCAAAATACGTGACTTTTATGTTTGCTAGCGGTTTTTGGGGTGACTGAGTGTTCAAACAGGCGAATAACCTTCAGCTAAAAAAAAACAATTCTCACCAGTTGCGGGACCACGCAGACTTCTGCTCTGTCGGAAAGGAATATACGGATAGATTTGGTCGTTGGATTTTGTTGAACTTATTCTTCAGAATAAAAACAGTGTAACAACAACTGAGATGTTAGTTCTCCATACTGCAGGTGTTACATCGGCTGGTTAAGAAACACCGACCTTATAAGTGGGCAAACTTTCAAGTATAGGCCTTTATATATTTCCCAGCTACAATTATTCCCTGGTACTAAAAACTCCCAGAATGGCTCAGTTCAGTTGCAACCACCAAGCGAAACATGATGCTGTTATTATATGAGTCCATGGAAGCACCCCGTGAGACGGATAACATGAAATCACGGGGATTGAATGAACAACCTGCGAAAGAGTTATGTTTGTAAGGGGCCTTGAAGATTTTCCCCGTCCGTAAAGAATTAAACAGAATTCAGGATAAAAGCATCTACAAGCAAACTCAATCGTTCGAGCTGGGGTTTAGTTTTCCACTTTCTTGGACTAAGGTGTAGTCGGCCAGAGTCCGAGCTTCTTAAATCAAGGTCGTTCAAACTTTTTTTAATTTCTGATTTTAAGCAAGATTTGAGTTTCACCTGACAGTTCACATTTGCATATAAGTTTGCGGTATTAACAGTTCTGTTGTAGCATTTCAACTTTGGAAACATATCGGCCATTGGTGGAACCGGTGAATTCTTTCTTTGATGAATTGTGGGCCACTGAGGAGAAATTTGTCCCACTAGAAGTATCCCTTACATAAGGGCATTTTTTTTAATGGGAGTGCGGTATTTGCGTAAACTATGATTTTCAGCGCAAAGTTTGATGCTCAGATTATAACGGTGAGTTATTATCACGTCAGCTAATCCACAGTATCCATTACTGGTGCATTAATGTCACTGATTATTATGACTGTATCAAACACCTTTGTGGCCTTGTTTATTGATGGTTTCTTCAGAATTTGCTTGCGGATTCACGGGTACACTTACGTGGTACCAACACGGATCAACGAGAAGGTTTCAAATAGTTTATTCAGAAAAAACATTCAAATATACCAGCAAAGAACATTTATGCTGGTTTGTTTTCATATTAGGGGTGCAGTCACGTAACCCAGAAGTAGCGGATATATGGTATACGTTGTGACGCATGTGCGTTGTCATGAAATGAAGCACATAAGTTTGGGACACCAGAGCCAGTAGTGAATAAATTAAGAATAATCAAGTAAAAAACCTCCATTAAGATACGTGAACTAATTCCTTAGGTTGCACCTCTATCCTATGAGGATTGAAAGGCTTACGGTTCACAGAGATAGCCTTCGGCGTTACGTACAATAAGGTGTAGAGGATATAAATTGTAGAAAAACCATCTACGACTTCACGTCGTTTGTATTTACTTAACATATTTGCAAACACCTGTCGTCTTTAGGGCCGACATGAAGACACCTAAAAGTACAAACTACTTAGTAAAGATTCATTTGCGTGAAAACGTTCATTAATAACAGGAACATGTTTCACTGAAATCTAACTGTTATCGAAATCCAGATACCACGAAATCTGTAACTGTACCATAAAACTAACTAACCTCCAAAAATCTAGATGAATGGACTGCGACTGAATTATTTCTTCAGATATTAACTGTAAAAGCATACTGTTGTTTCGAGTTTATGGCGAAAACGGTGGGCGAAAATTCTTGACCGTTTCACATAAGGGAGTTTGGTAGTAAGCTGGCAAACCAGATAGTTTTCTTCGAGTCATGTGGGCTACTGTGTCATTCTCGTAGGCAATCATGAAATAAAGACAATAGAATTACACCTTTGACATTCACTAATAGTCAGTTATTTCATAATCATGTTGTAAATAAGTACATTGACAACTTTTAAAAGTGTGTTCCTTGCAAAACAAAAATGAATGTGACGGTTATCTTACAACTAAAGTCTACAACGAAATATTTATTTATACCAAAATCGCTTGGAAAATAATAAACGTTCTCAGTTATTGGCACTTTCTTGCTTTGACTCGAAAGCTTTTTTAGTTCATTTGAAACAAACTTATTTTCCCTTTCTGTAGAATTTGAGGGTTCACACCATAGTGGAATTGAAGAATTGGCAACCACCCCTGTTTACAGTGTTGATCATTTCGACTTTTTTTGCGAACTACAAGCGCAGAGCCTGAACCAACGCCTTCAAGTGAGTGAATAATTTTAAAGTACTTTTATATTCGCATGGTTATTAAGGAAGTGCCTCCTGTGTCTTATACGAGATGGTTCACAAAGTTCCTTGTAAACCTATTATAAACCCACTGTGTTATTTGGGAATAAACGTAACACATCCAATACAAGGAAAGCCAAACGGAGTAGCTGCTTGGAATATTTATATTATCTGAATAATTATGTAATATCAGCAAATATGTACTTAGGCATGGTATCATTAACATGACCAATGGTAATTTCCAGGATATGAATAGTCACAACTGCGAAAATGGACCGAACTAGAGTCTGCTTTATAAAGGTTAATTTATTAAGCAAATCGTATAACCGCGTGCTTGAGTTAGGAGTGAAGTGCTGATTCCGTCATTACTATGATTTGCCTTCAGAAGGGACACTGATAAATGGTCCTCTTCGAAAACGTGATAATAATATTCACTACTCATCTCAAAAGCTTTGGTATTTCCCTAGCGGGTTTACTTCGAGGGCCTTGAAGTGACCTGCATTCATTTTTTATACAACTACCCCTTATTTACTTTGAGAATGTTGCGTTTGCGGAGAGTCATTGATTCTTATTGTTTGAAATAAATAAAATATTTCTCCGGCCAAAAATTACAAGCATATGTGAGGGCTCGACCACATGCACATTTTGTCAGGTTATGTGGCATGCAGTCTGAAAGCCTTACAATAATTCCTATTTGATGTTCGTGGACATTTTACAGTTTTGAAATTTTTGTTTATCTCACAAAATCACCATTAGTGGTTCTTGCGAGACTTGCACGCGGCAAAAGTGTGGATCCGTTTTGCAGGATTCAACCAGATTCTTCTTTGTGATGCAGCTTGATCTACAGTCCTACGCTCTGAAGATTATCAGATCATCAGGCGGGGTAAAAGACCAGTTAATATAAACAATCTGTTGAATATTTAGTGTAATAATTCAGATGACTAACAAACCACCGTTCAGTAAGATTATCAGAATAAATGCCCTCGACAGTTGCCACCGATTTCAAAATCGGTGTGTCAATAAGCGGGAAGGAACAGTTGCTGTAATACACAGATATGATTATTAGGGACAAATCCGTGGACATTTCAAGCACCAGATGAACAACAGTTGGTTGAAACACAGACCAAACGGGATGTCTCTGCTTTATCTTAAGAGACGGATCCATTTTCGGAAGAAATCACAAGTCCTGAAACGTAAGTGCCTTTTTTTGTAATTGACAGAATAGCAGCTTTGTGGGGAGACATCAGGAACGTCGTAGTCCCCGCTCTTTCCTTTTTCAGCTTGATCTTCTATCATCTCCCGTAACTATTTGTGTAAAAGCTCTAAACACTGGCGTCCTGCATGGTGCTGGAAACGGTTTTTGGGTGGGAGGATCCATAAATTTCATCAAAGAATCCCATTACTCACATTATCACAAAAGAAGTTTTGGCGTTTAAAGTAAATCCATGTTCGGATCGCCAAGAGCTGATCAGTGCGAAAGCGTTCGTTCTGATTGGTACTCATGTGGGCGTGAAGAGATGAAGCACGTGACCGTCTGGTTAACAACGTCACAGTCTTGACTAAGCAGTCAGCTTTTCTTGAGTTTTGGTCCGATTAGCCAAACGTTTCAAACACACATCTGACCATTGAGAAACATAATGACGGTTGATCATCGCGCAAGACTTGGTGATTATCAAGCAGTGAGTCCAGTTTCACGCACGCTGTTGTACATAACGGCTCTCATCAGGCGAGCACAGAGGAATCGGAACTCCGACCTACTTCTTTGTTGTCAGGGAAGTTGCTTGAGAAAATTAGCTTGTTCTCCATCGTGATTTGAAAACCGATAAAGCAGCTTCTGATGTCTCCATATACCTACGTGCTAAGTATTATGTGACGTCGTCAACTGTCCACAAAATAATCGCTCACTCAGCTTTATTATACAATGAATAAATTTTAAAATGAACTGGATTATTACGTGTTTCTGTTTTCAAGCGACAAGGAAAAGTACTATTTGGACACCATATGCGCCAACTAACCGGGATTTACTGACAGCATCTTGCCATTTCCCTCAATGTCTCCCAGAAAAATCAGATTTCTACTTGCTTTCCCTCTATAAAAATCGAAATAGCAAAATCAGTAATGCTCCAAGAATGACCTTGTGTACAGCTTCCTGCATGTTTTCAACCCTTCTTTTTGGGTTTTCCTTTTGTACCAGTCTATCACGATGTACCGGCGTTGGTTTGTGTATTTCTTCCAGCCACTGCAAATGAAAATTCCGCTTGTGATACTCAGCGCACCCTATCCTATCGACCACATTTTCTGTCCCAATGATATCGGACGGAAAGCGGTTCAGCGATAATTATGATGACTTTCATGGTGTATAACTGAAAGAACAAAAAAACAACCACACCATAACATCGCATTCACGCTATTGCATGCGCACTAACTCCATAGTGGGTCAAGCCGGCTTATAATGGAATAACTTTCAAAGGTTAGCTACAGTTTAGATTTTAAGCATGACATTTGATATCCACCGTGTACCTCACACTACGCGCATTGAAGCTGGCATTACTAATGCGGCGGTCCCTTAGCGATCATGAAGAGGAGCAGGTGAGAATATGATAGTTTGTGAAGTCGGGGCAATAAAATAGGTGAGCATGTAGTTGAAAGAAACGGTTCGTAAGTCCTCTGCAGTTTCATTCAGACTGCGCCTCAATAACAGGTGTAGTAAATTAACAGGCGTGCTTTGCGTGGACTGACCGAAAGAATTGTCGCATCATCGCGCAGAGCTTTCTCTCTCACTGTACAGAGCACATACGTTAGTCTCGCGCAGATTGATGGGTGGATGGAAAAAACCCTGGTACTTTTGCACAACGCTGATCTAAGCCACCTTGAATGATTTATCCCGGTATTTGTTTTATTCTGGCAACTTCCGAAAGGACTCGTTTGTCTCGCTTGGGTGGCCCAGCCCTGGTCAAAAAATGTTGCTCGAAGAGTATTGCGCACGGTACGGGATTCGCGAATGCCAACGGCATTTGGCCTTCCTGAAAAACCTGCTTGACAAAGCAGAGCATGGAGTACAAATTGATCCGGATTTGTTCCATCTGAGCTATTCCCTTTGTGCCAATCACGTAACCGGGAAGACGTAAGTTGTTGAAATTTTTGTTTGATCAGCTTTACAGTGGCTCTTAATCCAGTATTTACAAACACATGAGGTACTGCGTTTGAAAAGGGTCAGTATTTACGGCCGATGACTTCCATTGTTAAGCAAGCGTTCTTGATTGTTCGATGTACATAATACGAAATTCAACACGCTGAATATCACAAGAGGCTGCTAAACACTCCCGTCACTGGTGTGAATTAGCAGTGGTGCGCATCTCACAAAACTGTGGGATGATTTGAACCCGCGAACCATCGACTGGTATTTGGGAGAGTAATTTATCTACAAATGCCTCATCAGATACCATATTACCAAGCACATTCCAACTGCGAACCGTGGACAATTTGGTATTGTGCTGGGTAACCCTACGGAAAACTAATTCTAAGAGAACGTCCAGCGTTTGTATGAAATGGTTTCATTTTTTGAGCAGATTATATCTATTTTCTAAGTGTTCGGTTCTTTTCATGTGGAGAGTAATGCTCACAGTATATTAGCAACAGAATTCGTCTACAAACATAACATCATCACCAACACTGACACCTTCCTTAACGTTACCATGATCGTCAGCTTTACAATGAACATCATTAAAATCGCCGTCATAATAGCTGGTATCATCAAGTTTGTCCACACATAATGTAAACTGTATACAGTCGGTGAATTGAGAGAACTCTGGTGCTAGAAAAATCTCAGCCCACGCATAGACTCCTGAGGCAAACATGGCGATCTGTTCTTATAAGTCAAATGACAATGTGCAGTACATTCGAAGTCAAGTCGCCATATGTCGATTTGACTGTTTATCATAACGATCTTAAAATGCATTACATTACATTACTTCGCCACGGTGTTATTCATGTTGTAACAACGGCAGATTTGGCAAGTTAGGAAGTAATGCTCGAACCGATAATATTTTCTGCCCACCTTTTTTATTTCGTTATAGACAACACGCGCAGGCCGTTCACACTGTCCTGGCAGTGGAACGTGAACAATTCCAGTACATTAAGCAACGTTTAACAACTCTGCTGGAAAAACAAATCACTGAATTCCGATACTGTTTTCCGTTTGGGCGACCGGAGGGTGCGCTCGAGAAAACAATCAGTTTGCTTGAAAGGGTATGTTCAATCAGCCTCATTTTTATTTCTTCCTATTGAACGGCCTTACAGTCTGAGTCCCACATGAGATGGAGCTTATCGACAAAAGTCTTGAGTACGAACTTGCGATATTCACTGAATCCAAATAAAATCTGACGTATATGCAGTTTTAACATAGACAAGTAGGTGATATCCCAGCTCGAAATAGCTCGGTGAACAAAGCGTAAACTTACTAATCAGAAGGTCCGTGGTTCGAACCCAACCCCGGCACCTCGACTGCTCCTGCATAGGATTGGGTGACATGGCAGAACCCCAGCCCTCGTGCCGCCTTCGAGCAGCAAGGCACTGAATGGGTGCTGCACCTGAAAGACATAACCAAGTATCTATATTTAACACATGTTGCCTATTGTCGGATGGTAAACTTTTCCCGAGATTTCTGTGGAGATAAGAAGCGAGAATTCTCTGAAATTTTACCGTTTCTGGAAAGTGCTCGTGCAAATTTGAAGCAGACCGTTTGACTTTTGTTTGACTGGTTTGTTTTGAAGAAAAACCGGTAGTATCAGAAGGTTGGTGAGTCACACATGGCTAAAGAAAACAAGGCTAAACAAGTAAAACTCCTGATAATCAAAATACAGTGCTCCTGAACACTAATACAGGTCATCTTAAGCCAGCTTTTACTATCAAACTGCACTCTCGTTGGTTTGGAAATTTATGTGATTGCACCGTCTTTATAGCAGCATCATACCTCTGATAAAATTTGAAAACGGTTAAATTTTTGCATGGTTCTACCTAATTTATTACCAATGATTCACTAAAGTGAGGGTTCCTCATATATCTTTAGAGATTTTTTTGGCTAAACTATAAGGTTTCGTTTCTGAATTCCACAAGGACAAAATGAACAACATTCATCTATGTTGGGATTCAAGTTGGCTCAAACATAGTATATATCTTGTGAGGATTACAGCATTGTGATTGACACAACTAGTTGATAAAACCTTCAGCGTTTGCCACTTCATGATGAAGTCCCATTTCTACAAATATAAGTTTGTGCTTATCATTTGGGAGAAGTGTAATCCAGTAGTGGTATGAAAAATTGGAACAGCACAGCATGAAAGAAGGTAAGTGTTTCAGTACTGCTTTTGGCCTAGGTCTTTATGTATATTTATGGGTGTACATCTCGGTTATAAAATAAACGTGGCCTAAACATCAATTGTAAAAGTCATGTGTATGCACAGAACAAACTTATCCACTTGTTAAGGGCAATAATGCGTCATGAAAAGTTGTTTGTTTCTCTGGCGTGAGCTCACAAGTGAATAATTTAGTTGGACTAACCTCACCACAAGTTGTCAAAAGATGTATTGCTTTGAAAGAAATAGCACGTATTAAAGAAGTAAATTGATTGTTCTGTGAGTCACCGAAGTCGTTTGTTTTTTAGAACAGCATTGGAGAAAGGGTGCTATGAATATAAATAAACATCTTACCAGTTTGGCTGGCGTTTTCATTTGACAGTCTGCTCAGTCTACTACATTTGCACTCCTACATGCCATATCTTGAAAATAAATAGCCATGATCATCGTCATATAGTTTGATTCACCCTCAATCAGTCTGCAAAAGAACAGATTACAGAAATGTGCCTCTTAGGAATTAATTTACTGATAAAGCTCAGTAAATTGAAGGCTCTTCCTTTCAGGTAATAGTCACGCACGGGGAAATATTTCCCGGTAGGTGTATAAAAACGCTCCCGTAAACTTGAAAAATCAAACTGTCTTATATTTCCAGTGAGGCGTTCAGCTTTCACCACGCGGGGGCGATCAGGTTTGCAGTTTTGTCTGGGTTCTTTAAATGTGACCAGGGAAATGTATAAATAGGAAATTTTAGTTTATTTGAATGACTCGGCTTTAGACTCAGCTCACTGACAGTGTCCAGTTGCATGAGTGGAGTTGTGAAGACCCACGTGTTGGACAGAATTTGATAGCTCAGTAAAACAGGGCAACTTAATAGCAATGTAAATAACTAAAACATAAGCCTCCAATCAATGATCCTGTGTCGGTAGGGACAAGAATGCATCAAAGTAACAGGGAAGAGGCACATATACTTGGCATACATGGGAGGATCTCGCCCACTGTCCGCAACATAAACCTAAAAAATCTTGTCCATATAATTCATACAAAGCCTTTAAAACTGAACCCGTTGCTCTGACTTCACAGTGAAAACGTTATAAGTTTCATAAAAGGAATGACCAGTTTTATTTGTTGTTTTTTAGCTCATGAGCAGCTTTTTAAGGTAACGGTGTTCAGCACAACACGTAAAAACTGCTCATTTTGATTAAACTGTTGAAAAGGTTTTGAGAAAAATAGCACATATAACTTTTATGTACACAAAGGCATGTAACGATTGCGCTTCAAAACAATGTTGGAGTAAAAAATCCTTCTTTTTCTTGCGATTATTTAACGTCTAGGTGCTCACTAAGGAAACTGGAGAGCCTGCCTCTGCCGATCTAGTCAGAAATACAATTAAAACCTGTCTTCGAAACGCTGCTGTTTTGAACTATGAGAGGATTTCCGAATATGCAACAATCGAAGGTAAGTCATAGAATCTACTTGAGATGTGGGATGTAGTTATGTTTATCGGATGAAAAATGCCGACAGTTGGGAATCAGATAATTAATATTAATAGATAAGTAAATTGTTTGTTACACCACAAAAGGCCAAACAGAACAGTGGACATTCTGTGTGTTCCTCTGACACTTCCCAGCGGATATGTCGCTAACTGCCTGGCTTGCCATTCTACTCAGGCAGTTCCATTTTCAAGGTCGCCTTTTATTCAACAATTGATCAAGTTTCTTGAAATCAAGAGAACTAAAAGTATAGCCGTTAAAAAAGGTACCGTGATCAGAATCTTAAGGATTCGAAAATTCAAAGCCAGTGAGTTATACTGCCAAACCTAAAGTGAATTTAACTACGGAGGGTTTGATGACCTGATACAGCCTATATAACTTATTTGCGATATCTGACGTACACTTCAGGACCTAAATAAAAATTCTCGTACTCGAAATTGATCACTTTCCTTGCATTTTGTGTGTGTTCCAGCTGTGTCTGGCTTTCGCATTCAAGGTGAGTGTGGGTTTTTACCTTTATAAAAATAGTTGTTTTTGCTCGATAACCTAACTCTCATCACATTCAGCAGCAAAATGACTTGCTCGCACGCAAGACATAGTCTGTTTGGGAGGAGCACGTGCTGCAAACGACTCTCTTAAGTAGCTACAAAAACAGTGTTGCTGTTTTGTTTTGTGGATGAAAGGAAACAAAAGTGATGTGAAGTGCATTGTTTATGATCTCTGCTATTTTTAGGATGCAAAACGTTGAAGAACTTTTGTTTCCCTAGGAGGTGCTACCACGAATCAGACTGGTTTGCAAACGAATCTTAAACATCCTTGTTTGATAATATCTATAGTCTTAAATAAACCTACAGTCCAGTCAAAAATGGGGAAAATATATTCGATTAGAACTCAGTCTCGTAGAAGCTCATCATTGACTTTGTCGATTCTTGTAAATCGTGTCTAGCGGTGTACGCGCCACAAAGCAACAATCAGTAACGCTTCATGCATGCTAGCTGCCGAAAGTGGTATGATCTAGGCCGATTTTCTTTATTTGGTAACTTAATACTATGAACTCACAATTTAGCATTTAGTGTACTGGAAAGTTCTGTATTTGGTGAGATATGTTCTACTTGCGAGTCCACAGTTGGGTGAATTTATTTATCCTCCTATCCGGGGCTCTTTCATACTGATTGGTGGTATCTGACCTGCAATATTCGACCAGCCTTTTGGACATCCGGTAGACTCTATAGGATCGCTTCTTGCGTTAAACAGTGGTGGCAAAAATATAAGATGGAGGTTGTGTGATCTAATGTTTTACGGACAGCAAGCAGTTAACTTGGTGGATATTTCTGAATATACATGTATTTGGCTAATGATGCAGTTATGTGCCAGTCTGATTTGGTAAATTGGGAAGCTATGCACGAATTGAGGTATGTGAAGAAGCCCAAAACATTGTCTACAATTTAACCTTTTAAGCCTCTTAGTGGCATGTGAAATAGTGTCTTGCAAATAGATTCTTTCTACAACTACCCCCCTGAAACTCGGTTAGCCACAGTAAAGTAGGCTAAAACTGATATATAAAGTGCAGCAGAAGCATGGGTTGTCGGATATCAGACATATGCACAGGTGCTTCAAGGGATGCATGCCATCCGTTGGTGTTGGGTGAATATGCGGGAAAAGATTTTAGGGACATAAGAATGGGTTTCTCGCTCAAACTTTGGTCCTATAGTGCCCTGGAGAATCAGCTGACGAACTATGCTCGCGAAATTAGTTGAAACCTGCAATTAATCCCGACTGTTTTCCATAGATTAAGTTGGAGCGAAATACCAACGAAGTGGCTGTAGATTGACTGTCTCGTTCGGTTCCAGTTCAAGCTTTTAAGTGGTGGGGTTATTTAATAACTTATGTTTTGCAGTTTTTACAGCCTATGTATAAGGTTTGTATTCTTTATTCTAAAAGTATGCAAAAGCCGGAAATGTTTCTGCGAAATGATGTTTGGTTTATTCTGTCGTGAACCGTGTTAGCCAATCCCGTCATCAACGCCTCCTAGACTTTGATTGGATATAGATTAATGCTCCCACCTGTAAGCACAGTGCGTTTTACTCTAGTTCAATTATCGCTGAAATAAATTAACCCAGTCCCAATCTCGCCGTTGGATTGAAGCCATGCACAGCGTTTATAAGCTTGTAACTCTTATTACTCTCGCAGTTACGCAAGCCCTAAGGTATCTCCGTAGATACTGCCAACGATTCACTGTGATATCGTAAAAGTTTGAATTAGTGGCGGAGCATTTTTCCCTTTTTTGTAACTCGCACCTTTGGGTTGTGTATTTTATCGGTACTTCCAAATATGTGAGTGGATCCTCTCCGTTTTGCCGCGGAAGAATAGGTAACTGATCAATGATTGTTATACTGTTGTGAAGCGGTATTATGTAGAAGTCGTTTTCCCGTCAAGCATGGCAGGCGAATGGGGCTGACATGCTGGTCAACCGTCATTTGGAGAGTTGAATTCTAGGTAGGTCCCAACGATCGGTGTCCTTCTTGTATGCAATCCCAATCCAACTGCGCTGTTGGCTGTTCATAGACAAAAGCTACTGTGCTGTTATTTCTAACCTGGTGTAGTGTTCAAGAAGAACTGTAGAGCTCTGTTTACAAAGAGTTAATTGTTTGTCTCAAGAGACAACATTTCTTTCCTAGGCACTCTCCAAATTCATTTACATCAATACCAGGTTGCCGTACGGTTCATTGTGCCTTATTTTCGTGGAAGCGATAGAATGATGTTTTCTCAAATCCGGTGGCAAAATGTTTAGGTCATATTTGTTTTTCATTATTTCTATTCTCCCGGAAAATTCGACTGAAACGAGGATTGAATCAAAGTGGTCTATAACTCTACATTTTACATTGATGTTAATTTGAAATATGCGAGACGGAAGAAAATAATAAAGGATCTCCTTATAATCTCTTTCAGCTTAATGTGGATGTGATGGTGTTTTCTGAACTTCTTACCCCAGAACCTTTCGTCATTTTGTTTCACTTTTTTCTAATTGTATAAATACCAGCATTATTGAGTTGCGCTCGCCGGTTACGGAGTATTGAAGGAAATGTTGCTATCTCCATAATGTCGTCTCTTAGTATATAAAACGCTTTAAGATAGGGGAATACCACCATGTAACCGTTACTCCGGGAATGTCCACCATACAACAGCTACGATTTGGCACAAAATTAGTTGTTACTCATCTTAAAAAATCCGCTGGACGACTTACCTTAGGACGCTATCTTTTCTCCGTAGAACGCGTAGCAAGCCGTGAATTTTATTCTTCGGGTAACACCTCAATAAACTGAAGTATCCAGGTGTGTGATAAAGTTTAGCGTTTACGCTCTTTCACTCGAAGTTGGACTGCATATCACTACGATTATTGAATATGGACTCGCAACCACTGAGTAATGTTCTCTCATCAGGATGAACCGGCAAACCGGCGG
>SJOL01009744.1:533468-558350 GCA_004794785.1 Opisthorchis felineus
TAATGGAGAATTGCTTTCTATCTCGTGCCATGGGTAACACAGAAAAACCTGTAGAAGTTACATATGTTTTGCATATGAGTAACATATAACTCTGCATCACAACCTACAAATAAATATGGTTCGGCTCTTTTCTGACTGTAAAAATTGCCCCGCTTCATATTCATTTGGCGATGATCGAAAATCCGTACCTGTATATTCGTACGCATATCGAGTTTGAATGTCAACCGTCATGTGTCGGAAAAGTCGGTGAAGTTTCAATCTTCTCGAACTTTCATTGGTTGATCCAGTCAACGGGGATAGTTTATTTCACTCCACATGATAAGTACATAGGCTTTCCATCAATAGTATATCCCATTGGTTTGTCTATGGCTAGTCGACTTGAGATCAGACATTACATTTGGCAGGTACACGATTGTTCTTCCGTATCTTCTGCTTTGATTGCAGTGTCCTCATGCATATAAGATTTTCGGATCTTTCTTTTACAAATACTCACTTTGGTTTGCTTTTATGGATATATTTCGTAACCTAACAAACCTATGAGGAAAAAACATCTGTAAGCAGTTGCTCATACTTTTTTGGGAGGATCATTTTGGTTACGGCTTTACTTCCAAACTCGTCTAATCATATGATAGCGAGTTGGGAACAAGTGTTATATTATACCGTAGTGCACGGTCAGTTGCAGGAAAGATGGAACACAAAAATTAAGTTAATATATTCCTCTGGCATTATAGGTTAGAGTCAGAGTAATCACCGAATTTAATGGCTTTTCAAGAAGCTGTGTCTCACAGTCTTGGTGTGTGATCGTCAATTTTGAGTGGTTGCTGTACTTCCGGTCTCCACCGAGTTAACTCGCTAAGCATTTAATTAACCCAGAGACGTAGTTGGTCTCTATTGCAGTTTATAACCCACCTGCTAGTAAACTTAAGCATGAAGCTACGGAAAATACCTAGTACACATTCTTTGAGTTCCATAGCGTGCGTGGCACCGGCTTGACATTCTACCACATAAGATAGCTGTGTTTCTTCGGCATCATTGCGTGAATAGTCAGCTGGAAATTGTACTACTACCCACTGTGGACAAGATTTAATCGATACATCAACACGAGTAATATCGTTGGCTGAGTGCAAAATTTGAATGCCGTGTTTTCTTGCACTCAGTACGAGATAATTAACAACATCTATGCTGTTTAGGTACATCTAGGCCGCTTAAATCCTAAATTACGGGTATCATACTGCACCCATTCAAAGTTTCAGCAGTCGTATGTATGTTATGAAAACCAAAATTTTCTAGCGCCAAATTAACTCAAAGCTGAAAGTAAAAAACTAACAAGCACAAGGAGTTCGTTGTTTCCGGACAATCCAAAGTGAATGAATAACAGAAATAAGGAGACCATTTAAATATTTAGCCTGCGTTGTTTGCAATGGAGTAAGAACACATACATTGTTCTTTAGGATAGATTCAATGTGTTGTCTTCAATTTCAAGGAAGTTGCGTCATTTTAGCAACCCGAACAAGAACAGCTAAAGGTTTTTGGTTTTTATACGCTACGAGCATATAAATGCTAAGTTCATCAACCACATTTGCAAGCCTATATGCCGACACCAGTTTCAAAATATCAAAAGGTTGTTTTCATGAGAGCTGATGAATTTAGTTGAACTTATGATATGTGTATATGCATATAAATACAGCGTACCGAGTATGTTTTTTGCGTGGCATTAACTTTCGTATTTAAGGCCGAGTGGTCTGCTGGCCCCATAAAGTTTTTCATGCAAATTCTTTTGTGGACTTATGTCACAGATGTCAACAATCCAGCCTCCCAATTATGTAGATATGATTTTCAGCCAAACGCGTTATACTGAGGGGTGCTGAGCGCAAACGTTACATTCTCTGCAATAGTTTGAAGGATATAAATATGAAAAGTACTATTTTGCGACTCTCCAGACTGAAGAGTGTAACTGAGGAAGGGCCTTTAAAAGTCGAATTACTTTAATAATCTGAGATAAACCGTTGCTGACTTGTGTTTATGTGTGACATGTACGCTGTAGCCAAGAATGTCACCCGTCCTCCTGTCCATAACCGGGAGCTCTGGCAATCATAAATTATGTCAGCGAAATAGCTCAGATCGCACACAGTTGACTTTCCTCAGAGAGAAGGATACTACTGCCGCTGCCTCCTCATTCCGGATTGGTTATACATCTTACCGCATAGCTTGATAACACATTGTTTTGCACATCGCACGTGACTTTCTTCAAGAGTAAAGCGGAATAACAATGGATAACAAAAACAGAGAAGAAGCTGATATATATCTGTGTAATGTCAGCATTCAACAGGCTGACATCTGCTCATCATAATTCCGATTATTTCGCACCCAAACAATTACTGGAACTGGGTAACAAACAAGTGCAATTAACGTATATTTTGTATATTAATCGACTGGTATCTCTTGTACAGCGGTGCCTAACCGTTACCTCGCAACGTTCCTTATTTCCCTATCTTCTGTCGGCTTCCATTCCGCGCATTTATCAGACCCCAGTCTGTCAGCTCAGCACTTGCGTTTACTGGTGTTTTAGTATTACCCAGAATAGTGGTGAGGAGGGGAGTGAAATGCTGACGCACGTTCTAGGTCCACAAATTTACGAAAATAACTTTCTCTTTCAAAAGCTTCGACTTGGTGCTTTGAATTTTTAAGCTAGTAATATTATTTTCCGTCTACTGCTGAATTGTTGAGTGCTGTTTATGACTTTTACCGCTAAGGCATGAATGTCTGAAGATTATCTTCAAGCTGAATAATATTTGCCATGTCCTTCGTAAGTCACGCCAAAACAAGAACAGATTTGTGCATAAAGTTTCTCCAGGAGGACGGGTACAAATTTCGTTTCGTGTGATCTTCTGTGGTTAGGGGTACCGATTAGTGTTGTGGGTGTATCACAAATAATTTTCCTCAGACCCGTGACTAAATCAAAGCTAAAGAAGCGACATTACCACCTCTACGCAATCCCTATACGAAATGAATATGAGTTATATAAAAGTGTTTGTCATCACCACAGCTCCTTGGAACATTCTGACTGCCACAAGCACATAGAAGTATACAATCTTCTGGAATAATTCTGTTCCTGCAACATGACACATATGAAGAACCTCATTAAATATGGTGGAGTCTACCGTTATCACTAGCCTTATTTTCCAACAAGTGCACTATGGTGCTTGTAGAATACTTTACATTTAAAAAGAGAACATGATTATTGGAAAGGTTGAAGGCAGTAAGCGGCCCCAACTTCCGAAGCTGTTTAATGTCAAAACCTTATTCTGATACACTGAGCATTGTGCCGAATGAAGCCTAAGGCGGCCATTCAGATTTTATTTAAACAGCATCATAAAGGTCAGGTCTACCTGGGAATTGATTAGTTCTTCTAGCAAGACCAGCTTGATTTGCAGTTTGGCGTATTTCAACTTATTATCTCATTTTGGTCCCGGAATCTAGTTTTCGGCCTATATTTTCATTTGCCTAATCACCAAAAGCAGCCCGTTTTGTATATATTAAGAGGGACCGTATGCATTTCACCAAAACGAAATATGACATCCATGGTACGTAGCTAATGGACGTCCTCAAGAATAAATCAACCAGATCTGCAGTTTTCTTCCGTAACCTACTTAAACGTTCACCGCTTCTGTAAGAAAGATATTTGTAAAAGGAGACTGGGATATGATTCTCTGAGGTATATCAAGATTCATGGATATGACTGACTGGTAATAAGATGAACCATTTCCACCTAGAATATAAACGATTATTCCTAAGGAATTTGGAGGGACAATGTGGTGCGAAACTGCCCACATCCGTGTCAGCCGTAATGAATTCAAAGCCACAAAAATTTGTCCAGGATAGAAATATCCAAACCAGGTGAATATATATCATTTGTTGCGCAAATAAATCAGCTGCGTGGATATTTACTTATTTTTTGGCATGTCTATTATCAGCTCAAACATTAGAGTGAGGATATTAGTACATATTTGTAGACAAGAACAGAACCATAGTTATCTCCTCATGAATAAACCCATCTCATTTAAGCTTCTTCACCAAAACCTGTTTTTCTTCACACATCACTCCGAATCTTTGGCGGTATTTTTCATATCTGGTGCTTGCGCTGTTCATTTACCTCCACAAGTAGCTGGTAAGTACCACATTTTCACATGCTAGCTCCACAAGTGCACAAATCCGATTCCAACTTATGGAGGGGAAATTTAGGGTGACCACGCCCGTTTGTACTATCTTGTGTTTTAAACTACAGACATACTAAGATTGGTTTATTCTCGAGACAGAGCATTCTAATCCAAAGTACCGGATAAAGATAATGCAGTTCAACTTCATGCTGTTTTCACTAACCTTAACCTGCAGATTCGCTCGGTTTCTGGAAAGTCAATAACAAACAAGTACATGATGGCGTGTGTTGATTTCCTGCTGCAAGTTGACCAGTGCAGTTCACGTGATTTTGAAGAAGATTGATTGCCTAACTTAATTATAGGTTGCAATAACCTAGAGTTGATGGAACTGTTGTTCCGTTATTGACACTAAGCAAATGAGTGTCCAGTTAGGCCAGCTATGAGATTCCGGATAAGCGGAATTTGGATGACTGTCACCATATGGCTGGTAGCAGCAGGAGGTTTGCAGCAGCTGACGAAAGTATCAGGTCTAGCAATTTGAGTTAAAGTTCGTAAAATCAATGGATTAATGCACTATGGAAAAAGAGGTTTTAGTTTACGTGGAGTAGATTGAGTTTTCTGAGATATGAAACGTTTTAGATGATGTTACTGATCTAAAGGGGACCCGAAAAATTCTGGTTGGTCGCGGATTATGACTGGGTTTTTAACACCAAGCGGTATTCGATATTAGCATTAAAACAAGTGGGTTAGTGCTCTTCTGTATATTTAAAGTGGTCAGCGCTTATCGTGGCAGTAATTGAGGTTTTTCCTTCATAGCTGGACTCTAGCAAGCAATAATCCTATGCTGGGATGTAGTATTACTACATATGGTCATGGAGCAGAATATTAATTAATATACTAAATTTTTTACGCTTTTTGGTGAATAGGCAGCCGGTACTTTTGGAGAACTCAGGGCAAATTCAAAGATTGTCATTGTTGTCTTAAATCGGTGACTGATATTACAAGCAGGCCTGGCATTCACGATCAGTTGAAGTACTGGATGTCAGCGCATACCTAGATGACAGGAAAATAAGTGTGGGCGTAAACTTTGGCTCCCTTGGGGCTTGACCGCCATTTTGAGAGGGAGTGTTTTGCCCTAAATTACCTCATTCTGGCGACGAACTTGTACTTCCTACAATGCACGACCATTTAGATTGGCACGAGCCGTACACAGTAGTATCTGCATGTGCAACAGGTGGCGTGCATTTAATCCACTCCATCTTTATTCTTATTTCAACACCAACCATGACTGTGAGAGGCAGCCACGTACGGTCAGACCGTTTAACTACAATTAGCGTTTAAACGTCCATGGATATTTTGTTGAACGCGTTATCCATACAATTTCGTAACTATGGAGCGTGTCACTTTCGGCATTTTGTTGAAACGACATTGGTCATATCATCCGCTGTATGAAGTGTGATGCATTTGGTTATACTGGGTCACATACCGTTTTAAGCACATATGTTCAATGTTTGTTCACTGATTGAATTCAATGAGGACGAAGTGCTATGCCAGGCGCTCACAGATACAGATAGTGTATCATATCATACAGTATCATAGATAGACCTGAAAATAACTTAGAGACAAGGGATGGCGAAATCATATAAACCGAAAGTACTGATATGCCTAATCGAATATTCATCCAAAACAAGGTTCAAAATAGATCCCGCTAAGGCCGGACGTAATGGGACTTCCAATGTAGTAAGTGGTAAGTCTGGCACTACCCAATGCATGAGCTAATCTTGCGGAATCAAAAAATAAGCCCTTGCGAATACGTATTTTTTTGTTTTGCTAAAGTGCCGAGCTTCAAATGAACATCTTTCAGGAAAATACGGGTACGTTTGCGGGTACTGCAGTAGCTACGGCTTTATACGGTCTGATCAAAGCAGAACTCCAGCTTTTTAAACACTTCCTTCCTCCCTAAACGTAGTGCACTAAATGACTGTTCTTTCCGTCCCCTTTTTGTACAGGCATTCTGAAATACCGTCATTTTGGAAATTTGCGAAACCTTTGTACCTCTTCCTTAGGCTTCTTAACTGCTTATCTGGATTAAATTTATCTGACCACAGTTTCCTTTCATTCCTCACAAAATAATAAACTGAACTGAGATTTGGATCTCGCGATTCAGTGGAATTGTTATTTCTGGTATTGTAGTTTTTGGACTGTTTACGCCTTGATCAGCACTTTCAACATAGTACGGCTTTTCGTCAGTTTTAAATGAAAGGGTCCCTCAAGACTTACCGTTGATGTTTTATGTTCTCGCTCCATATGCTATCAAACCTCACCCATTAGAAAATAACCTGTCTACCCGTCTCGAATTGCACGGACCTCCATCTCCTTAATGATTCTGCATGATGATACCGACACCTAATTAGCAAGATATAATGTTCACGTTTTGTTCATTGCCCCCTTATTTTTGTTGTCCTTTCCCGTCAGTCATTCTCCTGGTTTAGTGACCTGTTTGTCGCACATGCGGAGAACTTTTGGTCACTGTTTCAAATGGATCTATTCGACTTTCTCGATCAGCTTCCAGACTATCGCTGGGAAATCTTCGAACTCTTCCAGTTACTGAATGATTATTTGTTGAATGACAGTAAGTTTTTGTCTGTGACAAGAGGTTATACAAAATAAAAATGGATAGCAGTATTCTGATTAACTAAAACCCGAGGTTTGCGCTTCAAATACTCAACGGTATTGTGGAATATTGTTTCGCGTAGCTAGCTTTTTCAGTTTTAAAAGTTTTGAGAAGTATTAATTTGTGGAAATAAGAAGTAAGTGCTTCATTTTTTACGAACCCCATTCAAATATATTTCCTTTTAGAAAATACAAATTGTACTAGTGATGGATGTTCCAGCTTGGTATACCAGTCTAATTTGATGTGTAGGGCATTAAATGTAACGCAGTAGCAGTAAACTGCGACGTTTGTGAGGATAATGAATTTAGCCCCGATGACAGTGTTAACCAGGGAGGAAATACATCCTGTTCTGGGACGATTACGACGAGTACAATGGTGATCAATTGTGATCTGATTATATTACATCACAAACATTGTCCTGGTGGATTTCCAACCTTGGTTGGAAACCAGGGTGGTAAGCACAGGCAGCATTGTTTAGCCCACGAAGTCGTCCGTGTGCTTGCAGCGTCATATTCCAATGCTGTCATTTGGGTTTGTTTCGAGTGTTCCAGCAAAGAATGCGGTCAAACAAAATTGGTAGTTTTTGATGTTTTTGTCGACCTTTTCGCCAGGCTCGACAACTAGCCTGGAAAATTTGTCCCACGGATCAAATAAACATCAACACTGCATTAACAGATTGTCTTCAAGACTGGTGGGGGAATACCGCCAGTTAATTGTCGACTAGTAACAGCGATCCGATTAAATAACCAAATAAGTGCCTCCCACCTCGCAGCAGCTCGATGCAATATGCATTCAAACGTCAATTTAACCCAACTTAATGTTAGTCCTTCAAGGTGAACGTCAAACCAAGCTGCTTTAGTGAACTATAACAGTGTTTATTTAAAGAACGGTAAAATGTCTGGTCGTACGGGTTGGGCTATGTAGAAGAGCGAAACCATATGGCCGCTTCGCTTTGATCTTTTGTTCAGCATTACCTTCAGCATGTAACTCGCTAAAACAAATATGAACAATTCATCATGTGTCTATTTTGTGGTAGTAAGTGACGCCACTAGACAGAGACAAGTTCAGTTTATGTGTAGTGGTCGGGGCATCATATTCAGTAGCTTGGTTGGTTGAACAGCTATTTTTCAAGATAAACGTCGCCAGTTTGTTAAGTGATCTAGCATTTAATACGTTGTGTCCTCAAGCGCGCTAGTTCAAAATTGCCAAGTCATTTGTCACATAGAATCTGGAGTGCTCGTTTCATCTATCTAGTGCCAGTCACCCCCATTGAATGAGTACATTTACAAGATAAATTGAAACAAGTCGTGTAACGTTTTTTCATAATATCCACTTCTTTTTTTGATCACCTTATTTGTACCACTGATAACCAGCTGAAGTTTATGTAAGTTAGCAGTCTGCATAAAAAATAAAAACATTGAAAAATATAGTCAAAATCTGTAGGCCTGACGATAACTTCTGGTCGCATTCATAACCACTTATTGGTCATATCACAAACCTTAACCTTCCAGCGAATCTGTGCGGCGGTCACTTTCACCAAAACTTAGCAAATCGCTTCGCGCCTCTGGTGGATAGCTACATCGAACTGATGGCCGAACTGATTGAACAAGCTCTGGTCACTGGATACCAGAATGAACGCTGGTTGCCTTCTATCACTGTAGTCGCGGGCGCTGGTGAGTCATCTCATACAGATTTTTGTCATTTTTTCTTGATCTGTAGAATGTCTTTTCAGTAGAGTTTGATCTTTGTAAGCGGTTGGTGACTGAGAATGCCTATAGTATCGCCCTCACAATCCACATTGGTTGTTCTAGTTATTCGTTTATGTCTGCCAAAGTGTGATGATTACTGAGGCAGAAGTTTTAAACTATCTAATGGGCCATTATCACGGATAACCAAAAGTCATAAAGACCGCATCGCGACTGCAGAGGGACTGAGCTGCGAAGGGACGAAAAGATGTGTGTGCAGCGCTAACTTTACTTTTCTGTGACAATCTAATGAGACTTGGGTTTAGGGGTTTTTCCAATGCAATGAAAGCATCCTCCAATTTTCTTTGGGGCTAAATTCAATTCAGTTCAATTTACCATCTATAAACCGTCTCAGATGCTACAATTTTGATCACCGAAAAATGGGAGAGTGTAGGACACAGCCAAGCCTTCGAGGCGATGGCATGTTCAGTTTGTTCGGAAATTGGGCAGCTACGCATTGAAGACGATAATTTGTATGCATGAGCGTCACTGACTGTGCGATTGGGCCATTTCTGCCGGTGTCAATGGCCATTGGTTAGATGAGTCCCTAGGTCTCTATCCAAGGAGGCGGCAGTTGCCGACCCGACAAAGTTTACTGGTTAGTTTTTCATACTTTGTTGCTAGGTCATACACTGTCCACCTCGCGGTCTCTTCCACTCAGCACTGGGCTGGGCGACAAGAGCTCTGCGAGGCAGGCGGTCTTCAGACATGCGGAGTACATGTAACCAGCGTAACCTATGAAGCGTGAGTAATTCATCTATCGCGGGGGAGTTCTTTCTTCCTAAGACCATCTAGCGTACCTCAGCATTGCTAATCTGATGTTCCCACTAGATCCGACCAATGGTTCCTAGACAACCATGGTCAAACACTAACATCTTTAGTATGTCCTCTGCAAGTAGAGGCCACGTCTGTGATCCACAAAGCAGTATGGATTGTGCTGCCACAGTGTAAACTCTGCCCTTGACAGACAAACGTCACGTCGGTGCCATAGGTGTCGGATGTTGGTAAAAGCTGGCCTGGCCTTTCCGATTCAAGGTGTAACCTTATCTCCAGCCAGTCTACCGGAGCCTGTACAACTGCCCAGGTAAACAAATTCATCTGCCACGTCGATTGGCTTGCCTGCAAGTATGAGGTTTTGGTTTGGTCCATCCCAGTCTTGTACAAGCACTTTGCATTTTGCAGGTGTGGAGCGCATGCCAAACCGTGCGGCAGAGTTATTTAGGTTATTTAAAGTCGTCTGCATTTGGGAAGGATCTGAACCAGGCAAAGCAATGTCGTCTGCATACTCAATGTCTGTGAGCAAACGTCCCGGGAGCATTTCGACTCCCGATGTTTCAGAGGCAGGTAGAGAAATTTCAAGCAGCATATCAATAACAAAGTTGAAGAGGAACTGGAAAAGAGGACAGCCTTGCCTTACCCCACTGGACGTGGTGAACTCAGGCGAGAGCTTCCCGTATACTCATACGCGCCCACAGGAGTTTGCATACAGTGCCCTCATAAGGGATAGAAATTTGGAAGGGACACCTTTGATCGCCAGACACTGCCAAAGTTGCTGACGATCGACAGAATCAAAAGTAGCATTCAAATCAAGAAAAACGACCAACGTGACGTCTCAAGGAGTGGCGATGTCCAAGAATTTGTCTCACGGTAAAGATATGGCCGATGCATCCTCGACCAGATCAAAACCCAGCTTGATTATCATGAATCTGTCTTTCCCGATAATAGGTCAACTTGCGCAAAATAATGCCTGGGCGTATCTTAGATGCAACGGATACAGGGCTGATACCACAATAGTTTCCACATGACGTTATTGCGCCGTTTTTGGAGAGTGGGATGACGGTCGAGGAGCTCCATTCGGCTGGTATTCAGTTTTCATTCTTAATCTTCTGTAGTATGGTCGTCAGAATGTTCACCAGTATCCCGCCACCTTCCTTGAAAAGCACAGACTGCAGACCATCCGGGCCAGGTGCCTTATCGCTCTTCAGGATTGATATTCATGATGGATTTTGAATGCTGATGGCCGGTTGGTGTCAATGTTCCATTCGGGCCCGCTTGGTTCTTCCAGCGGTTGTGTTGAAGGAGACCAGCTGAACTATCCATTGTAGTGCTCAGCTCACCGCTTAAAGCGACGATTGAGGGAGTGAATTGCTGTTCCGTCCTTTTCGCACATAGTTTCACTAACACCTGCCTTTTTTGACTGGTTGATAGAATCAGTCGAAACAGAGTGCGGCTGTTGCCTGCAGCGAGAGCCTTCTCCATCTCCTGGGCCTTCGAAATCCACCGGCGTTCTCTGTCATTCTTCAAGCTCCTGATTATCCGTGGTTTGAGGGATCTGAATGCGCCATCACAGACGCTAGTGGCTGGTATGGGCTTTCCAGCAGAAATAAGTTCTGCTGTTCATTTAGCCCAATCAGATGGCCTGGACAAACAGTTCTGAAAGCCGAGAGCATTGCTAAGTTCACTCGCCTCCATTCAATCTCCCAAACAATCTACGTCATCCGCATGAATATTCGTTTCCAGATTAGCTACTGAAACTTGTCAAAGTTGACAACCGGAGCTGTTCTCCTTTGGCACGCGTAATGCTGACGGAAAGCAAAGTGCAAACCGGGCCCGCCCGATGGCGCGATCAGAGTCAAGTTGCGTACACCAGAAGGAATGACAATCCTCCATCGGTAACTGATAGCCACATGGTCCAATTGAGTCCACGACTGTCTTGTGGTAGGTAGCCTCCAAGTAAATTGGTGTGAGCGTTTGTTTTGGAAGTTCGTACTGGCCAAGAACAGAAGATGATCTGCACACAACTGAAGAAGCCGCTCCCCATTATCCGTATGCTCAGCATCGACTCCAAATCTGCTACCTAACTGAGCTTCTTTCGTACTTAGTCGTCCAACTTGGGCATTCAAATCACCCGCCAAGATTACTAAATGCGTCCTTCTTGCCGACTGATGCAGTTGTGACAGATCTTGATGAAACTCGTTCTTCTCAGTCTCAGAACTGCAGTTTGTTGGGGCGTATGCTGATAAAATAAATAAGCACCGTTTACCGCATCGACCTGCGTTAATCTTAATCGACCCAGACAACCGCATAGCGTACAGGCGACTGGTCACCGGGATCCAGTCTAGTAAGGCGCTTTCAGTCTAGCGGCTGAGTGCCACTCCCACATCATAGATACCACGAGCCATTGCGTCAGGATCACCACATGCCCGAAGAGTGAAATGTGGAAAGTCTGGGGTTGTCCTAAGCGACTTATGGAGTGCAACCGAACTAGGGTCTTATATGCTTGTTTCGGAGACACAACATACATCGACAGAGAGGAAATGCGGGGTTTCAGCAAGGGGTGCCTGTTGTCCAACTTGACATAGAGTACGGACATTAAAGGCTGCAACGTTGATCAGATCTTTTGAGGTTAGTAAGTGACTATTTTGGGTTATTTTTCTGAGCGAAGTTATAGACACGGAGTAGTGGCTAGGGGAGTGGTAGGTGGGTTGATTGCACTGCATTGTACGATTAGTGGGAAGAAAGCAAGGGAGGAGGCCCGTGAGCTAAGAGCTGCATGGGCAAAAGACACTGCCCGGTTGTCCAGACCGAACTGCGGGACAGCGGTTGTTAGGGTTTCTTGGGGGAACCATCCCGGTGCCACTGACTCAATAGTCTAACCCACTTGGCTGCAGGGCCGGCCTGACCCGAGGGCGCAGTGAGTAATGCATAACTGTCTCGCTCCTAGTGCACCTGCGCACAGCAGGTACCTTTTGATCAGAACCAGGCTCTTTGGTTTTAATAACATTTCGACCGTATTGAATAATTCGACGGCGATTACGGTCAAATGTTGGGCGTTCCGAGTGTGAGATTTTTAGGGCCGACATTTTATAACCCGTCCTTCCTCAGGGGAAGGCAGCATCGCTGCTTCCATAAATATGGGCATGCTGGTTGCGTGAGGGAAACGACTTACTGCCTCCACACGTCCATCGCAGAGGAGAGTACGACCTCCAGACCGCCTTGTAATACGATTACTCGCAGCACGGGGACTAGCTGTTCTTCGTCGGACTGCTTCCCTTTGACCTTCCTGGCATGGCTGAACCTTTAGGAACTGAGTTCCAGCCAGTATACTCCGAAGGATCATTGCAACACACAAGCCCGACCACCACGTCAAGGTGACAGCTTTAGATTGGGCTTTGGGATTAGATTATAAAATAAGTTGTTTCACCAAATTTTCGCACTTTACTCCTGAAAAAAAACGATTTGTTATGATAGGCCAGCAAAAATGTGGCCACAAAAAGTTCTTTTAATGACAGCTTCATCCCTCCCGGAATGCAGCATCCAATGCAGTCAAACTTTGGCATTCAGATTCTCCCTTAGCTTGTGGAATGCTTGAGTTTGGGAAACTAAACAGCGTCGCACTAACTGACTAGACAAATTTCTCACTGCATTGTACTTTAGTTTTACGAAGATTGCTTTTAAAAACGCATTACTTTTATCAATAGCATCCTTATTGACTATATCTTCTAAAGAACCTTGTATAAATAAGTAGGCCACCATTACCATTATTTGGTGCCCAGTGCGAACTGTCCACTTAATTTTAATTTGACCATATCTGTACTCTATGTATTGGATTTCGCACTTTAGAAATGAACTATGTGAAAATGTCCTCTTTGGTTGGAAGGTTGTGTTAGAAAGACTTATGGAGGTTTGTCAAATTTCTGGTGACCACTAACATGCTCAGGCTCTGCTTTTTCATTCAGCGTTCTTACAAATAGATTTTGCATCCGAAATTCCGGTTAGCTTAATATGTATTAGTGAGTTGATTAGGTAGTTTTCGAGGTTATTGAAAGATTCCACAGGTTTAACGTTTCCAAAGTTAACGCTTAAATTGTCGATCACGGTGGAAACAAATATTAGCAGGAGACTCTGGGTAGAACGTACTGTTCAAGTTCTGCATCATTATTAATGATCATACTCGTTTCTTATCGGTTGCCTTAGGTCGTATGGAAGTGCTACCGAACGGCGACGCACAGTCTGGTCTAAAAGTCCATCCACCATTGGTGGCGACGGGTTCTGCACCGTATACGGATAACTTGGCTACATTCGCCGGTACCGATGCCATGAAGCAACGTTTATCAGTCAACTTAGGTGCACAACAACATTCACCTGGGGAGTTTCGCCGCTCACTTGGTGGCAATTTTCACAACCCTTTGTTCTCCATTTCTGGATTGCCATTCACTTCCGAACCATTTTCGTGCCCGGAGAGTTCGAGCGGTATGGTTGGGAGTCGAGCCTGTCAGACGGTGATCGAGCTACTTTGGCGATTACATAAGCTAAAATATTTTGTGCAGGAACTTGCCTGGCCCCAACCAGTGAATGCAAAAGACCTCAATGAGCGCATTCGTGTGCTGTGCGCACAAATGTTGAGAGAAGGAGTCAAACGGTGAGTTACTGTTACTGGGGAATCGATCAATAAATGGATCAATATATTTTTCTGATATGTCCCTCCGAATGTTCTAAATAACTTACATTGAATATACACCGTTTATATTTTCGGCTGAACTGACGATGTTATAAAATCATATAAAAGAGGTGCGAAAATGGCGCGTGTTTTGATACGGAACATTAACTGCTAATCAGCAGTCAGGTGGTTTCCCAAAATATTCATCGCTGTTCCTACCTGATAGGGACGACTAAAGATTATCAGACCAGAATCAAATGTATCAAAGCCTTCACTACTAAATTTATTAACAGTATGGTTTGAAAAATTAACTCTTTATCAGAAGAGAGTATGTTAGTCATGAATCGTAATAGTTCTTGAAATCCAGGAACAATGAGCTACAGCCTTGGCCTCGAGCAATGTAGTAGATGGCTTGAGCAAAGGTTACATGAATTAAAATCACAACCACTAGACTACCAGACTGACTGAACTCACAACTCAAATAGTGGATATGGTTACCAAATTTTAATTGAAACATTACCATTAAGGCAGTATGTTAGTGTTTTGCTTGAAAACTTCATTTTTAATTCTGGGCATTTTTAACGTTGCCACATTCGCAGCTTTTCCTCACACCTCTGAGTCACGCAGATGGCACTGACTGGTGCAATGACACGGCCAACATTGGAACTTTGGTGAGAGAGAAAACCTACAAATGCAGATCTCATTGCTTCTTCTCCCGGGATGCAGTGGATAAGGCTTCACAAGTTCTACTGTTACGATTCGATTTCATCATTAAAATTCTTGTCGTTAACGGTAACAGCCGAAAATCGAAGCCAACCTGTTATTCACCACCGTATATTTGAGTCAGCTTATTCAAGTCTTTAGTGAGAAGAGTAAAGATGGGGAATGGGAAAGGTCACAAACTCCTTGGAAACATATACTTGCAATATTCAGTCAGACAAACTAGATAGAAACTTCACCCCACTGGCACTTCGCCGTCATACCTTGCGCTGCCTGAACTACAACAGTAAGGTTATTAGTGGTCTGGTTGTGAATGGTCATGTAAGAATTGGATGTATCCACTAATAAAAGATTATACGGTGCAAGAAAATAATTTACAGTTACTGTGTGTACGATGTGTAATATAAATACAATGCGAAAAACGAAATAAGTCAAAAGATGACATATGGTTTAAGCATAACTGTTATGAGTTCCTGAATGAATGTTCGGGCGCTGGAGGTGTTCACTTAACTGCTGTACGTGTTCCACGATTGCCCGTGGACCCTTGGAGTTCATTTGCCTTCCTGTCCTGTGTGCGTGTGTGTGTGCTGCGGCGAGTTGCACGTGCATTTATCCTGTGCACTGTGAAAACAGGAGTGGCCATTCCAGTTCGACAAGTGCCTAAACAAAAACCTGATGTGGGTCAAAGTCGAAAGCATGGCACGTAATGCAGGAAGCAGCGGCGTCAACAAAGCGGGTGAATATACCTGTTAACATTAGAGGGAGAAAGAAGGCAGTGAACAAAGCTTGTACTCTGTGGACGTTTTTCCTGGATAAAACATCACAAACGTATGTCGTACCGGAATTCACGTGAAGAGTTGATGTGAAAATCGGGGGTAGATACATTGTGGTGAAAGAAAGAAAAATAAGGTGAAGGAGGGTTGAATGAGAGGCACGCGGGTCAATGGATCACGGGATCAGGTAAGTGACGTCAGTGTCAGTCACGTTTGTGGGACCGGGTTTTTCGAAGGCCGGCTCAAGTTCAGAGGTCGCAAATTTTTATTTTGGGCGCAAATTTTTGGGTATACCAGTCGGATTCTAATCGCTTCTGTGATCAGCGTTAGTCTGGATCGCACCAGCCATGATCGGTTCATTGGTACCCGCTTTATGATATCGATGGCACGACTGGTTTTAACCAAATGTGATGGAATTGGACTTGAGCCCGGTTTCTTACAACTACCGCTCAGAGACACGGGATTGTGTTCTTGCATTCTGCCCGACAAACGTCTCATCTTAGGACCAACGCATGATGCTCGACACCAGCATACAAATGAATACACATGGAAGCTGGTGGTAGAACTTAGAAATTTGTTCTCCAAACAGAACCTGAGATTGGGGTTGGAATTGAAGTTCAAACACAGATTAGCAGCCATATATGTTGTATCAACAGTTTCTAAGGCTCCTTTTAACTAGTTGTTTAACCGACTCACCTTTGAATAGGAGTATCATGTAGACGAGCTTCTTTCCAAATGAACACTGTTTAGATCTGGGCTCTACAAATTGTATACGAGTACGAGCTGCTCGGGATATCCGCTCGGCAGGAATGTGCGTCTCAAGAACGTTAGTTACCCTTGTAAGCGGTCAAAAGTGCAAATCTTTATTGCTCTCTTAGGCAGGCCTTTAACTTGGTTACGTTTCAGTTTCAACGGAAACATACTACGAAAGTGAATATTCTGGCATTTTGGGGTTCGCTTTCTGTGGACGTTCTACTCCATGGTCCTGTCAGTCTTATTTCGATGCTGATATCAGGAAAACTTAACTATCCGTTCCGTTTTGGCTCGATAGTCACCTTGATATTAGCATGAACTAAACTGAAAACCGCTTGGCACGTGTGTTGTGCTCATATTATTGCCCGTAACTACGACGATGTCGTCCACGTATTGATGATACATTGTGGAATGTGCAACGAGTGCGTTTAGATTTTGAGTCTCAAGCTTGGTCATGAAAATTTCTGCCAAAACGGGACCTTAAGGGGACTTCCTCGCGACCCGGTGCTTCTGCAGTAGTTCCTTAAGATCTGAGTTCCGAATGTCATTGCCTTTACCATTGCACACCATCGTTCGCATGCTATGGATCTAGTGCTACTTTGTACCTCGAATGTTCAGTATAATTCCAATAACAAAATTTATCGACAGAAGAACGGGGTCAAGATGTTGTCCCCTTAAGGTCCCTTTGTTCTTCCCATTACCCAAGGGTATGTTTACTTGATACCACAAACATCGACAGTTGGTGAACTTTATTGTGGCCTGTGAGATTTCCGTTTTCGCCATATCTCTCACAGTGCCAATATTACTAATGAAAGATTTCCAGTATTTTTGTGGCATTATTATGAACAGATCCAAATTCTGTACGCTCCTCAACGTTCGTTCCTGATTTTCGAAAATATGAACAATGTCATCAGCATATTCCATGTCGACAAGATCTTTGCTCACAGAGATCCCAAAACCAGAGTTCTGGCATCGGCTTTATTATGACACCTATGTCGGACAGGGTGGATGACATTGTCGTGGATGGCTGCCTGTGAGAAACGTTTAGGGAGCTCCTCATGCGTTTTCCGGGGAAGAAATATTCATATTGCACTATTCACAGGGTCAGATCTGCCAGCGGTTACTGGAATCATAGCCTACGACAGCAGACATCCATGGTGTTCATTCTTAATGACTAAAAGCAGTAACTGGCTGTTACCCATGTCTGCGTTCAATTTAGGTCCATCGAAAAAGGAAGGTTATGGATAGAACGAGCTACAGTTTCATGGTTCAAAAATGCCTATCTACGAATAATACCGAAGTTTGACGTTACCACCAATTGTGTGTATTAACTCGTGGTTCCCAAGCATGTTCATCATTGCTCGTCAAATGGTAGATATTTCTGATTTGATCTTACAATACTCTTTGAAATGCTGACTCACAGTGAAATTGCTCATGTCTGAGGGGGTCAATCTTGCAGTCCCTAAACTTCAACAAATTATGTTAACTTAGCATACTGGCGCAAATCTACAGTAGTTTGATGGAAAGAATGACACGAAATCTCTCTCCCACTACGCTTGGGGGAATGTCGGTTGTGAACTTCTAGGAGAAGAATCATTGAGTTTATGTTTAACCTTGAGTTGAGGTTATGTTTGTACAAGTAATCGAGGTTCAAAAGTAAACACTATTTGCACTTCGAGTGAGTTGTATTATGTTAACGAATTTTTATATTTGACCAAATGTTAAACGTCCCGTACATGGACCTGTGTAAAGCATGCGGTAGCCCGTTTGAAGCACTTTTAATTTTTTATTGCCAAGGAATTTGAGAAAATCACACGCAATGAGTATGAAGCAGTTGGTCACGGTTTCGCACTGATTTATATTAAAAGAAAAATAATTTCTACCTGAAATTTTTCACTTTATTAGTGTGTACCTGAGCACCATGTGTATTGTCTCTCTGTTGAATAAAGTATTACGTAGCAGCAAAAATGAATTTTTTTTTGAAACTGAGTCACAACAGCTTTGATACTTTCTGCTACCAGTGAAAAGACCCTGTATCTAAAAGATTTGGAGGATGATTTCAAAAGGCGGACGAACTTCTGAAGCGCAGTGTGCAAATATCTTTCATTATGTTTAGCATAATCTTAAAAGCATGGTAGATTAGACAGTTCGAACATAATGTGTCGGTTTTGTACCTTCGAAAGCTTCCGTGGTATTTGCTCTTTTGACGCTTCCTAAGTCATCCGATTAGTTTCACTTCCGATATCAGAGCAATTAGAATAGACAATTGATTTTCATCAGTGTTACGGAGCATGGATTATGTTACGACTCTGCACTTTACGTTTGCTCATACATTCATGGGGTTGTGCGTCTCTGTAAGATAACTTATTCGATTGTCTGGTTCGTGTGGATTTCAGACAATAGAAACGGTTTTACTTTTGACCCATTAATTCAACGCGGGCACTTCGCCATTATTTTGTCAATGTAATGGACAAACTGCATGGTCCTTGAGGCGAATTCGTCGGGAAACTCAATAATTTAAAGTCTGTTAACTTGTTATTCGTTTCCCATTCACCGTATCAGTGAAGGATAGCATTAATTTCAAACCGCTGTAAGTTCCACACTGAGAGTCGGATGAACCCAGGTGGAGTTCAGGGTAGTAGAAACTGAATAACCTCATTTGTCGAGGTATGCAACAACTGCCAAAGCCTACGTCTCTCACACGATACGACAATGTTTTACACCAACACTTAGGAACATTGACCGGAGTGTTCATTGCTCTAGCGCATCGTGAATGCTCCTGTCTAGACTTGGATAACCTGGAAGTATAGCAGCCCTTGTACTTTCCTCTAGTGGCATGGCAGCTGGTACCGAAAAGGTGTAACAGCTGAACGATTATTATTTATTAGGAACAGTAAGACAAATAATTAGGAAGCGCTGACAAAGCTAATGTAGGTGGAACTACTATTGATGGTCGTAAGAGCTCTAGAGGAGTAGCTGGAGTATAGCCGCAGAAGGATATGTCAGAATATCTGTAAGCCCAAAATCTTCACTAAGTGCAATTGAAATAAATATTTCAAAGAAACGGTTATCCTACTTTTGGATGCAACTGACCGGATTTTCTTTCATTTGGAAACCTATTGGTGGGAGTGCAGGACTTTTTATTATCCTCAGGTGAGATTTGCTCAAAAAAATTGAGAGTATACATGCTTTCATGAGCTCGTTCTTATTGTGAACCCTCCTGTACAAAAGTATTAAAATATTTATGTTTCATGATGTAGAACTCTAATTGAACTGGAGTCAACAGTACGAAAATGCAGCAAAAACACTGACCTGATTCTACCGATCGAATGTTGCACAATGCTCAACACCGTAACCGAACTACGGTCGCACCTATTTTCGCTATGCCATTCTATGGATACGAACAACTCTTCAGGTAGTCCCACTAAGGGGACGACACAGAATGCTGTGAGTTTGGAATTGAACTAGTTCTCTTTGACTGATTAATGCGTTCATAGCGTTTCTGCAAATACGTTCTATCTATGTTTAGGGGGGTGATACTTTCTGAACACAGGATAAAAATGATTGGTGTTTACTCACCCCTCTGAACACTTGGCCAGTTATCCTACTCTGAGAGTTTTTGAATTTGAATTTGAACTGACGCCTTTTGTGGTTGACTGGAATGCAACTCTATAATATATTTGGAAGTGTTTAAATATTGAATTGGCGCAAAAAGTTTTAATTAGGCCTAATAGTCTATGCAGTATTTGGGCAAATGTGTTTTTTTTTTTCAAAAAAGAAGTTCAACAAAGAGCACTCATTTTTTGAAGCACCCTTAATAATCCACTGACCAGGATCCAATTTTCAGAAACGGTGCTTAGCAGAAAACTAGTGTTAAAGGTCCGTGTGAATTGTTAGAAAATTGCTGCCAACTCCCTAGTTAGATTATCACAAGTGGTACTTGATCATTTGATTACGGCTTCAATCGAGATTAGTCACAGGATAATTCAATTAGAGACGTACCGCCGTGCAAAATAGTTAGTGATCGGCATAAATTATAGACTTGGCAATTAATCGCGCCCACACTATCTTTGTGGTGACTCAGTTGACTGATGTTAATTCACTACCGACTGCTGAGCCGGCTTCATCCTCGTCGATATTATAGTTTGAACTGTTGACCTAGAGGTGGTATATGGCATTTCGAAGTGGTTGACGGACTTTATTGAAACGGAACTTATGAACCGCAATCACGATTACATCATTGTCATCAATTGGAGGGCCACCCGATCTCTTATTCTATCAGACCAGATGAATAATCACAAATGAACTGACTGATTGTTTCTCTCTGTCGGGCCACAATAAACTACACTTTTAACCTGACGCAGATCAATATAGTGGAACTTGTTACTGGACACTATTCGTTTGTTGAGGCAAACCAACCACGCATTCAAAGACACATTAAATGCCACAACTTTACTTGCGTTTTCGTGAATGAGTATGTTGCACTACACATCACAACTCACTGTGCATTATACTCCTCCCAATAAAAGAGTAGTCAGGTTCCTGCTATTCAAGTCATTCTTTAAAGCTGAGAGCTTTTGTATTGAAATATTACTTGACAATGTGACACCAAACTACAGCGCCACCTTGGAAGCGTATTAAGCAGTCTTTGAATCAGATAGTGTTGGTATGGAGGGACGGATGTCCAGAAGGAACAGGTATTCACCATATTTTTTTCCGATCATATGATGATTTAACCACTTATTTTGCCAGAAGTGAACATAAATCATGTCACGTCAATGTGGTCTTTACAGTTTTATCAGCACCTTTAGTGGGATTATGAATGAATGCGGCCGCGCTGCAAAGAAAGCCTACATCAGGTGGTACGGTACCGATTATTAGTGTGCTATCCATCGCATTCCTGTCACAACTATCTATGTAATGTGCGGTTTGTGGGATTTCTGACCGATAACAGTATGACTTTTTAATTTTTAGAACCAGCTACACATAGAAACGGAGGAGTTTTTTGAAGGCGTTCACCGCAATATGCTTGTTATTGTCGTGGACCAACTTGTGGCGGTACTGAATGGAGTTCTCGGGAAGCTAACTCGCTTCGACGAAAACAAGTTACTTTCTTCGCTACTGAGCCTCACGGTGAGTAGTATAAATAGAGGGCGAAAAGTGCCGTCAAAATAGGAGTATATCCCAATAAAATAGGATTGGCAGTATCGCGGCGTTAACAGTTATTGGAATCGCCATCAAATCAGTTGGAGACGTGCGTTCAACTAATTTTATACCCTTAAGGTCAAGAAAATTCAAGTTTCCTCGGTAGTTTGGACGCGAATTAAGATCAGCAGCTAGTAAGCCGATGCCCATGATCCCCACATGGTAGTCGGGTTGCAGTTATTACGTTATTCCTACCAAGGAAGAGGAAATATTGAAATCATTACCGCCCATAAAACATTTTTAGCAATGCCGTTGAGTTTTTCCAAATCAGATGTTTGCATTAAATTATCAAGTCGTCAAACACTCAGTTTGGTAACTCCTCTGTGTCTATTGGATTTACAATTCAACAGAAACCAACGGACGAGGAGGGGCGCGCCTACTCAGTCTTCGTTCACAATAACTTGCAACAATTGAACGACAATCTGGTGGACGAAGTTTCTCTCATTTCGCTTTGTGAGGTAAGCCTACTTAAGTTAAGTTAGGGGGCGACAGTCTGCGAAATGAAGTCAAGTAAACCGTGATTACACGCTTTATTGCTCCGTTTGTTAGCGTAGGTCTCTCGGTTACTAAAGTTCTGTCCGTCCCGAAGGTGAATAGTCTCCCTTCCCAGGAAAAGCGCACCCATCTGAAAGACCGAAAGGTCTTAAGGTTGGTGAAAGAAATAGAAATTTCGACCACAATTTACACTCTCCTGCATCCTTTACTCCATTTTGTTTACTCGTACACCTACATCCAGTACAAAAACCATTTTTAGATGGTAATAATAGAGATGCATTTCGTCAGCCCGAGTATATTATTTAAACTCACTGGGGCGTGATCACTGGTTCTAGTGATTACTAGTACTCAGAAGAATCACGAAAACTCATTTTGCAAGTTGAGTTATTGTGAACTTGACACTGAACAGCATTCCAGGAGAATGTCCATCACAAAGGTCGCCTCCCGCTTCAGCTAGAGAGATTTTCAGACTGTCGGAGTATTTCCTACTTGAGGCTTCCCATAAGAGTGGCGAAACTGTTTGACAGAAGCTTATCTCACGTTGGGAAGTATTTGGCGAACGGACGTCCGCACTTTCAAGTCCTCCATTTGAAAAATGAGAAGCTAGATTGCTTGTCTGGAATGTCTTCAAATACCAACCACCAGTCAGAAGCATTTTCTAGCCGTGCAAATGAGTGCATTGAATCCAATCTCGAAAGACGAGCCAATCCTCACCATTAAAGCGGACACGGGCAATGCGCAATTTTGAGGAATCGTAGGAATGTGAGAACGTGTAATATCGGGTTCTTGCGAGAAGTACGAAATAAAAAGTGAGTCTGTAACTTTCAAGAAGACCAAACTTCGGTCAACGTGCACCTACCACAGCTATAACCCAAAATGGATCAAGCTCGGTGGCTTGTATTTGCACGAAGACGCAAGAGTGCCGGGAGATTTCGTGGGGAGAAAGGTACGAAAAGCTCCTACTCCCATACATTCCATAATGGACTACACTACTGCTCACGAAGTTTGTTGGATTCGTATTCCCATTTAGTGGTAAAGCAAATAGAATACAATTTTCAGATTATTTTTCTGCAATCTGCCCATACTAATGACAGCGAGGCAGCAGTCATTTCTGACATAAAATCCGTCCATACGAACTTACTTATTAACAACTGCTCATCATCCATTTTCCTTATTTTACGTGAGGATGTCTCTAGCACACAGAACAACGTTACTCCGTGCTGATATTACTAGTGCTGTTGAAATAGGTCCAACCGCCACCTATTTCACACTTCAAACTGACTGTGTTGCTATGATCTATGCAGCGTCGAGCAGACTGATGCTGTTTGCAAAATGGTGAAAAGTTGATACGTTATGACGCCCATACTCCAAGTATATGAGTGTGCTGCGTTGAGGACGTATTTTTGGGTATAACAGCTACGCAACCATAAGCCTTCCTGAAATGCTTGAACAAACAGTACAGCAGTATCAAATCCCTTACGGAAACTGACTGCCAACAAAGAACTGTGAGTTTCCCGGAGTGTAGGTTATCTGTTAATGTTAACAATGGATTATCCGTGGAATTCACAGGTAACCCACATATTCTGACGGGTTAACACATTACGAGTTCTCACTTATGCACCTAGTCAACATTACGGTTACTGGACCGTCAGTCGATCGTGTCAAGTAGTTATGCCTGGATGAGTTCGGACTAGCAAACTACCTGGAACAACTCAGTAGGATAGTAGGGAAGGAATACCTTAAACTATTCATTAGCCAACAAATGTTGAGAAACTACCTGAAACTACGAGAGAGAGAGATGAAAACCCGGCAGTAACCGTCTAAAGATGACGATACTACCACATTGAATCTGATTCGGGATCGTGACATTAAAGCTTCGCTCTTAATCGACGCTACCTTACGACCACTTCCATCAGCTAGGGACTCAATCAAAACTAGGAGACGCATGTACTATGTCCACTGAATTCCTTTACACAATGTTCGGTACAACAAATTGGTCAGACAGCCAGACAACTGCATCTGCCAATCACTGTACAAGCGGCATGCACGATTTATTCCCCAAAACTAAGATAAAAAATACTTGAACGCGAGTCGACCAATATGTTCCACACATTCGAGTTAACCAATCAAAACAGCTTTGATGGCACGAGCACTGTGGTAATGACACAAGTAAAGCGCTGAATGAAAATGTGCTGAAGCAATAGAGAATAAAACACATCGTTTAGATGGGGCCAGCATCCAGTCAATCAGGGTAAGTGTCATCGCACAAGTTAGTAGGACGTGCAAACCAGAAGTCAAACACAGATACGAACAGGGAAACATTCGATGTACCACAGCAAACTGAGCCCACCCCAGTCAAAGCGCGAACAGTGGCTCCCACGGGTGTAAGGAGGAAATCCGTTTGCCTCGGACTTAGTTATTAGAAAACACCAACTAAACGGTTGCAGACTATTGGACAGGAAAGTCAAACTGTCATATGCAGGTTGTTTTAAAAAACTGAATATCCGTCTTCTTTTTGAACGCTTCTTCTAGAACTCCCCTGGATAGTCATTCGCTATCACGCAACTGAAAACGAATGCCACAAGCCAGTTCCACGAATTCTGTAATAAATCCTACCTTCCATTAGATCAAGGCGGAGTTACGAGAAAACACATACTACTCGCGTGCGTCATCAGCAGTATCCCCCGTTATAAAACTTACCCCTTTAAAGGTCGCTTGCATGCCACCGTATACCACTTACCTCCGTCAGGTCGGCCCCGACAGCTGGTCTATTTGGCAGTTCTTCGGATGTGTCATGCCACTTCCGAAGCTGAGTCCCATTTACTCTTTTCGATCCCCGACCGTCTTGAATTGTATAGACGTTCCCCAGGTGGTCGGTGACGACAAACGGACCTTGCCATCGACTGCCCAGCTTCCGCGA
>SJOL01009744.1:560054-581391 GCA_004794785.1 Opisthorchis felineus
TATGCCCCAGCAATGTCACCGAACTCCGAGCGAGCTGCGTCTTGGCTTCATTTATCCGCAAGCCCGCCTCCCAGATACGCTTCAATACGGCCTTCAAATGAACTGCGTGCTCTGGTTCCGAATTGCTGTACACAACGATATCATCTCCGTACACTCCAACATTCTGTAGACCCTTCGTTAAACGAAGCATCAAGCGCCGGAATGTGAATGGTGTTCCCGACAAACCAAACGGCATCCGTCTAAGTTGATATTGGGTGTCCCCAACGGTGAACGCCGTTTTCTCCCGGTCCTCCGCCTTGATAGATAGTTGCCAATATCCGGAACGCAAGTCGAACACCGTGAACTATCGGGAATGCTGGAGGAAATAGAAAATCTCTGCAACCGAATGGACAGCCACAACTCGATTTACGGTCAGTTCATTCAAACGCCGGAAATCCACGCAAAATCAGTATTTTTCGTTCGCCTTCTTTATAAGCACAACCGGGGAGTTGTACGCACTGTTCGCTTCCTCAGTTACGCCATTTTTCAACATCTCTTGAACTTACTTATGGACCTCCTCCCGCAGGTGGAGCGGCAGTGGACGGGGTCCGTAAGTTCGAAAGCATTCAGACGCAAGTGGAATTTCGTGTTCAATCCACGAGCAGAAGCCAAATGGATCTTCATCGCCTGTGAAGAGTTCAAAGTATTCCTCGAACACGGACTGTACTGACGGCACGTTACAGGACGGAAGCTTTCGGACATGCAGCTCGCTCACGCCGGTGCTTGAGAAAATCTGCTCCCAGGATTGTCTGCTCAATGTCTGGGCTGATGAGGAACTCGTACTGCACGGACCTTTCACCTAGGCGCATTGAGTACATCGACAATCCGTCAATTTTCTGTCGGTATCCACCCACTGTTCTTACGGCTAGCGCGCACTGTTTGCATACAGCTTGGTTCCCTCTCCGTCTCAGCGATACCCCTGCTCATGTATCAATCAGACACAGCTCCCTGTTCCCGTCTATCTCGATAATGGCCTGTATGGCAGCCTGTGTTACTGCACTAATTGCAATCCACCCGGGAAAAGAGGAGTAATCCAAAGTTTTATCATGTAAAATTGATCGGGTACGAGGGCATTGATCAGGCCTGCCACACTTGTAGCATCGGCTTGTTCGAGCGTGCCTCCAAGATTCCGCCTTGATGGCTGCAAGCCGCCCGGCGAGTTGGTCTACTTTGTTCTTCGGTTCCTCCACTGTTGACTCATCCCTGTTCTCCTGCGACTGCAGGGTGGCCAGTGGCGCCTCGGCCAATACCCGTGCCAGATGCACCAGGTGCTCCACACTCAACTGGCCAGTTGCTCTTGCCAACCGCAACTGGGCACGAAGCGCAGGCCGCACACCCTCGACGAACTGGTCGGACAGCAACTGCTGGCGCGAAACTCCGTCCAGTCCCGGCAAGGCCCGATCCAACAACTGATGCAGGCTGGCGAAAAACACTGTCGGGTCACGTCCGAGTCCCATGCTGGCCGTTTTGAACCACCTCATAGCCTCCTGGCGGTTGGCCGACGTGTCGAACTCCGCTGCAAGAGCCTCCTTTGCGGCGGCCCAATCCATCTTCCGCGGGCCTCTTCTGACCGCATCCAGGGCCATGGCCCTGCTTCTGAGGATGGTCTTCAGTGCCACAACTTGCCCCGGTCGGTCTCCAGTCCAGCCGCCTCCGCAACATCCTCGAAATCCTCCAGGAAGGTCCGCACATCCTCATCCTCAAAAGGATGTGGCCACGGGATCTTCATGCTTATCCTGGAGACGGCACCAAATGTAAGGAGGAAGGCCCTTCGCTGCGGAGTTGTTTATCAGAAAAACGCCAACTAAACAGCTACAGACTATTGGACAGGAAAGTCAAACTGTCATATGCAGGTTGTTTTAAAAAACAGAATATCCGTCTTCTTTTTGAACGCGTCTTCTTGAACTCTCCTGGACATTCATTAGCTATCACGCAGTTGTAAACGAATGCCACAAGCCAGTTCCACGAATTCTGTAATAAATCCTACCTTCCATTAGATCAAGGCGGAGTTACAAGAAAACACGTACTACTCGCACGCCTCATCAGTAGTATCCACCGTTACACGGGTGGGCAGTGATAACACGCGCAGCCGAATAACAGGTGAATCTCATGGACATACCAAACAGAGTGTACGATAATGGACGCAAATAAAGATGTACTTGACCAGTACTCTACTGATTGGTGAAATCCTTGAAAATGACCACTCGCGTTACCTGTAACCTTGGTTCACATTATTCTATTCCAATGAGTTGTATTGGGTTTAAAATTTTCTATGTGGACAATTCATGTTATCAGATGCGGGAGACCAGTTCTAAGAGAAGTAGTCAAACGAGATCACGTTAGTCTGCATACTTTCATTGATACATTGATTCCTTGAATCGACCCCAAGGGATGAGTTGAACGGTAATGTGCCTGAACAATTCATGCATGCAAATCCTCCTTCATTTGGCTGCCAGATCGCTTGGTGTATTCATGTGCGTCATTTGCCGAGAGACTCTCCCATGAACGTCACTTCTGGATAAAACCAAGGCGTGCTTACCTCCAACGTGCCCCTTTACTGGAATTTTGCTGATCAAATTCGTATATCTGGGACAGAACCTCTTCTCCGTTCCAAGTTCGAAGTACTGTTAGGTAGAGAAGTCGGGTTTACTAGTTGAGAAGGAATTTTTGAGATATTCTTTTTGAAAAGATATTTTGGGTTCCTGTTAGGGGCACAATAACTGGAATACACACAGAGGACACTATTTACAGATGTATGTGCAGACTATAAGCATTTGGAAATGTTAGAGGCTCGGGAATATTGTCTTCTGGAATCCTACCACATCTGCTCCGAAATTATAAATCGACTATCTGAGTTTAGTGCATCAAACATTCGTCTTCTGAACAGGTTAGCAAAGTATCCGCTAATGTTTCGACTACTGAAGTAGGACCACTGTTATAAGAAAAAAATAAGTCGCTGCTGTGGAGATTGTCTTATGAATTAAAGTTCCACACTACACACGATTTTTTAACCTATCTCTTCCGACCCATTGTTGTCAGAACTGGTACAACCGACAAATTCGCATGCTCTATGAATGGCTTGTGCATCGCAAGAGTATACTTCTGCATCCGTATCAAATCAAATGTCTTTCAGTCATTGTAAAAGTAAGTCATTCTACCTTGCATATTTCCATGTATCAAATCATCACAGCAGAGAGTGGTGTTTTGCTTCATTCAGTTTGGAGCATTTATGAGTGAACAACCTAAAAAAACGGAAAATGAATTGGCATCGAACCTACTAAGCAACCAACAGTCTCCTAATGGCTCTCCTTAATAGGAAACATGTATTGATGTACTAACCGACGTGTGTGTTGACTTTACGTAGACCTGCAAACTTGTAAGTCTTTTGTCCGTTGTGGTTCTGTTATTTCCGGGAACTCCTCAATTCGTTCAAACTAATAGTTGGGCACTAGGGAGAGGAACCGCAACACCTCCGTAATACTGCGATGATCAAAAATGAAAAACGCTTGAGAAATGCTCTCTTGTTGTCCCTCGCAGCGTAGACTGCCAGGAAAACACATTGCAGTGTGGGATATACATGCGTTTTTACCTCGTAAATCCAGCTTAGACCACAAAAGGAATGAGATCAGAAAAAACATATGGGTCTTCGGAAGAAACGGCCAAGTTACTTGTTTTTCACCGTGTTCAACGAAACTGGTGATCTACACTGAAAGAAACAATTACCTCATTAATTGTCACGTAGTGTCATACGCCCAGGGTTCTAACTTGTCAGTTACGTAATTATGTGACGGGTCTACCGCGACTGTTGATCATGACAATGATCCCCCTTGAAGCTTTATTTAGTATATTCACCAAGGATTTTTAGAGGCACACAGAACAAAAGGAGGATTATGAACCATAGATGGGAGACAAACATACGTCTCCCGCTTAGTGAACAGATGTCATGCCAGACAAGCCAAATTATCTACTGCCACATTATTTTACACACATTTCGGATGACATTATTTGTATGTGTGAGCAGATCTGTGCCCCTGAATGGCCTAGTTTCTAAATTCCTCTTAGGCGTTTTCGAAAAAATCTTCCTGACAGTGGCATTAGCTTTTGTAAAGACGACCCTGTCTGTTTATCAGTTTATTTGTTTTGGTGTATCAAGTGACGTCAGCAGAACGACGACAAACTTTCAACATAAGTTGTCCAAGGGACATGCAGCATTTCGACTGCTTGAGAGAAGACACAGAACAGATTATGAGGCGGCATTTAGCGTCGTGCGCTGGAATGATTCGCAATTTCCAAGAAGGATAAGAATCAGAATACGGTGTATACAGCTGCAGCCGTGTATAAGTTTTATAAGCCATGTATAAGCTGGTCTTTTGCATTCAGAAGAAGCCTGTGGCGTAGCCAATCCCATTTAATAATTACCACATGAAATCCAATGTTATTTTTAGTTACCTTAAAAGGCAATATGGCGCACCACCTTACAAGCCACAATGAGTCAACTAGCCCCAAATCTTCTTTAAGATAGCTGCTGCTAGCGGATGTAAGTAATGTTTTGTGATGTAGTCCGAATGTTTCTACTTTTAATTTTGTATTTCCATTCATGAATTCGTTACAGAAAACATTTTCTTACTTCGAACTGCAAGGGTTACCGAAATCTGTACTCGATACGATAATGTATCAGACTGTCTCCCATCGGCTACAGGTACGTGACTTAGCGGTTTGTTGGCAAATTTCAACTCTGTATTTTGCTGATATGTAAGCAGCCGTGTGGGGTACTCCGGTTTGTTCAGAAGCTGACGCCGTCCTCGGCAGAGTAAGGTGCAAACTACTTTGTTGGCACTGAACGCTTTTCAGAATATTATCTTCGTTTGCTAGTAAGCGCTTCGCTGTCTCTAGTATGGTTGCAACAGCTCAGGAAAGACTGTTGTCACGGCAGATCTAAATTTCAATCAGCTGCGGAGACTTAATTAAGAGGCAAATTAGGATTACCAATGATAGAGCAGCTTTCCGACTGAAGTCGAAGTGTGAACACAAAGATACAATGCCTATACTCTTTTCGGTAGTAACCCTTGCTGGCCAATCGGTTAGCAAAGCTATAAACCAGGTCAACATTTTAAGAGGCCTTGAACATTAGGTCTACTGCAAGGCCATATAAAACACAATATAATGCAAAACAGGTGCTAATGATTCTATCCGATAGAGGGTGTGTATGGTGCTCTTCCATTATCTGCTTGGTGACTTACAACAAACTATTCCCTAAAGAGACTTGTTTGTGAACGATTGCTTTAAAACAAAGTTTATTTTAATGGTCAATTCTAAATGTAAGACAATGTTAACAAGCCATTTTCTGGTGTCTTCTCCACGGTTTTGAGGCTTTTACCTTTCCCAAGTTGAAATGTCCTATAGGATGGCTGCTGGCATGCCGTTTAGCCGGGCAGTTTGGTCGTAAAAATTGCGCCGGCAGGTTAGGTGCCAGGACGGTTGCAGCCGTACTACCTAGTGCAGAAAACAGCCATGGTATGCAGTTTTTAAACCTAACCAGTCAATCTTATATTTAGGTTGATGAAACTACCCAATGCGTCCGGCAAGAGACTGGATCGATGCCGCCTTCTGGAAAAGGAAAGCGAAAAGTGCTGGACAACTTGAGTGGAGGGATATCAGCTTTATCTGGAAGCGCGATTTTCCGTCGTAACTGACCGTGAGACAATGCACACATTGAGAGACTATCACCGTTGCCTTGATAACAATTGAACTCCATGTCTTTCAGCTCCAATGTAGTCCAATGTTCTTGCCCGGGATTACCTCTTTCAAGAGAGATTTATACTCAAAATGTTCGCAATGTAATCAGATTTGCTTTATAAAACGTTATTAGTGTTTTTGCTATTTTTGTACGGGTGTTTCAACAAGAGGTTGAAAAGTGCCAAAACTGTAACGGCATTTGACTCATTCGGGCAAATTTGGTGAAGCTAGAACAGAAGAAACCTTCGTACAACCCCTGAGAATCTTGAAGGTTTTTTTCAGTACACATGCTGTGTTTGTTATCCAAACAGCTTCAAACGTGAGAACAACTAGGCTATTTCAAATATGAGACTGCGCAGCAGATTCCTAATACCGAGTCCTATGGAAAGATTGGTAAACGCATGAAGATCAGACAACTTCAGTCATTTACATGTCTCTACTCACTATCCAGCCATCCAGATCAAGAAGGTAACAAATTACACACTTTTTTGAAGAATTGGGATAGTTTAGTTTAGTAGTTATCTCCATCGTTGTTGAATCTGCAAAATATGCAATATTCTGAAGCATCAGATCTAAGCTCAGAATCACAGAAGCACGCAAGTTATGTTGTTGAACTTCACTCAGTTTATTTAACTCACCACACAATGCTGTTCCCTTTAAACAATCGACCCATTTAATTCCCCCATTTTTCCTAATGCTAAAAGCATTAGACAGCTGCAAACAAAATGTCTAAGCTGCCTCGCTCAACGATTAAAAACTTTATCAGGTTTGACTTTTGCGGCCTGATTACCACCACTTTCTATCGAAAGTGGGTAAAATATCATAGTAATTCAGCTAATATATTTACTCGCATCCTTCTCAGCAATTACAGATCCACGATCCGAAGCGCAAGTGCAGCGCTGGAGAAAGAAAGTTAGTTGAGAGTGGATTTGTTTTGCCCTGCTTACTCAACGTTAGACAGACGGATATTCCATCATTCCAAATTTCGAGCCCTTCGATGAGCTAAACGTCCCCCCTGAGAAGCCTCTAACGAAATGATATAATCCATGCAACCCATAGGCATTCCAGTCAACAATTGGTTTACAGTTAACTTCCACAGGAACCGAGCGGTTGGGTGCTAATATGACGACGGTGTTTAGATGCGGTGAATATCCGAATAAATTCTGATTTTTATTCAGTAAAATTGGCCACTGACGTTTGTTTCGTTCTGTGTAAACACGATGGACTGTCCATATTAGAAACCAATGCCACAGATATTTGGGGGGGGGAGTCAGATATGGATAAAACCGAAAACACTAGTATCATGTGCGTCTGTTTACACGCCTTTACTGGAGTTCTAAATGAATGTCATGAAGAGGCGAAACTGAGTTTGATTGCTGAAGATTTGTTAGTGTACAATTTGTGGCATGGATTAACTAGCGCGGCCGATGAATAAATAATGCGTTGGTTGGCAATACTTCTGAGTAGGTTTATCATGGAAGATTTACTGTTGTCTTTGAAACAATAAAACTGTTAGAACGTGTGGCAAAACGTCGAAACATTCGTAGGGTAGACATCGCAATTAATGGTTTCAAGGGACGAATATTTCTCGTATGAGGCTTCCACAAACCAGATTACAAATTTGGGGGGAGTATGCGGACAACCTACGGGGTAGCATCAAAAAGAATATGCCATAAGGCCATGCGGATCAAATGCTAATCAAAATGCGCCGATTTCAGGAATCGCATTAGAACATGCTGAAAAGGTAGCGGATTTTGCGCCTTGGTCTTCGAAATATGGAAGGATGCAATTTCATTTGATTGACCTAGAAGTCAAGGCGAGGTTTTCTCAACTGGACTTCGAGCCAGATGTCAGCATCTTTGTAGCACATTTTCAGATCAAATATGAAGCGATTCCACCAATACTGATATTCATATCCAACTCATATCCTGAGTAGTCCCGTGATAGAGGCACCTGCTACAACCTCAAGCAGGTAATTCAACCTCGGTAGCTCCCGGAACTCACTACAAAATGGCGTTCGCTTTCAGAAAGATAATGCCCCATCACATTGATGTCTGAGTATATATTTTCATTAAAAAACGTTGAAAATTAATGGATCACTGCAAAAATACATTTTGTGTTGTTGGAATCGAATTATATGGACTGTTTTCTTAAAGATATCAAATACAGACGATTTCAAGTAATAGATAAAGAAATTATAAATGTGTGTAACGGAAAATCGTGAAAGTTTATGAGAAGACCATCGATGAAAGAATTGCTGGTTGGCAGAATGTTTCTGGACGTTGTGAATATGTACACCATACAGGTTATGGAAATACAACACAATCTTATTTTTACCAAACGTTGTGGATTTAGACATCCAAAGGATGTTTTTTGAAGAAATGTGTTGGTATCATAATCCATTCGAATTTGTGAGAATCATTTTTTACAGCGAAAGTATGTGCTTTTCTACGTTCTTATGCGGTCGGTCGGTGTGAAATTTGAGCTCATTTGCATTTGATTGTCAGAAGCATCATTATTAGCAGCCACCAATTGGCCTAGAAATAGAGTACCCACAAGAGGGCTGCTCGTGTTAAACCAAAATGATGTTGATTTTAGTTGCCCTAAACTATAAAATGGCAGGATTTGTTGAACTGTTTACACGGGGAGACTATTTGCCATCCATGTGATAACTTGGATTGCTCCTAGTAAACCTCAATTTTCTGAAAAGATCGCTTAGAGACGAGATCATGTACGTGTTTCTACGTGATATGGAGGATGATTTTAATGTCGCTTGGCTCATTAGAGCCGACTCAGAACTTCAGGCGACCAGAATCATACGTAAACTGAGGCGATTCATCACAGCCTGACTAACCGGTGAGAATGCGGCTACTGCATGTCACCCAATATTCAGCCAGTTGTCACTCGATTACTTTTTATTGTTGTTTCGGGTGGAGGGTGAAGTAACTAGCTGCCGTGTTAGTCACTGGCAAAACAGGGGTCGAGCCACTGCGGAGATACCACTGCTAATGAAAAAGGACTGATTAAAAGCAGAAACATCACGTCACTTCCTGCAAAGATTCAGGTTCTTTTCATGTGGACCCAATTTGTTTTAAATCATCTTACGGTATAACTAAGTATCCATAAATCTAACTCCCACATTATCGGTAAACTAACACATGGAAATGAGAAATCAGAGTGACCGTATAAATTTGCTGTGACATGATCGATAATTCTTCCTTGGATAACCACTTCCAAATTTATGCCAACTATTCAACGGGGGAGGACGTTGATTTATATTTCCGGGTTCGTTTTAATCGTGTTTCGAGAACGTCTCGGGCGCTGAATTTCACCTGAGCTTTAAGGCTTTTGTGTCGCTATAACTCATGTCAAGTGTCGCACATAGTACACCCTGTTGTCTTGGCGAAAAAAATCAATATATTCTCTAAATAGCCAATGCTCGAACAATGACCAGCTACTATATGGGACGCAGCTTAATTAAGGTGCGGATGACCGATAGACGAAGCAAACGTATCCCAAAAAAATTAACTTCCCGAACGGCAGTTGGCAGCTTTCTGTGGGGACACACTTGTGTCCATCTCACTTGCATACATACCTGGCTACGACAACCCAGTCTTCGAAATACATACCATCTCCCGTTTGTCCGTCTTTAGAGAACCGACCACTAGAATCTGATTGCTAGGATTTCTGGACGATACAGTTGGCAAATAAATTTGACAGTTTCCGATGTAACATTCTCCGCGAAATGAAATGTGGATAGGCAAACGTTGTATGCAACGGCAGTTCAACCATGAATATCCCTGTAAGTTCCGGTGTGTAACCGCGCCCAGTGTTACACCCCTGTTTTAACATTTCGCACATCAAATTTATTATGAAGTCACGCATACTGAATTCAGGACGATACTTCCGTTTCCACTTATTTTGAGAGTTTTTTGGAAGTCCATGGAAGCACCAAATCTTCAAATTGGAAAAATCGCGAGCAAGTGCCACAAACTCTGTGGACGACTCTTCAAATGAGTTTTCTGTGAACGCCAACTTGATGCTTATTCTTGATGAAATTCGAAATGCCTCACTTGGATAGAGGCTTGTAGTAATCCTCATCAAACTTTCTAAGAATGCCACAGAGAACGAAATACTACGATATTTAAATCCACGTTCTACCTGAAGAATCACGCAGGCTTTGTTTAACGCAGTCAGTTTTGATTGCCTTACTCCCCGAGGTGTACACCGGTTAGAGGGCATTCAAATGGAATCACCTTCAGCTAAGCACAAGCCTATTGTCTTCGGTGGTCCATCGGCGTAGATCCGGTTGTCTGACATATCCAGCAATGAAAACCTTCATTCCCTGTATATGTATGCCAGTCTGGGGGCCCAAACAACTCCACGTAATCAGTAAAAAACTTTAGAAGACTCGACGTTTCCACTTTCTGCTAAATCTCCTTGTCAAATTATATAAGCTAAGTTATTGTTTTTCATATTCTGCTGATCTACCTTTGCTCCTTTTCCCGGTTGCCAGTACAATCAGCTTTATTTAAAAACCCAGCTCAAGTATCTTTGCAAATTAGTCAACATCATCTTAGTGAATTTGTAACCTGCGAAAATCATGCGCATCAACTACTGTCTCGAGTTTTAACTAAGGGCAGATTTTACACACGTACCCCAAATAATTTGAATGTACTTAAAGCCTGTGATTAGATGTCCATATTTTGATATCTTGGATAAATGAATGACTAATTACGAACGTTTCAGTCCTTATCATTAACCTTACATTGCCGGAACCAAGTTGATAAGATGGAAGTCGAAGAGGGAGAATACGGCATATACAAAAGTGGTTAAGGGAATAGTTGATAAAGATAATATATGGACTGAAAACCTCACAAATTTTGTCAATCTTTTCAATCAATATATTATGGTTAGGCCTCCGATTTAAATTATCTGAAAGCGATATACAACCCACGTGGCTCTTCTGACTTCTAGAAAAGTTGAAAACTTAACTGGGGGGATCACCCTCGTGTTCTCCTAGCTTTAGGCCACTGTCATATCTTTTCTGGCAAATGTCGAGTACCTTTTAGGTTGTAGTTCGAACAATCGATGTTCCACCCAGAGAACTCAAGAACATACTCAGACTAGACAACAATGACATGTACTTCTCTTCCGTATCTGACAGATGAATGCGGTCTGATCAGTTTTTCATCCCGCACTTTTCTCAGCTGACCTTACAGGTGAACCGGTTTTGAAAAAATTGCGACACCAATGCATGCTTTCGTAGAGGAAAGGTGAGGAGCTAGTAAACAGTTCCAATCGCATGGCTGCCGAAGTCGCTGAGCCGTCAGTCAGTCTGTGTTGTTTGGTCACGTCTATGGGCGGGAAACCGGTAATGTTTATGGATCGCATGAGCCGCTCATTGAGCTTTTTATAGTTAACAATGATTACTCACATTGTCCGTGTATAAGCAAGCGTTGGTGAAATGGCCAAAGACGGTATCTATTCAGATGTCTCTCAGTTGATTGTGCTCCTACTCGTCTTAAAGAAACCGATTCGCTAGATGATAACCAGCGAAATCAAATCGCTCGTTGCAGTCAGCCCCCGGATCCACACGAGATTCACTGTTGTCAGTTTTCGTTCCAAATTTATTTCCCTTCCGAATAGCAGTGTCGATGCGGGTGATCTGGAAAAACTCACTGAAAAAAGGTTATTTTTGGACACAATACGCCATGCTGTATATGAGCCAGCATTTTTTTGAAGCTCCTCCGATAATTTCGCAAACAAGGGGAACCAGGGAAGGCTCTGCATAATTTTCGCCACAGATAAGCATTACCACAAGTTACCGAGATGCCAATATGATGTTTTTCAAATACTTAATAAATTTCATCATGGTTTGGCCGGATGGTGCCGGTGTAGGAAGACTAATTGATATGTGTAGGCTACTTAGTGACAGTGATTTCCTAGACACACCAGTGTTTTGTTACAATGTTTGGATAATTTAACAGAACAATGGCGCTGAGAGATGAATTCCTTTCAAACCCAGTACTGCAACAATCACGAGGCAAACAAGAACTAAATGGAAGGGGACTGGTGACCAGTTAACTAAAAGACCGTCCACACCATAGATTGCTGATGTTGACCAGTCTCGGTCGGATCAGTTGGCAGAACACATCCGAACGAGAGAGGTTGCGTGGTTCAGCTTTATCCATCTCCAAGCTTCCTTAGATCAGGGTTGATAGAGGGGATCGGCAACAGCCGCAGCCGCAATTAGTCACTTTCCTGTCACACCCATAAATTTGATACAATTAACAGTTTACAAATGTAGCGCATTAGGGAGAATTCACAATTTGTTGAAACTATGGAGTGACGTTCGTTATCGCACTTAGGATTCAGAAGCATGCACTTGCAATATGCTTATATTCCACTAATATAATTTGTAGTGCACCAAGAACAACGATAAACAAAATAGCGAAATGATTGGTCCGTTTTTGGAGTTACTGGTGGTCAAGTGAATTGATGCTGCCACAACAAGGTATTTGACAGGAAATATACAACTCTTAAATTGTCCTCCTGAGAGCTCATTATGAAGTATATCGAAGATTGTCTAGCTGTACAAACCAAAGCAGCTTCCTCGATATGATCGTTCCACACTATAAAAGCCAGGCAAACAAATGTAAGACAAAAATAATTTGATGTTGCATTATCTCCACTGTCTGATAAGTGGTGTTTGAATATTCTGAAATCCGCGAAGCTTTTTACAAACCACTCATTTCCCCCCTTCCGAAAGAACTGGTGCCTTCCTCTATGGTCCTTTAGATATTGCAGCCCAACAGCTCTGCCATGTACGTATACCCATATTCCAGCTTCGCTTTAATTTTGGGAGGAAACTTACGTGTATGGATAGTATCTATTACACCCAGATTGCAATTAGTTGCAACAAATAAATTACGGGTTTTCAAACACTGAAAAGAAACCGCTCAGTGAGATTTTAATACAACATCACGACTAATCATTACTGGCTTTCTGTCCACCAAAGTCGTTTCCAAAACGATTTAGGTCCAGCTGTTCAACTCCGACCACCATGGAAAAAAATCACATCAAACTTCTAATATTAGAACTGTTCTGACTTAATAAGACGACGGCTCCAGTAAAGTATTCTACGTCCGATTAATTATATTTCCTGATTATTGCCACTATCGGTCATTTTGTGCGGTATATATTACTAAAATATGATGAGACGTCGAAAGTTTATCCCAGGATTTCAATACGTTTGCAAGTGACCTGTAAAGTACACTTTGATTACGCAGCATCTTTAAGTGCTACCAGAAGGCTACAAAATGTGCAGAAAAACCTCGCTTACTCCTTCCATTGGATAAGTAAACAGTCACTGATCTTTCGCATAGAATAATTTTTTAAACTTCTTTTAGAAGTGTCTTAAATCAAAGAGTACAGTAAAGACCATGCCGCATTATTGCTATATACCAACAACCTCCTGGATGTTTCCACAATTAGTCTTTTGGGAGATTAACCTATGATGATATCTTATGTGTCACACTGAGTGCGCGTGAGCTCTATGAAGTTTAGTTTTGTCAATTGTAAAAATGAGGATAATATCGCGATTACCTTGAAATCTGCGTTCCCTGAAGAAGAACGGCTTGGTGGGGAAGAAAAATCTGGTGCTAATAGGATCATTTATATTCATAAGTCTCACTCACCTATGGGCAACAATGACATCCGTCGCATTTGTCGTGGCCTTTGGGTGAGAAGAATATGGAAATCGCCTTCAGTTTTTTAGTGATTACCCATTTTCAACCACGCAGGAGGTAAATTTCTCCTTACTTACTGCGCGGACTTGTTGACCCTAAAATTATCGTATGCACATTTATGACCACACCCGAACAGCTGATACAATTAAAATATTGCACTTCACCCAGTGGCGCATCCACCAGCGGAATTTTCTGGTGGTTTTATTTGAATGCTTGGATGAAAATCAACAGCTGGTCACATTAGGATCCCAACATTGAAAAAACAATGTATCAAGTTTTATTCGTTCACTCTTGTGTAGTTTCATCAGGTTGTGGGTCAGCTGATCGAATATGATGAAGCTGAGAGAGTAGATATATGTCGGCCTCTAAATCCGAATAAAAATCTACAAAATTGCATTTGCTTTTGAGGAAATAAATATCAAACACTGTTGAGCTAAAATGCAAAGCATTTAGTTTAGTGTATTCCGATTTTATTCTCTTATTGTAATTTTAGGGCGCTACTTGAGTGAGTGAAATAAGTTTGGCAGCTTACTTGCCTCGTTCCAGTTGTACCGGGATCGCCCACTATTTACATGTAAGAAATCTGTGTGATTTCAATCCACTACTTATACATCGTGAAACTTTGGTTCCATAAAAGGCTTCAAAAATGGTCTTTGCGAATCTTCAGGACCACAATGGCCCAACAACTTGCTTACGGCTTCCTCAGTTTTGGTGATACTCATCAATAAGCTGAAACACAGTGCATGGCAATGCAGGTTATATTCTGGTGACAAGAAGGCTCCATAAACCCCATCGGTGACGAAAATATTCCCGACTAGAAATCCCAACGGTTTACTGAAGTTCACTTTGGAAGTTGCAGATGATTGTCAAGAATGGTTTGCATACACGCGTCCTACTGTCCAGGCACCGCTATTCACCCGCATAAGCATTCGCCGTACACGCAAAACCAAACAACAAGTAAGCAACAATCCTGATAGATCGTTATATCTCGGCAAAAAAAGATTACAAGTTGCAATCACATTATCTCCATTTTGTTCATTCGACGTAGTAGTGCGCTTGTCAGAGATGTGATTTAGACGAGGTGCAACCTTGGAGTAATGATACTTAGAATCGTGTGACTGCGATGAGTCTTTTGAGCATCATTTTTAGCAACATGCACCTGCTCTTTGTTTCAGCTAACACATCAGGTAGAAGCAGGTACAAACAGTATAAATAAGCCGCCACTTAAGATATTAAATAAATCAAAGATAAGAATGAAATCCCCGCTTTTCAGTCTCAGTATATTTCTCCTCTGCAATATCGTGTGCTCACGTAAGACATGGTAATAAATTCTCACCCTGTATAGAATGACGCATTATATTTGTTTTCTACTTGGAGTTGTTTTGTGTGTTTTGGATCTGATTTATTGAAATTCAGTTTTTCTATAAGCCTGTATTGAAGACCATCTGCGAAAGGGAGGAAATTACTAAGAGAATATATCAATTGCTCCCTCTCAGTATTAATGACACAAAATTTCCTGCAAATGAGTTACATAATAACGAAGATTCAAAGATGTTTCGGCACAATGAAACCATGCAAAGCAACATATACTTTTAGCTGAATAATGTTACAGCAGGAATTGTTGGCCGTAACCAGTTCTGTAGCTTCACTTTTGAAGCTTAGCATATCGTCGAAAGATTTCGGTTTACTGTTATCTCGTTTCACTGCTAGCCCCATCAACTCACCTGTTATTATCGATGGGATGCACTATCCGTCCGTTTTGTTTCGTTGTTAGTCGTATCGAAGAACATAGGTCCAATAACTATTCTAGATACACTAATTCAGACATACCAGTATCCATTGTGGCACACATTATTGAATCAAGGTTGAATTAAGTTGTTTTGTTAGAACCTACTCGGATATCTGCTGGTCAGGCACGAGAGCAAGTTTGCCACTAATGACTGCCAGATTTCGGCACCTGCCCTAATAGTTGATCACCACGCAGTTCTTTTAATAAGCAATATGTAGGTCTGTGGGACGTTCTCGGAAATAGGCATTTGTAACAGATATTTACGGGGCTCCCCAAAATCATGCTCCAAATTCTGCATGACTGATAGTTTTTTCATTAGCGTCGCCGTTTTTCAGGCAACGGTTATCCAAGGTTCCGCTCGGAAATTAGTTCCATAGCTCTGAACAGTAATAGTTGTCATACTTAATCTTGCTCGACTTGTACGTCACTTAGATTGGGAATCGACTTTATTTATTGAGTAAGCATATGTCCCACTGGTTAGACATTCACATTTATACAGTCTATTTTTAAATGCTTATATTTTGATGTCCAAAGTTCAACGTGGTATTATTTCGTTTTACTATCATACGAGAGTTTCTAGAGTCGGAGAATAATCAAGTAACAAACCCTCTTCTTGCAATATTCTTCCTTTGTGATCCTTTGCAGATCTTTAGGTCTTTAAGGGTTTTCTTTTATCTTCTCGCGAGATTATTGGTTTACTTGTTCACCCGACCAGTTGCACATTCGACGAAAGCTCTAAATTTGATTAAGTATTCTGGCTTGTTTACAATGACCGTTAGTCGGTTTTTGTCCGGTGGTAGAATGTTCTCATAAAGTCCAGTAGATTTCATTGTTGTTTCTAACCTGGCCAAGTTCTGTCTGCGCTGGATGTGTTCTGCTCACATTGTTCCCAGACCAGGTGTAGTTCCCTAGTTCAAAGAGTAACATTTTGACCACTTTTCCCTTGGATTATTATGAGGTGTGCTGGATGAGAGCTCTTTTCGTTCGGACATGCTGTTTTCCATTCACTTTGTTCCGGTATGAAAACAGTGTTACGCCTACGCGGCCAGGGTAACGTTATCCACTTTTGTGGAAGTCAATTTCTGCTGTACAGGCGAAGCAGTGAAATTCTAACCGAAATCATTGACTTCGTATCTACAAAATCCTCCTGTTTATTTAAAGAATCCGTTAACATCTTCATTTCCGACATATATGTATATTGTTAGAACTCCGGTCCGTAGTCACCATGACCTAGTTTCCTGGATGTTTACAAACAAGTCAGCGAATGGTTTCCCCTTATTCCTACAGGATTTGATAGAAGGAACAATGTGGGTTAAAATGTTCTTTCGAATTTCCTTAAAACACCGCTGATGTTCTGAGCCAGGATCAAATTTACAGATTAGCCTCGGAGTAAGCGTTTGAATTTGGAGGCGCTCACGTTTGATAGGAGTAGGTAATCAAGTCCGATCGTACTAACGTTCACATTACTTGGAAAATTCCTCATTAGTTAGTGGCGTATTTTGTTGACTGGGTTGTATACTTAAACCTTATTGTCGAAAACGGCGAAAATGGTTGAGTCTTTTTTGGCCTATCTTGGAACGCCAAAGATTTACCGCTTTTGGTACCGGCCTCGTCACTCGTTTGGTGGATATCCTTTGAGGTTATACATACATCTAAAGATGCTCGTGCGGACTGCCAGGTAATAATTCAGTTCGATTACTTGATCCAAACTCTGCAAAACTTCACAACAAATACTTTCCTCATAAATGCGAGTTAGTGTGAGGCGACATATTTCTCGACATGACTTCACACCTGCATATTCAAACCTATGTACTGTGCATTGCCGTTTCTCGTGGACACCTACAAGAGGGAGAACAGCTCGGAGAGATTAATTGTTAGCAAGCGTTGAATATGCGGTCAAGCTGGTTCACAAATAAAACGACAAGAAACAGATGTGTTTTTATCCCCACACCCAGATATACGGTGCCTTAAATTTTTCAAAACATTCGTTGCTTGCCTACGTAGTTGACAATTTTTAAGTAAAGCAGACGAGTAATGTGCAATTTGGGTAATCGCTGTGAAAAAATTTCTGTTGTTCGCAGAAGAAACACTAACAGCAGTATTCCAGCCTCCGGAAGGTACGCTGCAAGTTGGAAGCAAGGATGTAATAGAATGCATCTCAGCAAAGGGACAGTCAAACAGCACGGAAGCAAAGTGTGAAATAACTCTTGACTTACTGTCGGTCAGCGCAAATAAATCCCTAATACAACCACCTAATGGGCACGAAACTTATCCAAAAGCGGGAGAAGCAAGCGTTACGTGAATATGCAAAAAGACATCTCCAATGGAATCATCAAGTAAACCGGTTAAATTGACGGTCAAAATTACAGGTGAGCCAGTATTTTTGCTGGGAGTCTACTCATTTTTGTTCCACTCCTCTTACCATTATTTCACTTTTCTGGTACTTTGATTCCCTAGCTTGATTAAGAAATAAAGGTGATCATGTTGGTCAAAGAATGCCCGAATGGATCTTGACATCTGATAGAAAACAACAAACAAAGGTATCTTCGTAAATACACTCACTTGCAAATCAATTCGTTTTTCGCGAGAGACTCAACCGAATCTCTCTTTTATGAGTAGTTTCCTTGATGAAAATGTACTGCGATATCTCGAATATCGCAAATTACTTTGTAAGTGAGTGCTTTTGTCGAAATCAGTCTAACTCGGGTTCAAGTAGAACATTAGGGTGACGGAAACTCGGGGACTGCGTCTACCTGATGAGCCCCAAGAAGGGCGAAACCGGTTGTGGGCTGTTGAAGAGTTTTTAGCAACTTGTGAGTAGTTTCAGTTATAGAGGTGTCTTGCTATTACGGGCAGCTTTGCGAAATGGGCACGCGATTATTTAGTAATTATTTGTAATGATTAATACCTATTCTTAGTAATTTTGGTTCAGTTACGGCCAGTTTACATTGCCTGGTGTCCAGGGGAGAACGATTAAGTAATATTACGGTTTATTGCCGTCAGGAAGAGACCAAATTTTACTACTGTTTGACAGTTTGCGTACCTCCATAACCCATGCAGCTATAATACGGAGTGTACATTTAACGCAGACAAATTGCCCTCATTAAGCTTGGCCACTGGGTGGGGCTATGACTACTATATTCTCCAAGTCCTCCACGACTGCTGCAACAACTGCGGTAAATTGCACCCCAAAATACAAGTTGTTTTAAGGGCTTTACAACAAACACCGCTGCAATGTATTCAGGATTTGAGCGAACGATTTTGGTTGAGAATCACAATTGTCATTGTGAATGAGTGAGAGCAGTATCCCAGCTCACGTACAATTAGGAAGTCCACACTCACAGCTAATCTCATGTAACCTTGGCCGTCGCGTATTGTGATCATCGGATCACCTCCTTTGCTACATATAGCAGGGCAAGCAAGCAAAAATAGGCTACATATGAGGTCCCCTTCCACGGCCACAGACACTTCAAAATCAACCTGCAAACACTGTCAATTAGTTTATCTCACAACCGTTAACGTTCGGCGCTTTGAAACAGGCTAGATAACAGACTGCTCTTGCATGTACGCTGGTATCTGTCTCTATTGATGTGTGCTGTATATGAAACTAGGTTTCAAGACCCAGGAATGATTGTCAAAGTGACCTTACCATCAATTTCCCCCTAGCTTCGGGTTGCGCATCCCTCGTTATCCTAAAGCCGCTGGTATTGTTGGTTGTTTCTGTTCTTAACTGCCAAGCCGAAGGGTCTCTGGTGGAATAGTTGTTTGCTGATGATCGCCCTCTCGCTTCCCTTTCGGCAGCGTCTGTGAGATCAGCTGTTAACGCGCTGATACTCGCTGTCCGCTAATCATATCTGCTTACACCTTGACAGAATGCAGGTGGGATGTACTCAAACACAGCTTTTCCAACGGATTGAGGGCCCTGATTCGGAAGACAAATAGCTTAGATTTGGCCATGGTTGTCGAGGATATAAAGGCCCAAGTAGGCAGACATAGAGATGCTATAGAAAAATTGGATGGTCGTCGTGAAATTTGAGTCAAGGCGGACAGAGAGCGGCAAATGTCTGCAGCGGTTATATACTGACCACAATGTTGGTTTAAGAAAAATAGTCCAATGAAGCGCAAACCACATAGGCATGAGAAGTTTCAAGATGTGACGGGCTGCAATTTTGGTAAATAAGCTTGTCAGTCGCGGGGGATATAATGTACTTCGTGCAGCCTTAAAAAGTCATCAACTTGCACAAAATATAGACGCATATGCCTGATAATCATGTAGTAGATGTTGATGTTCATTGTTGCGCCACCATGTTTAGCCTGCCTTACAGCTCGCAATAGGCATTTAGAGTTTCGTCTACCGACGTTGTTTCTTCAGTTCTGCATTGGCTTAAGGGACATGTATAAATTGTCAAAGTCGACTCGTTTTCGTTTGTTGGTGGCCCTCCAATTATGTGCCCCAGTTTAGTAATCCTACAAATACTGTCCGACACATCCAGTTGAGATACAACTCATTCATATTTATTAGCACGAGGTTGTGGGGATTCTTCTTAGACTTTATCTGCACGTTTCTTCCGACGCCAACTACCGATAACTTAAGATGTTTACCACTTTTGACTCGAAAATACTAATGGGTAGGTTGACACCCGCCGTCAAGAATTCCTTGTATAAAATCAGTTTCAACCGAGTCACCTGGGTATTTATCTAACGGCTTGAGTTTCGTCCGAATAACATAGGACAATGTTATAAAGTTCGATGGTTCAGTGGTAACTTTGTGCATGATTAAACTTGTTTCTAAGAATAATCTGTGTAACTCTGATAACGGGCGTTTACTCAAAATTATCAGGCCTTAAATCATTTGGGACGGAATCCAAATTCCGGCATTTCCAATTCTTCTTGAATGACAGAGCAAATGCATATTACTTCTGATGACCTCAGATACCATATCATATAATATCGATTCACGTGTCGGCTTGCGTTATCTTATTTTTTTTTAATTAGCCCATAAAATACAGATAATATCCAACTCATATGCCGAAAATCCGTACAGACATACAAGTGCTATTCACAAGTATTCTTTAACCTAATGCAGTGTCAAGGATAACAGAGCCCCTTTCCATGCAGCAGAAATATGGGCAAGCGAAGCTCCAGGCGTCAAATAACTGCTCCGTTTGAATCTCTAAGCCCCCACTGATTTACTGGTAAAGCATATGCACTTTTGCCAAAGACCCAATTATCTTTACAAAACAAGCTTATTTAATAAACGCGCACAAAAATGCATGCAGATCTGTGTTTATACTGGGATGAAACAACAAGACTTTTATACGCGAAATGTTTTGGCTTCCATCTCGTTCGTTTAAAAACTCCAACTAGTGCATTTTACCCGTCATTGCTTATTTTCTATTTCGAAACTCCGCGCCCTATCTCTCAATTTATGTTTAGTGTTACTCACAAAGTAACCACTTCAACAATCCTCATTTTTTTAGATCGTATTTCCTTACGTAAGTAGGAAAACTATTTTAGAATTACTTAACTTATGCACTCAAAAAGATCAGTAAATTAAGTAATGAGCCTGCGTGGATTATGAAAGACGAAGAAAGTTTTGACCATACTGGCACCTTAAAAGTGCTCAACTGTTATGATGATTAGAGTTATGACCGTAAGGACAGAAACACAGGTCTCCGAAAGAGATTGCAAACAGAGCCAGCCAGATATTCCGATCATTCTGCTGTGAGTAGGTATACTGTTGATGAAACCACCGAGTAATAAGTCGCCTACGCATTTCAATTCCTCGCCCATGCATGTAATCATACGCTAATTCAGAAATGCCTGAGCCGTTTGGCAGGGTTTGTTTATTTGTGTTGAATGCCAAACAACAACCAGGAAAGCTCAGGTGTGTAAGTTGGGATGCTGAATTCCCATAAATCTCTGTGTAAATGAAATGGCTCCTTTCCTACCCAATGCCTTGTAACCTTTCCATTCGCGCTTCGTAATAGACAACTCCGCGTTCGAAGTCATTCTTATTTCG
>SJOL01009744.1:593156-606317 GCA_004794785.1 Opisthorchis felineus
TTGTCTGTTTTAACCATTAAGCCATACCAGATTTTTGGGGTAATAAAATACTATATGCACCTGATAATAGCAGAAAACAATCAGGCAAAACTAACAAGAACATTTGAAAACATTTGGTTCAGTAGATCAATGTGATATCCAACTGTTTCATTTCCTACAAATGAAACACCAAACAATTATTTTAGGGGTGACTAAGTATCAAGCCAATCAAGGGTCATTTCACATTCCTAGTGAATTTTGTTGACTTCTTTATTTTGTGGATGAATCTTTGACGTTGGATCTGCACTCAACGAACATAACTCTACCTCAGTTCTTAAATGAAGTCTATATTCATTCGGGTCAAAGTAGGACCCCGTGCATTTGAAGTTCATCATAAGCATTTTGCCTCTGTAACAGATCTCAAGTACGAAGATCCCCGTTGATGCCCAGGTTTACAGCGTTTTCACATATTGTTTGATACGTCTTCTGGGACACAAAATATTCGTTGTTTTCTATTTCAGTCCTTGGCTGTGCACTGACACACGTCCATGCGGAAGACCTCTGAAATGGAACCTGTGGAATTGTTGACGGCACTAGCCAAGTTTGTCTAAAGTCTGTGTCACCAGCCGAGGTTACATCACTATTAGGTACTGATAGTGTTGCACTGGTGTGTGGTCTGAGTTGTTTCTGCCAACGGACATTATTATACCGGGTTGGGTACTTATACAACCATTGGTATTCCAAATTTTCAGTGCTACTTAACGGTGCATTTAATAGTGCCTACCAGTACGAGCATGATACAGTGATCCAGCTATGGGGACCGATCCTGGTGGAAGGCTGAAATTCGGGCGACGCAGCACGTCATAACACAAGCGAATCACCGCTCACGGGTTACAGACTACGCTTACATAAGTAATGCGGAGGCTTTCTATATGTGGATATATATATGCTCCTAAAATGGGTGCTTTGTATCCGGCAACGAATGCAAAGTGGCGTAGTGGGCGTAGGCGTATAGTTGAAATAACTTAAACGACGTGGAGCCAGATAAAATACATTACGAGGTCTTGGAATTCAAGTTTACTCCGAAAGAATTAGACCGGCTCACAAACCTTGATATGAATCGTCTTCACTGTGACAGCGTAACAACGAGCAAAATCACTAGTATCATACATCGAGATAACAATTCCAGCGGCTAATTTTTTAGGTATCACTATGATAATGCACGAACCCTCTCATAATATCATAAAACCGTATCCTCCGGGGCTGCGCGTGAGGGAAAGCATGCAATACAAGAGCAATGGGGACACGGTTTTATTGTTAGAAGTTGCAAACTTATTTTTCGACAGCTGCTGACCAACACAACAAGAGAGCCCTGAATGTTTACAAGTCTGGATTTGCTTCTTCAGATGTGTCCATTGTTAGCACAGCTTAATGTGCTCAGTTGTAGCTGTGTATGTTTATTCGGCGCGAAACGTTTGCGGGTAGATTATGTGTTCAAATTCCCGGGTACATTGTTTCTCCAAATGGGCCACGTATGCGTGCACGGATTTTCACCCGCTGTCTCTGCTCAGCTCTATTTTTACATGCCATGAATGGAAAAAATGTTTTGCATGGAACATTTTCTGTGCGGTTTCGTTTGTCCTCGGCCTCGAAGGTTCAGCTTCATCCGTTCGAACAAAATTATTCTGGAATGGAATCCGATGTTTTGCGCTTTAAAAAACTTAAATACCACATAATGAAGCCGACTGCCAACTGCTCATCAAACCGCCGGAAATATCATATAAATATACCAGCATGGTAAAATATAAGGTTGAATTAGTGTGGTAGGTCAGTTGCATTAACCCACATGACAGGGCATTTAAGGTACCAGTATGGTTTGTTCTGCGGACGCACAAACTTAGCCAAAGGTACATCTTTATTTTCAAATCACCGGTGCACGCAACCCAAACGCCACACTAGTTCACCCCCTAAAGGCAGAACAAAAACGGTTTACGATTTGCAAAACACCTTCAATACGCGCATTTAAAACCGGCTTCGCGTGCACCTTTTTAATGTTTTTAAAAGAGGTCAGCAAACTCCACTAGGAAATGGCCCTCCTGAACTCGGTAGAGCGGCAGCGAGTGTTCTTTAAAACATGTGACAGTTATTAGCAGGAAACCTGAACAATCCTGGATGGTCCTGCCGCACGACGAAGCTAAATCAGTGAGTCTGAACTAGAACTGATGGCATTGATGACACTTAAGAGAAACCTGCCAGAAGGTCGAGCACCCAAGACGATTATTTCTGTCAGTGGGTTTCTACCTACATCTTTTGATGCTGTATGAATAGCGCGGTTAAAACGATTATTGGTTGAACGCAGCTTATAATGAGGTACGACCAGTAACGGAAAAGAAACTGTTAGAACCGATGGCAAAATGACGATAAATGGTAGGATAGGCTTCCGAATAATGTCTTTCTACCGACGAATGATTTTCATACGACGTCCCGCACTCACGAGATTAGACAGTTGGAAGTAGTGTGTGTAAGATCCATCGGCAGTGTAGCAACAAAGTTTATAGAAAAAAGGTCATCTATAATTCACATGCTAATCAAAGTGCATTAATTGTAGCAACCACAGTGGGACTATCTGGATAGCTGACCGAGTTTCATCCCAGCCTTTGGAATGTAGATCAATCTATCTATCACCATCTTAATCCAGGAGCTGGTTCACACCATTGTGGCGAGGTTTGCTCAACTGAGCTTCGAGCCCAATGCCAGCCTCTACGTGGTGCATTTTCGTCTCAAATATGGAACTAACAGTTTTAATTAATTAGGTATTCCAGCTCAACGTTTTCGGACAACGTGGCCGGCAAATACTGATGTCAGTATCTAGATGATGCTCCTGATCGCTCAGGAATACAAGCATTTGTTGCAACCCGTTAGCCATTGAAAACAAGTCATAAATGCTATTATATTTCAGAAAGAATGCTCACCACCGAGATGTAACATTAAAATAAGGGCAAATCTTCTTAATAGAGCATTTTTGGTTGCCTGATTTGGATTATATTAACCATTCCTCTCAAGGTATTTGAAGTATTATAGCTAAAGTAATAGGCAGAAAAAAATGAATCGTTGAAGGCGAACATGGTCAGAGTGTGCGAGAAGTTCATCCAGACAAATTTGAAGAAAACGAGGATTTTATGTACGCTTTTATGCAAACAAAATATTGAGGGATATTTGGAATTTCTACATCATTGACGCTATAAAAATACCAGCATCATATTTCCTACAAGTAAAATTTCTACTTGACATGAGTTCTGTATTCCGAAGTTTGAACACGTTTTCTGGAAGGAATTGGGCTAAGGTCATGATCCATTCAAAGTTACAGGTCGCAATACTTGGATAAGATGCAGAAATCTTTAATTTAGCAAAACGTTATGCGCCTTAGTGATGTTATCGCAAAACTAATTATCATTAAGACTAAGCTATTACACTGATGTAAGAAAGCTGGCTAACCATGTGATTTTGCTGAGGCAGTACGTCATTTTATTATTGTATCCATAGCTTCTGAGAATATCGATCACAAAGCTGGCCTGAAGAACAAGACTGCATTTAGAAATTACCTGAATTTTGTATGAACTCACTCCAGCTGCTTGCACACTAGTTTTCTCAGGTGCTTCGCCAACTGAACCTTTAGGGCAAAATGCTGGATTGAACATAGTGAGATATAAATATTTATTTTAATTATAACGACTGATAACTTCATCCACTTAGAAAGCGACAAAAATTTGAGCAGTGCACGCCAGCCCAATAAATTGAAACCTATTCTCAAAACAGTAGCAACTTACCCCACATTTATTTTATATTCTTCAGCCTAGACCATTTCCCCGCATTCTTGTGAAACATTCCTAAAATGTGTTCACTCTGAAGGACTACGAATACCAGCGGATGACAGTCAAATTGGCCTGCTTGTGTATAACACATTCCCTTTCACCAGTAAAGTGTAGGTGAATTCAACAACAGTTAAAATCCATTTTTATAAGTGATAGCAAAATGAGGTACCCCTACATGTAGTGTATTTCCTAAAGAGTTTGCTAATGTCGAGCAGTCTGGACATCAACTAGGCATGTTAGTCCGTACGGAGTCAAGATACCACTCGAAACTTTTTAAATTCGTCGTTCAAAAATACAAAAAATAGCATTTTCCAGGTTTATCTATTTTGAGATTTGCAAATAAAATGCCCTGAACTAAAAAGATAGCTTTTTCCGCGATGATATACTCTCATTCAAAACGGGTTCAGCAAATGACTTTGACGCTAGGAATGACATCTGTAAGGCCCTATCATGCGACCTGATCTTTTTCCAATGCGGTAAGCCACAAAATTAGCGGAAAAAGCCGCATAAAGGTAGCAGATATAAGTCACTAAGCGGCTTATTATTTGCAAAGAATCATCCACAAATTCACGAGACACGGTAAAAAATATGGATGAATGTCTAGTGCAAAGGTAATGGTGTCCAGTGCCTCACGTAAATTTATTCTAACTGCACGCCTGAAGTCGCATTTTCAAATAAGTCGATATCATAGAGCAATGCTCAAATTTATACCCACTTGTCTAACCTTGTTGCGCAGGTGCAGCATTCTCCTGCAGCAACCAGTTTTCACTGATAAGCTCAATCCTTGAAGGCAGCTCTCAATACTAACAATATGTCCCTTGGCTGTTACCTGATATCCACAGAATCCGTGGATATCTCTTCAAGGCGGAATCTGTTGAGTCTCCCGTCAACACTGGCCTAAGCTGCAATTGATGACGAGCGACGGCTGGCTCACAGATGGCTGAACAGTAGGATTGATGCCTTAAAAAGAATACTTTTATATATCAGACAACGTTCTGGCCGAGAAAAGAGGCAAACTTTCGGAACTAGGCTGAGCACCCAGAGTACGATTAAGGAAGTAGGTAACACGCAGGTAAGAAATAATGGATTTGTGACAAACGCGCTGAATGAAAATTTTGAATAGACAGACGATCATTCCTTGGATGCCACTGGAATACTACTCTACTCTTACGGGTATCAGGAGTGGAGCTAGAATTGTATTGTTGTGAGCATTGTTGTACGAACGAAGCTAAACAATGGCTGGCACAAAGTAGCGACATGCGTGTTTTTAGGTTGCATTTCGTGAGTGATGTAGGCCTCTAGAAAACCTTTTCCTATAATGTGGGACTAAACTGCCCAGCCATGCTCATGCTGCTTGACGATCAAGAACATCCAGTTGGCCGTGTTGATGACTTTGAAGTATCCGTATTAATCGTCCGGTCTTATTCCCTAAGATTCTCATAGGTCTCAGGACGTTCAGGTGGACATACATTCAGTTAAGCGCATACCTATTGTCAGATTGAATCCATCAGGATAGTTCCAAGCGGCTGACACATGCGGCAATGAATGCCAGCCCATAATTTATGTCAGTATATTTAAGCTAAACTATTCCAATATTATCACTTAGGAAATTTTAGAGAGCACCTCAATAACCTTAAGGCCAATAATTTGTGCCGAATGCTTGTATTGAATAAATAAAATAATTTTTCACTTTTGTGCATCGCTGCCAGTCTTCTTCTGGCCATCTCCATGGGGAACAGTACCGAATGAAAGTCCAATAGCCATTCTGCATTTTCCTTGGATGACCTAATACACTAATTTTTAGGAACTCGCAACAAATGACTTACCAACATTTATTGGTAAGTCAACTTTTTTTCATTACCAATTAAGACGAAGCGGACGGAGAGTGCACGGTTATCTTAAGCTTTCAGGTGTATACTGCAAACGAGATGTCCTGGATTTTATCTCATTCTGAGTCGTTTAGAAATTACTTCTAGTGAAAGCACCAATGATGTTTTCTGATAACACGACCAGCTCCCTCAGCGATGCATTATTGCATATATGCACTCAAACCGTCAGGTATACCTTAGGGTTGGTGAAGTGGCCAACGCGCGAGAGATATGAATTCACCTCAGTTCATTTCATACCTTATTACCCGTCATACACGTCTTAATAAACAAGTTCCACGAAGAGTAAGCAGTGCGATCAGATCACCACTTCAATCCTGCTGTGCAGCCATACTCCATTCGGAGTCATCAGATTTCGTTTACTATTGTTTCCATTTTGGATACTAGTGTTCTTTAAAGTGATTTAACAAAAGGCCGTAGAAGGTGTAATTGCGTTGAACACATCCACAGTATAGCATGCATCAGCAGATTTTTGATTTTGTGAGGGGTCTGTGATATTATTTAGAACACGTGAAATGTTAGAAATCTGCCATACAATCTTCACCATTCCACTGGAGACATGCCCATAGTGCCTTAGCCGCGGTTTACTGGAGCGTTGGTTGGCGTTTCAAACTCCGGAAATTGCCGCCAGGACTTGGATTCAAGATGCTGGCGTAGTAACCGAATTGATACCCGTCGGTTATTTAGTGATATTATGCGTGACAACTGGCTGTCAGTAAAGTCCTGTTCGTTTTTGTCACAATGTTTGGAATGTGTTCACTGGTCATTTAAGTGTTGCCGTTTAGAAACAGTCTAGATGAAATACTAATTTTGTTAATTTAGTCAATTTTAGGGTATTTTCGCACATATTTGCTGCAAACTAGGGAAGCTCCCGTTCTGAGCACCATATTCCGTCTTCGCTGATAAGTATATGTAGTTCAACATCATATACATATGCATCTGCTGTTGACATTTGCAGCTTGCAGTTACCTTCTGCGAGTCTGTGAAGAAGAAAACGATTCAGTTTTAACTATATAATGACAACACCCTAGTAGACTGGCTGAAATGCAAAAAGATTTTTACATCAAATCGCACGCCAAATTAATGTTGTTTTTACATCATTTTGAAATACTACAGTTAAATTAATCTACAGCAAACGCTTGTGACGTACTGTAGATGAAATGTAGCAGTAACTTCCAGTTTGCAAAAGAAAACGTGCTGTTCTCAACCGTGGAGACCCATGCACTCTCTAAGAGGAAGTTAACTGCATCACTTGTACGAAGTGGTATATCTTCCAGCACCGGCTGTTGCTAGAAACCTGGATAATCTTACTGATGACGGGATGTAGCACACAGAAAATGCCGCTTATCCATGTTTCAATATAAGTAAAAAACATTTTCATTCCTAGACAAATCACACAGCGTCTGCCACCTGTTTGTACCTAGCCGGCATGTTACGTGGCTAAAACCTAATGATTTCAATAGTAGCACACAGACAAAACATTGTGATTTAGGACGTACCTGTTGTTTCCTGAAGTATAAACATTTGAATCATGGAGAATCATGTGTATAAATTTATTTGTCCCTTGTGTTTGTCGGTAAAATGTCAATTGCTAAGTTCACACGCAGCAATAGACAAGTGCATTGTCAATTCAAGCCAAACAGATGACAGAAAACAAATCGTACAAATTAGTTTGCCGACAGATTTTCACTACCTGAGACACAAAGCTCAAGGGTGCTTAAGAACTGGTCTTTAAGAAAGTTGTTTACAAGAAACCTTCAAATAATGGTGATGTACATTTCTTAGTATTGGCGCCCTGAGGGCAAAAGCAGAGCCACTTGAAACTCTGGGATGATAGTCTTTGTCTCACTTGTCATTTTGACGTGTGCATTTGCAATTTGTTTCGAATTCTCTGATGGCAGCATCAGTGCACCAAAAAACATCAGGCGAGTCGGAAGCGGTAGCTTGGTCTCCGTGATAAATACTGGGCAAGTGACCAGATATTTATTCGGGTAAATAATACTTCCTAAGAAACTATTTGAGGGGTAGGAAGCAAATCTTCAACTGGTTCACGTTTAGTAAATGCGCTTTGTATGCTTCAAAAATTGCAGTCCAAAAAGCTGGTGATAAATTATTCAAAAGAAAATCTTGTAGACGAATAAAGTAGCCTTATCATACGAAGCAGCGATCATGATCGGGTAGTTCCAATGAAAAGCTTGCGGGCGAACAAATGCTAGAACGATCCCTTGAACCTAAATCACAAATGATCCATTCCAAATTAGAATGAAGGTTAGTGGTTTGATCGCGCACTATTTCCGCAATGGCACAATATGAGTTTGGTTTTTCTAAATTCCAGTAGCCTCTTCACAAATCATTAACCTGCCACCTGAACGGAGTATGCCCTCCTCTACGGTCTTTTACCTGTTCCAATTTGGGCGACGTACCATGGAGTAACCTTCTATGCTCAAGGTGCGAGTAAATTTTTGTCGCCATGACGAGCGTCAAATCACTCCACACTGATGCACTTCAGACCTATTTATTTTTAACTTGTGTTATAACTGAATAACGCTAAAGTATGTCGATTACAACCATAGGTTCCCGCTTGAGACAAAAAAACAGATGATTTATGCCTGGAATCTAGTCCTGTTTTTATAATCCTGTAGCGGCGTGGTAAATAACTCATTCTCCTGCGCTAATTGGGCGTGCTTGTGAATGAAGAAATCGAAATCTGACTGACAAGGGCCTTGAAGATAAAAAGGTTTAGCAGTTGAGGCCAAGGTTATTTTCATTCTTTCGTAGTTTTGCCAAGTTGATTTACACTCTTCGATGATTTCACTGAACTTACTGGAGGTTCTAGTGTAACTATATTATAATTCGGCATTTGTAAGCCAGCCTGTAGCTCGAAGTACAAATGTGCAACCTCACCACTCTTTTTGAAATAGAACTCCTAGAGATCTTTAAAAAACTCCCAACCACTTAGTTTGATCTGGAATGATTTTGTTTCTTTAGTACGCTCTTAGTTTCGATTGGGTTGTGACTTCATTATTCAGTTTTTATATGCAACAGACCACGGAATACCCCGTGATATCAATTCCTCACACAAAGTCCTTAATTGGTTGTTGATCAGGTGGCTGTTGATCTGCTCGCCAAGCTTTGCAATTGCCAAGTTAACTACCAAGCTCTGCGAACAGATCCACAGCTACCTAACCCCCAACTAATAAACTCACCGGAGCTACCAGTATGTCGACACATTACCAAAGACCTTGAAAATTGAATCCCAAACAAAGTTACGACGTTGCCATTTTCGTATGTTGGAGCTCACCATGGTTTAACTTGTACTTTGTGTCAGATACAGGGTCTGTTGGTTGGTACTTTGGTGAGATTGGGCGAAACAATAACCCAGAGCATTTGACGCAGTTCTGTGTGGGTCAGATTCTAATACCAGGAGAGTCTGGGACAATATTATTGCCGGCTGCAAATTTGAACGATTTTCTGAAACCGTTTATTAAAATTGCTTTTGATTCTCAATGGAATTTGGCGTTTATGTTATGTCGTTCAATCATGAAAGAGCGTCGTACCAGTGTAACGGTGGGTACTACTGATGACGCATGCGAGTAGTATGTGTGTTCTCGTAACGTCGCCTTGATCTAATGGAAGGTGGGATTTATTACGGAATTTGTGGAACTACTTTACAGTTTTTGCTTGCAATTGTGCGATAGTCAATGAATATCCAGAAGAGTTCAAGAAGACGCGTTCGAGAAGAAGATGGATATTCCGTTTTTTAAAAACAACATGCAAATGAGAGTTTGACCTTCCTGTCCAATAGTCTGTAACCGTTTAGTTGGCGTTTTCTAATAAACAACTCTGCAGCGAAGGGTTTCCTCCTTACACCAGTAGCACTACAACCCACAGGCTACCGTCGTTCGGCAGAGCGTTAACGGCTTGCTAGGAAAGAAGTGTAGTAGTCCTGGTTATCAAACGAGCTTAAACTTGTTCGTTCACCTTAGTGTGTTTACCACAAATTTGTTTTAGAAATGAGACAACCTTCGAAAGTGCTACTCAGAACTGCGTGTGTCAGGTAAAAGGCAGCCATGACACACCTGGGACCCATGGTTCAGCAAAACCTTCTCCCCCAATGTCTCCTGTGTTGACAGATAGGGCGCGCACAGACACAGAGCGTATATGTAAACCTTGATTTAAGGCGCACAGCAGGCCTATCATAAGGATGAAACTCCAGGTTTTCAGTTGTTTTCTGTTTCTTTTGCTCAAGCCTATGTATTCACGTAAGATGCCATTCTGTGACAAATTAAATTTGCATTGTATTTAAGCATTTTTATAGTGTTTATGCTTATTTCGAGGCTTTGTTTTGCACGCATTTAATTGAAAGACCCAATGTAGTCCTTGATGTGAACGTCGCATTTTTGTGCATTTGAAGACACTTGATGTTTAGAACTGTTTTCGAAAGAGATTCTAGAGTGAAAGGAGCGATGTCGTTTCTCTAAGCGACCTGCACTGAAGAGCCTTTTTCGTCTACTTTAAGAGACTTTGGAGGGGAATAATCAACAGAATATATCAAAAAATCTGTACTGTATTCAGGGACGTGTAATCGCTTATGAGATAGCCGAAAAAAATGTTCAGTAAGTATGCTAGCCCACTGGAAACCGTGCACGGAATAATCACAATATACAGCTAAATGCTGCAAGTGACTGAAGGGGAAAATTCCAGAATCCGGAATAATTCGTAGCTTGTTATTCTACACATAACTTGAAAATTGCGTCGCGCAATATGTGATAGCCTTGTTGACGATAGTGCTAAAATGAATTGTGAATAACTCGCTGCAGAAAGTGGAACACACATAAGGAAAACGAATAAGCAGATCCAGAAATTAATCCTAATTTGGCTTGGCTCAACTGTCGAATACATCGCATTGGGGCTTTCAGTTCTTCTTACTTTGCTGTACGAAGTTGTGCTGAAACAAATCGTTTACAAATGAAATTAGCTTTCATTGGGTTGTTGGCTCCAAAATATGCAAATAATTAGACGGGATATGTGCTTCAAGAATCTGCAGTTGTACGCCTAGATGTAGATTCTAATGCAGTTTTTGAAGCAAAGAACCATTTTTGACTTTCAACAATCCACTGGGCTTGATTGGGCCTGATATGTTTGCGGCAAATATGTTGCCTCAAGAGATAGACTGAAATAACCAACCACGGTTTTCATAAGTGGCTTCGTCCTCAGTAAACATTGTTCAAAGTTCATTTATAATGATGTGTTTGACGGCAACCGCAGTCGTCTGTTTTTGAAAAACCATAATAAACATTCAAGCTAGACGCAGCATCACCTAAGGATTCAGGTGTGTGACGTAATGACATTTGACATTTTATGACACCGTCACGTCCTCACATTTGGTTTGCTGGACTTCCTGCTGCTGCTATTTTTAGACAACTTTAGGAGTCAGTCATTCGTGGCAGCAAAGATGGAGTGCCATTTAAACCTGCTTGGAAGCCATATACCTAGAAGGACACTGCTTTCATATTTACCGAATAGCCATAGATGTGGTACTCGGAAACACATTTGACACTGTGCACCTGCGAATGATAATACAAATATTCTAGAATAATCCAAGGGCTAGAAAAACAGTTTTCAAAATCATTTATGCTTCAGCAAACAGGTGCTTATTAGAGTTTTGTTAATGTGCTTGGGGTAGACGAAACCGACGTAAAGAAACAGTGCGTTGCCTAAATGGTGGGCCAAAACTCTTCAACTTATTCAAAGCTCAACCAAAATCTAGCTACATACGTAAATTTTCAGTGTTGTTTGGGGCACTCGCTTTCGAACTTCAGGATAATAGTATCATGTAAGATGACTGACATTTTCACATCCATCAACTTGTTGAATTCTACTCACTATAAGTAAAACATGTACTTCTGAGAGCATTCTGCGTATCCTTGCAATTTTGTGCATTTAGTTGACCAAGATAAGAATAATAGTATGAAATCTTCGATATACTTGCTAGAATAAGTCAGAATAGTCACATTCACGTAGGACCCCCTTTTTGAAACTATACAAAAGATTATCCATTGGAATATACACCCCGAGTTTATGTAACCTCTACTATATTACCACTTTTGATCATTATATCATTGAAACATGGAGATGAACTGCCCTGATAGAGCTTTACTGAATTCTCAGTTGCATTGGATGGACTTTGACACTGCTGCCTGCAATACTACTAGGGATTGTTTCCACAAGTTCAGTAAAAATTGACCCTGACGGAGAAAAAGAATAGACACTTTTGAGCGCAATGCATAAACGATAATAAAGATGTCGAAGTGTAACCTAGGTATCTCAAAATGGTTTAGACTATCATGCAAAAAAACGCGGTATCTTATTCTCCATACAGGGCTTACTAGATGAAGCAGGCAGTATTGGACGACGCTTACGTGTGCAAATTTTGTGAACAAACCAAAAACAATATTCACTTGGCAGGGCTTCTCGCGAACTCAAAAGCAAAACTAACGTCGAAGGTAGTGTTTTCGTAAGAGTCACATACTGAATTCAGACAAGCTGGAGTTAACGTAAACAAAACGTCATTCTAGGCTAGATATAATATAAAACAATGTGGCCAAAGTGTGATTCTCCTAGAGAACCTCACTCAGTTTTTATTTTAAATATTATTTTTTTCAGAAAACTGATACTTGCTTTTGATCAAAAGAGTTTATACCACTATTTGGCGCAAGGGCTTAAAGAAAAAAGGAAAACGTTAAAAAATATTATTATCGCAATAAACCGACACCGTGAAGCGTGAAATAATTGCAGGTAAAATATATTTTTTCGAAAACCTAGAATGTATATCTTACTCGCCTAAAAAACTAACAGTGTATAAATATAACGCAAACACCAGCCAAATGGTACACTTTTATTCTAAACTAAGCTGAGGTATTTGGTATCTAACTGGTCATGTATTTCGCAGAAAAACCCAATGTGCCAGCAGTTTTCGAGCCCCCGGACGGTATACTTCAAGTTGGAGGCAAGGAGGTAATAAAATGCATCCCTTCGAAAGACGCGCCAGATACCGAGGGGGCAACTTGCACGATAGTGTTGGATAATATGGGAACAGACCTAATCTCGATCAGTAGTGACAAAAAACAGATACAACCACCTGGAAAACATGAAACATACCCAAAAGAAGGAGAAACGAACGTAACTTGCACGTGCACGACGGAACCGCCAGGGACGGGAGAGAACAGCCCGGCAAAACTGACAGTCAAAGTCTTGCGTGAGTTGTTATTTTCGCCGGGTATTTTCAGGTATCGTTTTCACTGCTTATTATTTATCTTCATGACTGAGTCGTTTTGAAGTGCGTCCTCTAGTCTGAGCCACACATTACTAGAAACAGACACGTGATCAGAATTTTGACATTTGGTGCTAAAGGAGAATTGGAA
>SJOL01009744.1:610348-638848 GCA_004794785.1 Opisthorchis felineus
CAGTCTCTCCGTCTCTTCTCCGCTACTCCTCTTGTTCCTCCACAACTAACCCGATAGACTTATTCCCAGATTTGACAGCAAATCTTGTTCATATGGTTGATGAAATTCGGCCAGATATTCTGTCGCTACTTATGCGAAAACCTTATGTGTACTGATTAGGGTTCCTGCATGTGCTTTGCAGATTGATCCGCTGGACAAGTGTCTGGTTACAAGGAAACTTAAAGTCTTGAGGAACGGCACCGGTAAGGTAATGAGAATCAAGCGACCAACCCAGGCATTTATTGCTACAGCATCGTTTCAGGGTGGTTGATTGTCTGAAACAGACCTTTGCATGACCAATTCTTGTCCATATCGGCACCAAATGCTCGAATACAACACTAAATATGGTTCCCAACAAAACGCCCGTGACTGTCTAAGGAAGCTCTAACGACAAGTGTATTGGCCATCTTCGACCATCACGTTGGATTCAGATACACGTCGCTCACATTTAATAGTAGAATGTTCCAAAATGTCCTGGTGGCAAAACAAGTTTTCTTTCCTTATCTGACCAAAGCCAACAGAATATCACATTTTGATAGCTGAGGTTTGAAATACATAGGAATGCGTGGGCGCTTATCGAATTACTTGCCTCAAGCTCCATTCAAGCTTATTATTGTCATATCTAGTAAATCAGATTTTGTTCGAATCACTTGGGAAGACGTAGCTGTATGCCCCGTCTGTACTCAGTCGATTGGTGAGCACCAAGAGATGTGCAGCTGACGGCGGAATAAGTGAGTGCTATTTTAATAATCACTAAAATGCATAGATCATGGATGCTTAGTTCTCTGTCTCACAAAGTCAAAGAAGACTGTAATCAAAGCACGTTTGTTGGCGCTAAGTAGTTCATTTAACACAGTCCTTTTTACCTTTAAATGAGTCCCACCAAGCATTGAAATACCCATAAATAAGTGGAAAGCACACGGAATTTCTGTTTTGCATACACAGTTGAATGTTTTTATGCATATTGTTCAATTCAGGATGCAGTGAACGTCACACGGCTGAGGACCATTCCAATCAAGCGGCTTTTACATATCTGAATCGGCAAAAGTTTGCTAAATTTCTGACCAAAACGTACATTTTAGCTTTATTTCGGCTTCTCACAATCGTCTTTCAACAACGTAATATTCGTTTTTGCACAACATGTTGCTCATACTCTGATTAAGAAGACTTGATGTACATGAGGTGTGCTGACGAATATTTTGACATTACGAGCGATTCCGAAATGCACTGGGAATCACTATTATATTGTTAATAGCATTGGTAGTATTCGTTTTAGTTTTCCTTTTTGAATCCTAGTTTCATGCGCCTTCTTCACTGTTGCTTCATGTTTGAAAACCACCTTGCTTAAACGGCAAAACAGCTGCTCCCACAACGCCTGGTGAGTCTTACTTTGAACAACAGTATCTTCAAACTACAACATAGCCGGAAGAGGTGTAGATGAGTTGTTTAACATCCCTCTTGCTGCACACAGATAAACCAGAACCCTTCCAAGGCTGGTACATTTAAAATAAAAACCAAGACTTATTTTGTCCATAGCGACATTTTTGAAACTTAAAGTTTGGACAATCGTTGAATCTGAGTATGATATATGAAAAATGCTAATCTGTATATCAGGTCGCTAAGGGATCAGCGATGACGCATCTCAAAAATACGTTCGCATTCAAACGAGCATGTTTTGAAGCTCCGAATTAGTTATTCTGTAGTGCCTCATGAGGCAAACATATAAGCTATTCAGTTGTAACCAAGAGAATCCTCAGCTCTCGTGACACTCAACTTTCCCGCAAGCACAAGACTTGGTTTTTTATTTCGTGTTAAATACTTTAGAACCCGATGTTGAGCATTTTGGTCCGTTGCCAAATTTTGTTTCTGAGTTGTCAACCAAGGTGTGACTTATAGTTTTGAACTTACAACTGTCCAAGTCAACTAAACAATCAAAATAATAGGAAATAGTAAACAGATAAATAGACGCAAAAAGAGCTGCAACACAACCATTCGGCAAAGGGCGGCTGATCAGCAATATGATCAAGCCGCACACAAAGAGGATTTCTGGCCCTTCATATTTCAGTCACACGATTCACATCATGTAGTCCAATGGCGTCCTCAAGCGATAATTTGTCACATGGGAGCTACTTAAATTTGATTGGTAGTGTAAAGCCATTTTGACATCATAGCGTAAATTCCGTCCTGTGAGTGAAGCTAATCTATGCTGAAAAGACGAGATGCCGATTGATGATGATTCCCAGTAATGCTGAAACAATTGTACACTACTTCTGAGCTATTCACTAGCGATCGATAGATCGCCATTCAAATTCGCACCTCTTCTCACTCTACCGAAGATAAAATAGAAAACTTGAGGAAGTTCACTCTATCATCAATCAAAACTGTTTTATATTGTCGATATGATTTCGAACCAATGCACTGCTTTTTTGGACTCGTCACGTGTTTCTACCTGAAGTGGGCACTGAGTGTTTCCGTGAAAAACAATAGAACTACACAACTTACAGCACACAAATGTTGCATACCAAACATCTCTACAAGAGAATCGACATGCACTTAGAAAATTCGGAGGATACGCAGTTCCAGCCAGCTCACCATGAAAGGAGTATTTATTTATATCAGCAGTTTTACACTGCCAAAGGCAACTATTTTAGTTCAGAGTGCCATTCCAAATTTTGTCTCTTTTCATTTATAGACGGTTTATGGTTTACACGCCGTCAATTAGTGGACTTTGCCAAGTCCTGCATCCGAGGACAACTATTCTCCTTTCCATCTCATTTTGTGTAATCATGTCCCTTATAATTCCTTCCATACATTTCCTTCTCGTGTTTTTCCACAAGTTATTGTAGCTGAGTATGTTAAAGCTAAACCAAATTATAAAAGGTCATGCGTGATTCTACACAATAATCTGTGTGGCAGTTTCTAGCCGTAAAATGCAACCGTGATACCTTAGGGGTTCTTTGCAGTTTCCTGATCGTGGTTGGCGACACGGGTCCAACAATGTTTCACACGCGTATCTAGCGATTTTTAGGCTTTCTAGTTCTAGGTTTCCAAGCTGAAATGCCTAAACCCTTTCTGTTAACCACATCTGATTTCCAAGATTTCTTTTTGACGGAGAGGTGTTCGAAGATCTCGGTAATATGTGTCTCTTTACCCCTTCACCATTTGGTTGGCGTACGTGCAACGGTTGTCTGCCTTAAAAAGATCGTTTTCCCAGTCCATGCCTTTTAGAAGATGTCATTTTTTAGGTAAGTTGTGCCAGCGTTTTCCTGCTTAAACGAGTCTGGTGCGTTATCATGTTTAGGTAGTTTGGATATTACACACAAGCGTCAGCAGCCTCATAAATTTAGTTTGTACCAGTAAAGCACTGATAAAAAAATATTCTGCGGGAAATTTGAAATCAGTTCCATTTGGGTGATTATTTATAAGGATATCAGCAATAACTCTATAGCCCCAAGAGCAGTTATTGTTTTTTCTTGCAAACGGTGATTCGTCAATATACAAATAAGGGTAACAGTGCATATTTTAGTAAGCATTAATTTTGCATTTTCCGTCAAATAGGTAAGACATTCCAACTCCTATCTTCATTCTGGGTAACTTACGTGAGCCTGCTGATTGAGTTGTCCAGGTAACTGCATAATTTGTACCGGACTTGCGCACAAGCAACTCCAATCTTTGTAATGCCTGAGATACCATTGTCAATATATGAATATACTGATTAGGGACATTGTTGAATACGAATGCCGTTTCATCCACTGGCGCTTAAATTCACTCATTTTAGGTTAATATGGACTTAGCTGCTCATTTGCCCTTCATGTTATAGGACCAAAACCTCAACATTATGAAAGCACAAATTTCGCTCTCCATTTAAGCAACAAGGATTCGCTTCTTTTCCCGTTTGTTTTACAATGGTGCATATGCTTTTTCACGTACGAGGAATCCGTTCAAAGAAGAAACGTATGGATACATTCTTGCTATCTTGGGGAACAGGAAACACCGTCTGGTTCCTATGAATATCATACTTTTCTTCCGACCGGTACCTGGTTGTCGAAAGCGCAGTGTTCACCGGGTTGGACTCTAGTCCCACAAGCCTCTATCCTGGATTCAGTTTGACCTAGTAAAAACTCTGGCAGCCCAATAGGCCAAGAGATGTTGTTTACGAGAAAACTCCACAGCAGAATTAATTTATTATACTTGGTTATACAAAAGGCAAAATCGAGCGTGACAGACAAAAGCAGGCTGAAATCAAGTCCATCAATTTGCCCCATGATGCAGCTGTCGGAAAGTAGCTTTTTCCAAATAGGCGAAAGCGAAATGTTTTACATATGAATTTTCTTAATGAATACCGGACAAACACTTGCCATCTACTAGTATGTATCTTTCTGAAAGATGATCAAACCTGAATAGGTGCACAAGGATCCCGCTGGCCACTTTTTAAAGAATGCTTTTATAAAAATAAAAAAGAACCAAAAAAGTTAGCCTCAGGCTGTGAAGTATAAGGTATGAGGTATGAAATTGAAAATGTGCAAGGTTAGTTGCTTTCTCATTGTTTTTTTTTGTGGGAGGGGGGGTAGTTACAGATCTTTGGATATTAGTCTTTCGTGATAGAAATGAGCAAACGGTATTATAGATTGCATCTCGTGAATACAGATAGTCATCAGCGAAACGTATCCTCATTGCTTGATGAAGCTGTGTATTTATTGTACAAACCATTTTTGTGTTCTACTGTTTTATCTCACATTTGTAGATAACTTGTGCCTACCAGAAGCCAATACTGAACAGGGATGTTGACTAGATGATGAATATCCCATCAAACTGCATGGACGTTTCTTGGTTTCTTATGCTAAATATAACTATTTATTACTAATGGTTCCTATCTGTCCTTTGTTTCGTCTAACGGCATTCTGACAGGTTTTTTGAGCAGAACCACAAACATTGGCCATACATCCAGCTTTATAAGAATTAGACTGTGTGAAACTGCTCACTTGAAAAATGCGTGCGACGCCACACACGAAACGTCACTGTGAAGCACAGTCAGGGAAACCTAACTTCACAACAGTTTTCGGGTGGATTCTGTTAACTTTTCGATTATTCTTCCGCACCGGGTCATGAACATGAATGTTAAAATCCACCAGACGAGCAATCAAGTAGGGTCAATCCCTTTTCCCTCAAAAGAGCGTGACCTGTGCCAGGTGTTTTTCCACCTGCCTGTGACATGCGACAACTATTAAGTGAATAATTTTCGGTTGGCCTCAAAGAAAACAAGCCTCCAGTTTATGTAGCTTCAGGCTTAAAAATAACGCCATGATATCAGAACACTTGGTTTGAACATAAATGACGTTTTACAAATCATTTTTCGCTTATTTTTCAAGATTTTTTGGAACAGAAATCTGTTATTTATATGTAAGCACTAAGTAGTCAAGTGGTCGTGAGGCATTTTGTTGTGGATTTTGTTGAATTGTCGACTAATCTTGACAATTTCGTCTAAACACTTGGCCATCAATCGAGGGCGCCCAAATAGTTTGTGCTGATGTGGCACTACGTCGGCTTGTGAGCTTTGGGTAGCGTTGCTTTTGGTTGCAAAATCTATGGCCTCTGGTTAGGAATCTATATGGATACCGGGAGTTTCGGTCTTTTCGTGAACCAGAATTCGGACCACTTAGTCTAATGATGGGATCGGCAGATTGAGTTTCGGCTAGAAGCACGTACACCAGTACAAGCATGTCGCTGCTCAAAGCCTACATACAGGCTCTCTGCCAAACATCGAGTAACTGATTTATTACTATGAGCGACTGATATCATTTAGATTGGTGACAACTCTGTTGCGAAGAAACCACCAAGCTCAGCGTGCACCTCGACAATAGTGTGAGCGAAAAACACATTTTATGAGATAAGGCCTGCGCACAATTACTGTAACAAAATGGCTTGCATGGGCCGGGTGTACCGCTCAACATCAACGTAAACCCGAAAGAATTCAGTCGGTTGGGAAAATGATACAGGTGTGTGTGTATTATGTGACCTACAAATGACTGTATACAGTGAGCGTTAACCCTGCTAAACGGTGATGTTATTTCGTCATCCGCCAATTCTTTAACGTCCCACTATAGTAAAGTACTTCCTAGACAAAACGCCATGTATTTATATCCTCCTAGACAAACAGCAATCCTATTTTTCTGGCATATAAAATACTGAGCCTAACGGAGACCTAGTTTTGTTTAGTTGTGGGAACCTATGCAAGGTACCATTATGTCACTGGACTTTATCGGTTTCACTTCGCTTCCACAATACGGCAGCCATCTTGCAGATGCTTTAAATATGTCATTGTTTGTGCCTTGATTTTAGCGGAATTTGTCACATCTGGCGGCAAACCAACCATCTTGCTGTCAGCCACATTCATCTGAGAGTACCATCCTGAATCCCTTTTCTGCGCGGGATAAAACGATGTTCTCTCTGCTACCTGGGTTTTCAAGGCTTGTATTTGTTTCGGTATAAAGCGTCTATGCAGTAAGTAAGGCTATGCCGTCCTTGGTAGCACACCCATCGATTCATCGTAAATTGAGTGATGTGGGGACCGGCTGACAAGCTCGAATAATAGTACTGTCTTCACACTTTGATTTTATATCCACTTGTTTATGCCTCTCACGTAGAATTCGGAATTAAGTCCATAGGTTAGAGCTCAAGCGATATGCTATGTAGTACCCTGTTGAAAACATGAGGAACCGACCGATGTGGTTCGTTGGGAAAACACGTCCAACACCTATCCCTAACCACTTGTACGTCACGATGAAAATATCTTCCATTCCTAATTCTCGCGCACTGATTCTGATCACAAACTCATCGAATTTATCGCTTTGCTCTATACTTAGCTCCTCGGGTACCAAATCAGGCCTGCTAACCAAAAGTTCCGGTTTTTTCATCTTTTTTTCTTAGTGAAACAGTTTAACTGAAAGCGTGTCGTTTTAGAGGTATTTAGTCGTTCTTGGCACTGTATCCACGTGGGCACTCCCAGTATGTTTTAGAGTTAACGAAGTTATACGTAAACTCCTGGATACAACCCCATCTCGCTATTTGCAACTGCAACTCTGGTCTTGGAATTGTAATGACCTGTGATAACCTCGCAAACTGAGTCTGGTAAATATTCCTCTTGCAAACGACCTTCTAGATCGCGTCTTGTTGAGCAAGGAGAGGTTAATTTGAAAACTATGAAAAGTAGTGTAGAGTTTTGTAGCACAATTGTTATAAAAACACCGGCACTGTCTACTCTTTGGTGGGAAGTCTGATTGATGGTCTAGAGCAACGTCGCTCAAAGTACGATAAGCCGTATTATCAATCAATAGTTCGATCAATACCGACCAGTGGATCAATCCGGCTGTCTTTGGGCGTAATTCATCGAGTATCTAAAATCTGGTACAGTCTGATAGCCAACGTGTTTTTGAAACAATTTAGTCAGTCGCCTTTCGAGTGGATCATTAGTCTTTTTGTCAGCAAGAGACTCGTTTAGGCACTGACTTTGCACTTAAACATTAATAAGACCTGCTGCGCACTCAGCTGGGGAGCACCGGTGTTTTTATAACAATAGTATCGCAACACTTCAGTATTTTAACTCATTCTTTCATATTGTTCCGGTGCCTATCAGATGAGACAAGACTGAATACGATTAGCTGCAAAATCTTGCGTCAATTAATTTGTTTGGGTAGCCCAGGGATGCGTAGGTTATGGCATATGATTCAAATGATTTGTTCAATTGTTCGCATGTGACTCAGTAGTTCTGAACCTCCCACGCAGCTGCTACCTCTATGATTGTTTGAAGGTTTAACCGGTCATGTTCCCGGGGTTTTGTTTGGTAGGACGCATTTTCCATTTACTAGACGTAAGTCGGAATTAAAATACTGGATCTTCAAAAAATTAGCACAGGTCATCCGTTCGTAAGTAATAATTATTCTTCAAAATGAGAACCGAGGTTTTTTATCTGAGCTTCTTGAGTCCAATGTAATCAAGCGGGGAAGCTTAGGATAAAAAAGATGAAGGTTGTTCAAATTAAATCTGTGAATTTGGTGCCCTTCTGAGAAATGCCCGGTTTCCGTGTTAACATGACTCCCTAATCTAGCACACTACGTCAAGTGATTGTACGTGGGGTGGTAGGACCAAACTCGCTTGTTTACTGAAAGTATGTGCAGACAACCCAGATATCTAACAATTCAAATTGAGTCAGATGGATCAACATGAATTTTCCGTCTTGCGGTCGGTTTTGCTTTAAGCTCGTGCACTTCATCCAATAAAAATGTCTAAACTTCGTGCGCTTTGCACCTTTTGGATCTTCTAATTCGTTTAGATTTATTGGTCCAACATTCCTCGTAGATAAGTTAGAGACAGGGAAATATAAACGCGGCTTTCAAAATTAAGAGCATAAATGCATCAAACGTAAGGAAATATTTTTAGAAAGCGTTATGGCATTTTTCTGCGCAGCGACGTCATATCTCTCAAAACGGCGTCATTTGACCCTGGCCCTGATACGTATGAGCATATGACGAACAGTTTTGTAATCTGGTAATTGAAAACGACTGTGGAAAATTTTGTTACTGGCAGAGAAAACAGCTATTAACGTATAGTAAGCTGGAATAACCTAGGGCATCATAAATTCACACAGGCACATTTTGAGTACAAGGATGTGATCAGGAGAATCCTCCCGCTTACTGTAGAGGGAACCTTGCCTTAGGCTTGTAAACGTGACTTTGATTGTTCGCAAAATAACGTCTAGTGTCCTGGTAGCTATAAGCATCCGGCTTATTATGCAAGTTAATCGAGGGCCTGAATTATGAAATTAATAGATTACGAACCGCAATCTATGTGAAATGCACGTTGTCATCTACGCACGGAACTTATGCGACTCACAGCGACAATAAGTAGCCCGTGTTAATTATGATTTTATTACCTCATACCTCATGTAAGTCATTTTCGGTGTTATCCATGAATTTGACCCCTGCCTTATGAGGTTATAGATTGTTCGTTCAATCTATTGTCTTTGGAACCAGCAATTGTTGACTCGTGTTTATAACAGATTGTAATTCTAAGACAGTCGGTACTTTGGCACTTCTGTTTGAGTTTCTATGTGTGAACCAAATATATTCTTTATTTGGGCAAACAACTAGCTCAATATTTATGATAGATCAATGCGCATAGCAAATGTTTCACCACAAATGGAGTATCTGAGTACTCTTTCTCATTTGGTCGTTGTTTGCGTTCGCCAAGTAAATTCTGTTCTAAGCGATTGAACAACTAAGCCTTTCATGTGCGTTACATTTAAAGGAAACACACTTCAAATAGGCATGCGGTCATCTCATAACTACGGATGATTTTCATCCTATAACTGTCGCAAACATGCGTCGACTTTGGATACCAAATGATCCACCCGAAGTTGTTCATTTCGGTTAAAAACTTGCGGGCATAATGTCTCGAAGAGACTGGTCAGATGCGAAATGCCGTCTTGTACTGGGCTCGGCACTGCAGCATGTTATCGAATGAAAGCTCAAGATACAGAAAGATACTGGCGCAATTCAACCTGTTGTAAAACACTTACGTTTTGCACCATGTTTCCCCGATTATTCATCTGAGTCTTTACTGTTTACAGCATTAGGTTTGTAGACCCGAAATCCATTTTAAGTATCACTGTAATCTAAACTTACTGGTAGACCATACGAATAACAACAAATTCGAGAGGAACAATCAGTACAAACCGACAAGTTCACGTTTTATGTATCATAGTAGATTCGGACAATGCGAGACCAGTTAACTGTCAACTAAAAACATACTACGATATTGTCTTTACAGCTGATCACTCACAAGTGTCCGACTTTTAATTCCCTTGTTCGTTTCGACTAGTTTTGGAAATATTGAAAGTGGAATTAAGTTTGATCACGTAATCGGTCAGCCATCTAGATATCACGCCTTATCTAACTTCAGATAACCTCAACTGGCAGTGATTTCCGTAGCTATTCCAGTTCTACCCACTCACATCCTCAGTGTTAAGTTCAATAATTGCTTTCTATTGAAGTGGAATTGTCCAGCCTTGTGGTTGGGTCCTTTCCTACTTTTTATATCAACTTAAACTCTCCATCTGCAATATTACTGCACGGAACACCGTAAAATGATGAAAATAATTGTTGCAGGTAATTAATTCGGAAATGTTTCCTTCCTTGTGAGACAAATCATGTAGCGCTCCTGCGTTTAAATGCTTGCTGCTTATAGAAACATTTGACAACTTAGCCCTCGTCTGTCACAAACCTTTCGTCCCCAAATGGTAGACATCAGGTTGTAAGTGCCTCAGACGGTAAGCTGAATTTCGACCTTTCGCCATCCCGACATGTCTTAGTGATATCATGTTGATTAATTTAGAAACATTTACAAGTGATACGTTAAGGCATGCTCTAAATTTGGACAAAACTTGCAGCGGACTAACAACATTCTCCAATACGTCATATATGTTCCCTAGCACAGTATGTTCTGCAAAGCAGGAGTAAAAATATTGCATGGACAGAGAAGCTTTATCAAGTAAAGCGACAAAAGGTAATCAATTCAGAAGAATTCACCAAAAAACTTTGGTGCGTTCGTGATAAGAATAATGTGAGATGTCTAAATGAAGAGATCTTCAGATCATTACCACGATAAGTACCATCATAACGAAGGCATTTTGCGGCACGTCAATCAAGCCGGGTAAAATTTGTGTTCATATTCCGTGGCTTCCAGACTTGGCTTTTTAATCAACAAATCCATTCACATAGGTTTAGAGGGCGAGATCGTTTTTATCAAAGTCACAAGTGAGCTCATTGAAAATTCGAATGATATTTGCTTGATGATTTTGAAGATACGACTGCCTGTGCCTTTTGAGCGGGTGGCAAGCCTAGCATTTAGTTTGCGGGCTTTCGTCACCACTGGAGTAGATATCTTCAATGCAACGTTGCCACATTTCTAAAGACGCATTTACGTCACTCTTGTTTAGACAATTCTTTTTCGTTGCCGTAGCAATCGTTCGGTTTAGTCCACAAAACTGCAAAAGTAATGGACCCAGTTATTGCGTTCATTAAAGCTAGTTATAAGAGAGTAGCACTGGTTCTGCCGGGATTTCAACCCCATAACTGGTGTGCAAGGTAAATGTGTTACCAATACTTCACTGCTCTGCACCGGACACACTGTACAGCTAACCGAATGTCATTGCAATGAAATAGGTTTCATGTAGACCATGAGAGTATCTTCAGTGAATGCACGTAGCTGAACGTTTGCACTTAAAAATTAACTGTGGTGTAAAACAACCGCTTCATTATACATTTCTCATGGATGTGCGCAAACATTCACGAAAAAGTGTATAAATGCAAAACCTTGGTAACCAGCATCAAACTGGGTGTGTATCTTAAAAAAGACCTCGGTGAAAAATTATACATCTTTAGTAACTTTAGCGTTCGGATTTACTTGAAAGGTCATTCAGCGATAAACATTGACTCCAAATAAGGAAGAAACAGCTTCCAAGTACTTCTCGACTTTAGGGCGAAAAAGATAAATAAATATTTCATACAAGAACTCATTCACCATACAGATACCTTCATTCATGGAAGGTGTCTGATTTTGATAGGATATTTTATCTAAACTACACTGGTTTCCCTATTACCCATGGTACAGTGTGGATGAATCTCTCTCCAGCAACGAAAGAATTTCCTCCGCTTTACTCGATAACTCCCGGTGACCCAACGTTTTACCAGAGCCTAATGTCCGCAAAATATTTTTTATACATTTTGTTGATAGTTTGGAGGTTGACAGGATGACAGTTACAAACGCAAAATTGAACAGTGCATCCTAACAAAGTGATGAATTAAAAGCACTCAAAGAGTCAACATTATTACTTTTACGTCGTTACAAATGACAGTTGTCGCTGAAATTCGTTGTTTGTTATCTTGAGTATGGTCACCCGGTTTATAAACGAATTACATGCCTGCAGCTGCATTTCAACTGAAGGCATTCTCACGAAAATGTGATACTTTTAGACTATTTAGTTATTTTTTGTTTCATTAGTACCGTGCAAGGTTTTTACGTGTTTCTTCAGACGATATAATCGGCAGAATATTCTATTACATAATTCGCATACATGGCCACCTTCTTTTCTATGTACCTGTCTCACATGCCGCAGAAGTTCCGATTTTCTACTTAATACCACCCCGCATGTATCGCAGATATGGCGAGTCTCTTTTTTGTGTACCGATTTTTCGTGCATCCGTAGAATGCGCCACTGCTTAAAAAATTGGCCACATTCAGAACAAGGGTTTCCTTTTTTCTCCGACTCACGAATCTGCTGCCTTGATGTTCTTTGGATTTTCACATCAGCTGTACCTGTATGTTTTTCAGTCATGTGGCGATGAAGCCCACGCCAATACTTGAAGGCTTTCGTGCACAAACGGCATATGTAGTAGCGTGTGTTCGCGTGAATACTCTGATGTCTTAAAGCCGCTGAGAGTTGATAGAACGTTTGGTTGCATTCCGGGCAATGATTAACCACATTCATCTTTGTTTTGTTTGACGAGGGTCCAAGCGATTCGGGATTCTTAAAAGTTTTCTCGGAGTGCTTGTCGCGTACACCTTCGCCGGGGATTGTGTCACTCGTGGAAGCTAGTTAGAAAAACAAATGCAATAGAACGAATGTAACTTCCCGTTTTCTGTGCAATCAAAAGAATGTGTGAACTGAACTTTAGGATTCTACTATGGCTTACGTAGACATGTTGCGGAAAATCCATCTCTTGTTTCATAAGGATTGGTACGCTGCCCACATTAATCACACTCCCAAACGAAATTTCTTTAAATAATCAAACGACGAGGGAAGTGTTGCGATACCACACAAAATGATGAGCTCAGATTTTACTTTCTTGCGCCTGTAGAAATCTTAGGTTTTGTGCCTTCGAAGTGTAAACGGGTGCAATTATAATTCACTTATAATTACTTGGATGGGAAACTAGATCTGTTAAATTGCCTTCTGATGAACTGTGTAGAGCCATCCTGTCGCTCAGCGCTAGAACCCATTGGCGGCTAAATCATAAACCGGTGATTATCACTCCTGAAAACTGTATTTAACGTCTGTGGACGTTTACATTATAAACTAACTGCTGATCTTATTGTAGATATTGGTAGCTGATCTACTGGGCGACAAACGAGAGCAAACTGAGAACTGGGAACATGCGTGCTGATTAGTGATCAAACCCTCTCGCATCCCAGGTGTTCATGAGGAAATAGCTAGACTTACTTTTGCACACAACTCATACTGGCCTGCACACTGGTTTACAATAAAATTCAATTCCAAAGTGTCCTTTTGTTGGGTTTGGCACATAACGAGACCGATGAAATTCAAGGACCCGAATATCCATGGTGAAGAAGAGTCTTTATTCTGGAGACAACCACTAAATGGACCAGGGGGGCATTATTGTTAAGCACAGCACAGGCTTTTAAATGGATGAATTGAAGCACAGACTATTTTTGACTCCGCAGTTTGAGGCTTTTGAAGACAAAACTATTCCAAATGGTGTCACTGTTACCATTCACAAAGTACAAGGGGACCAAATAATGTGCTATCTGCACCTGAACGTTGACTTCATTGAAAATTCACAATGATTGATACTGCCAATTATTTTTTGTCAATAACCTTACTCAATGCATTACAAAGCTTCGTCATTCGACCTGAAAAACTGTGACATACTGGTGCTGACTAGGCTAAAATTACACTCCTATGGTCATCAGCTAAAGTTGTAGAAGCACAAAAGTATGGTGGTCACAGAGATCCTGAATACTCATAAATGCAACTAATGGATAAGCCTAGGTGCATAAAATACCCCAGCAAATCGTCGACGATTACCGTCTGTTGTATCGTTTTAATCTACTGATCAGTAAAAGCATTCGGTCCCTAAACGTCTACCGCACGCTAAAAAATTCCTAGCCATGCGGAGAAACCTGCGTGAACACAAACTCTTGCTGCAGGGGGAACGAGCATTACAAAGCTGCCGGAAAATGTCAGACTTTTTAAGTGTACAAATGCCTGCTAAAACTTGAAACGATGCACCCCAACTTCACTCACTACATACATGTATCTTGACTATACACCTTTCTGTAAATCGAGGCCTTTATACCATTTGAGGATAACGCAAAACTAGCATTACAGTGAAAAAAACAAAAATTTAAAAAAAGCTCCAAACGATCATTTCACACTCCTTATCCCGAGAATAATGCAGCCAAATTGAGGCCCGATTAAGCAGTCAACTTATTTCTATGCGGGAAAAGACCCTACAAAAATTGATCCTGCTGCTTCTTTGAGATAGAATCACTTGTTCAAAAAAAAACTCAATTGAGACATGACCACTTTGGGGATGTGTGATCAAATGGGTCATGACTTTTGTGTTCCACATTACTCCTAGAGCAAAATGACTCTAAATATGGACTACTATTTGAAGGACTTTTGCTCAGTATTTCAATGGTGAAATTCCTAACACTTTTCTACCACCAGTCATTCCCGTGGAAATTAGTCTTCACCTAGACACAAACTTGAGTGCAATCATCCAATCAAAGGAGCACCCTTAAAAACAATCGCCTTATTTGCGTGCGTCAGTGTGAATACAGCAATAGTTGAGATCATTTATACTCGTGAAAATTAGTGAGCAATTGATGGTACACTTTCGTAGAATTCTTAAAGTAACTGATATATACCGGGTTATTAGTGCGCGGCTTTTCATATTTCTTGGTACAGGTTGTAATACAACGACTATATATTCTAACGTAAGGCTCAGCCGTTGCATCGTGAATCCTCTTTACTTCACTATACTTTCCAAAGTGAGGATTTTTAGTTGGGTGTTGGGCTGTAGCGTCTCCTGAAATCTCCACAAATAAACGATTGGGGTTCATTTATCCATGTGTATCCTCCAAAAACATAAATATGGTTACGTCCTACAGATAGGAAAATTCATAGGAATGTTGGTAAATGTTTGTTAGTAGATCATTAAAAACATGATTGTGAAGTTTCCGCAAAGATGCTGGATAAAGAAAAAAAATTGTGAATTCTTTTGCATCGTGTTTAAATTCCCACACTCGACTAAGAGAGATGCAGATATTATGCTTCATTAAATAATTGTACAAATGGGAGCCACTGAATGTACTTTACAAGGAACTAAATACAAAGCTTAGTGGCGACAGTCCTACATATCTATCGATGAACGTCTCACCACATGTGCACCAACATAAAAAATTTGTTTGTTTCGCTGTCCCCCCGTAAAACATGTTTCTTCTGCTTTAACAGGCCACGATAACACGATAACACTTCTTGCTCCCTTCAAAGTTATTTATCACAAAGCGGTGGTATTTTTAGAAACATATTGCGCACTTTCTTTAGTTATTCAACAGACTTTGGGAGTTTGAGGAGCCTACCTTTGACTCCCACGTCAGACAGTGTCAGCTAAAAAGATAGTTTTGACAGGCTGCTTAAAAGCTATATCACTACTCAGCACTTTCGTCATATACATTTGTGTGGACTACAAAAAGCACTGCAGAGCATTTTGCACTCCAGCACAATCTTTGAGTTCTTAAAATGATCGCTTGCACAATAAAACCTATTTTGCTCTTACAGCTGCTTTTGTGTTTCAGAACCTGGCGCAGGCTATTATCTGCCTCACAGTGTAGGCCGGCGTATGACCAATTATCCCCTGGTGTGGAAAACAATTAATTTTGGTTCTTCTTGTTTGACATTTGGTTGGGAGTAATGCGCCCTCGGTGGTTGTCCATTACCAGTTCGAAATTCGGGTCATAGGTATTTCCAAATATAAAATTTTGAATGTCGTTCTAGATGAGTCAGACATGCATTCACGTTTGTGACAAAAATTGAAATGGTAACAGTTCCACCATCCTCCGCTATCACGTTTTTGGCTTTTTTGATCCCCATCTGACTGCCTGCTTATGTTTTTCTTGTGCTCAACTATGTGTGATTTCTTCTAGCGCACCTTCATAAGTCAATGTGAGTACCCGAAAACGAAGTCGCAGCACAACTCCGGATTATACAAAATTATACTCTCACCATTCCATGATCAAAAATTGCCCACGGGTTACAATCATTTGAAGACAGAATTCATATAAATAATCGAGTGCGGTAAAGTACAGTCCACGGGAAATGGACACCCGAATCAGTTTCTTCTGACTTATCATTCATGACAGGCTGTGAAAGTATGTGCACTGAACTATTTCCTTAATACATTTTCGACATTCAACACCCAATGGAGAACTACACAATAAATGTGGATTCTTTACAAATGAGAATACCCAGCATTTTGCGAACTCATTTAAATACATATCCACAAGTGACCAGCTGAAAAGGATAAGCCAGCACGTGATACTAATTTCCGAAATTCCGTATACACTGTTAACTACTCATTTTTGGTCAGTAGACTGACGCATGGAAAAAGAAGCTGACGAAACTCGTCAACAAAACTTTTACGCAAATTTTCATGTTTTCGGACCCAAGATCAATTAGGCTCCACAATGGTGCAGGAGCAGTGCTCGTACAACCTGGAACCAAAAAATGGCCTACTATTATTCTATCGTCAGTCAAGTTGTCCGCGAATTACCATTATGGAGGGCGGCCAGAGATTGAATATGGTACCTTAAAATGTAAACGTATGCTCAACCTCCAGCAGTGTCAAAAAGATTTCGCAATTACGACTGAAAGTTTCTATTTAGTTTACCAGGCTTTGAAAACTTTTAATCCCTCGGTTCCATGACATTTTTGCTAAGCGTACATCGCTCACAATTGCCATCAGTCTACTGAAAAATGACTACCGACGTATTTTTCTAGAGCTCATCGAGCGTTTACAATCCTTGTAGAAAAATCGCAGATTCTCCGAGGGGTTTGGGGCTTTCGACGATTTGGACTCCAACAAAAGCCTCACAGTAGGTGTTACCATTAAGCCTTCTAATGTATAAACTTTGAAAGCAAAGTAACGTTTTTTAAGGCGTTTTTAACCACAGAACTAGGAACACCTCAGTCGTAGCACTGAGACTGCAGATCAGGCAAACAAAAGGACTCCAAATTACTGCCACTTATGAAGTTCTCGGACTTGTTTTTCACCGCAGCAATATTCACGTTTGGCCAAAAGCTTAGCAAAATACTTGAAATGTGCGTCGAACCAGCACTATTTACTTTTTAGTCCATGACCCGGAACCCAAATCTACATCTGTTTGCCAGTCACACAGCATTCACCTGCTCTCAGACATTCTTCGAAATTCGTGTTTCGCAGTCGAACCACTCGGATGCCAGAATTTAGCAAGATTGGGTTGTTGAAGCTTGGATAGCTAGTTTCATTAGCGCGAATGCCATATACTAAGACAATACGTCCAACTCAGAACAGATCTGCAAGAATTCCATCCTTTAGATGTCTTCATTCATATCTCCTACTCTTGTTCTGCTGTGCGGAACTTTTAAATTTAGTCTGTATGTGCGACCGATGATCATCAAGAACAACAATACTTCGACACTTATGTTTCCACTGGTTCGTCTCAGTAACCTAGGTTCATTTTAGGTGGTCTGTTATGAAGAAAACGCAAGTGAAATCAAGCATTGAAAACGTGTACTATATTCAGTGGACAAAAGGATTTCTGTCCATGATAATTGTGCAAAAACATGTTGACTTACACAGAGGGATGTACTGTACAAACAGTCCATTTAGTTCTTCAACTAAAGCAGTTGAACATATAGCAGAGAATAAACGCATCAGCATAGTGATAAGTTCATGAAATAATAATAAAAATGCGCATGCCAAGGCATTCACCAAACAGGACACACAACAGAGCAATCCTAGTACAGTAGTCTGGAAATCATTTCGTAGAAGAATTAAGTGAGAACCTATTTTGGAACGACAAGAAATTCATGTAATTTGCGAAAAGATTTATTGCTACTAAACAGGCCTATTTTCCACATATCATTTTGTACAATGTCTTGATTCAATAATGGGGCAGAATAAGCAGTTGGATTTACGGTACAATACGTTTTTTAATGAGAACTCTCGTCTTCTAACCAAAGTCCACAACTTAGGCAAATTCCTTATTTCACACTCAGCTTTCGTTTATGTAATGCAGTTAGGCTGTATGTGATACAAAATCAATTTTATTCTCACCCAGACGTAACTATCAGTTCTCACTTTACCAGTAAGCCAAATAAAAGTCTGAAGAGATTAGAGTGCTTTTCTCCTTAGTTGTATCTTGTGGTGGAGTACGCATTTAGTGAATCACATTAGTTAAAAATAGAACAAAATTTAGACAGTTTATCATTTACAATACCACCAAAGAATCACCCCAATGTGGGTACCCCCTTACGTTTCCATGCGTCAAGAAAGTCACTAATAATTGCTTTCAAATGCTTTGCGCCATAACCACACACGCTTGTAGCGTACCAAATTCTCCCCCTGCCTGCATGTTATATTAGTATGTGGGTAAGCATTGCAATTCTACCGTACCTAATATGATTACCCAACACAAGCGCAAACGGTCTGGTTGCTTCAGCCATCACCTATGTATTTGTCTGGTTGTGAATCATATCTGTTGGGTTAAAATTGGACGGGTACCAGAGAAACCAAAATGATGGGATAATGTTTGCCAAAAATGCACTCAGGTTGCAAAGTGGGTGAAATGGATCGTTAGCGGATCAGGTTGAATGTCTGTGGCGGTGGATGTTTATCAATATTATTAATTGATGACGAATTCGCAAGCCGAATGGCATGCTCGACGAAAAGAGCAAGAAGCACTCGATCAACAACGAACAAACAAGCCTCAGGCATCATTTTTTCAAGGTATTATCGGCCAGGCTTAAATAACCAGGTTTTGTGAAATAGTGGATATTTGTAGTGACAACAAAATGTTGGAATATCCAAATTAGCATCATTTAGAAACCCTTTTGCTTCCTGCACTGAGTTGATATTTTGCGCCCGTCGCAATGTGCGCTTTTTGTAATACAAATTACCTGGTTAGCCAAAACAAAGTTTGCAACTCACGATGAGCCTCAGCTAATTCAGAAGTTATAAAACATGATAGTATCAATATTAATCCATCCACATCGAAAGACCTCATTCTACGAATGCTTCCCTCGGGTCACTTGGACAGATAGGTGTTCCCACTTTTATATGTTTGCTAATAATGCGGCCTCGATGTTTTCCCATTACTGGCTCGGTAATGAACCCAATGATCCAATTAGTTATTATGTGCCAAACGGAAAACTTTCGTGTGATTTTTTCTACAAAGGTTTGAGCTACAGAAACCTTAGGCTCAGTTTTCTAACTGTTCTTTATTCGTCTGAGTAAACAATGTGTTACCGGAAAGAATGGAAGGCGAATGCTTGTGAAAATATTGGTAGGCTCTTCCTGGGGAGATTGATAGACTGGAGCTGCAGTAGTGCCGTGATAATTGCCTTGCCTGAAACCTTGTTCAGAAAAACTTAGAGTATTCTTATTATAACTAGGTGCAGTGCAAAACAAGCAGTCTAAGCTGAGGCTCTAGGTCCGCCTGCCAAATCACACGGAGTATTGCCAGCAAGCATATTTCTATTCATCCTCGACTCCGCAATAAATGAGCATCCTCAGTGCAAGCTGCCTTATTTACTACCGTAAAAATCGTTTTCTTTAAGGTGTCACGGTTTTTTAAATGGTTTTAATAATAATATGTGGAGAACAAACTCAAGCTTTCAAACTTCGCCGGTCACTGCCGCATTTAGACCGACAAATGTGCAGCATAGCTTCATCTAGGTGGGACACTCCATCAACCCATACGAATCAGACAGGTTCCTGTCTTCTTCCAAATATTAATTGATACTTTACCTACCCACATTTTGCTTGGTGTTAACCTTATTGCTGAGTTTGCGTTTCGTCATCAGTCGTTATCATTTCCTCACAAACTACCCGTAGATTTCAAGTAGTAGTACATGCACTTAAGCTCGATCAGCAGACTATATAATAATTACATGATGGCTGTCAGTCTAGGTTTGAGATATTTCGTCAAGAAGAAGGTGGAGGCTTTACGACTGCATCTCGCAACGACCCGAAGCCTGTACACCTGAACTCATAAATATGTGTGAATAGTTGAAATAGAGAAAAATTATGTTAACTTACTTCCAAACCGTGGCCGTAGTGCTAACATAGAATCATTGGTGAATCTCAGGTGTAAAACACAACCAGATTTTGCTGGTAGCGAAGTGTTTTCCATCATATCATGGCCTTCTTTCACAGGGTTGTTTCTGTTCTTCGTTTGTTACTATCTTTTTATTTTAAACAATCTGTGGGCGTTTGGGTGTAACCTGTGCCAACCATATCACTGTTGGCCAATTAATGATGCTACTAGCCTCATAGGTAACCTAAAAGCTCCGCCTTATGTAGGTGGTCATTTCAGTACGCTTGTGAGCCTTCGCATGGGATTTGAACCTAGGGGTAAAGCACGCTGTGGCAAAAGCAAAATAGCAGCTCACTGGTACACCACTAGCCTAGGCGCGAGAGAAAATCTTCACTATAATTGAGCCTGCCATGCCAAAAAACCGCTGGAAAGGTAACTGAACAGTCACAGCACGAACAGTGGTTTAGATTGAAATGATAACTGAAATTTGTAGAAGCAGCCAAAACAGTTCCCACATTTTTATTAACCAAGCAACACTAAATTCCGGTTCTGTATTCCACCATTTGCGATGAACATAAATTCTGTCTCGGACACTTCAGAAATAATGTTAGCAGACTTATCTCCAGGTATATTTTATGCTCAGATCTGCTCGAATCCAGATGTTGAAACCCAATACAAATTTAATTTTTGCAAGAATACCCTATTTCTTTCAAAAACACAACATGGTCTGCGCAACACTGCGCATGCACGTAAAATTGCCAGGAGACATTCGCTTTCATCAGAGCCCGGATTTAATTCAGCGACGTCACACAGTCATCAAGTACCAGGCTTCACCACTTGCACTATTCTGGCCAACAAACATCGGAACACGTCACAGGTGACTCATTCGGAAACAAACACCTGATAGGGCTGCCTATCATAAATTTTGTTAATCATTCTTGTCTATCAAGTTATTTCCCCTAGAAGATACTGCTAGTCGGTATTAGACCAGACATCCTAATGAATACAGATATTCCAGGTCCCTTCATCTCGTCGGCAGTGACTGATCGTATGAGAACTCCAAAGTTAAGTCCCCCAAAACTATTGATGACTCCAGTGGGAAATTCCTTTGCTTTACTTACTGGCTATGTGGTAGGTCTTCCCACTTAAGGTGCCTGCGCAGCGTTTTCCTATCCTGGATTGGACTTTCTGTGAGTGTGATGAACTCTATTTTGGTACTTGCAGTTGGTCAAACATTTCAAAGCTTTCCACCATACACCAGGAGGCTGCAAGGCCACCCATGAGGCACTCTTCTAGCCGTTGCGAGAACCATGAACTAAATTGTATATCAGTACCGAAGTGGATATTTTCTTCCAACAATATCAGAAGGATACATTTTAGGGATTACTAATAATTGGTACCACATGCAGCACTCGATTGTTTCTGTTTAGTCTAAACTTCTCGCTTGTCTAATCCACAAATTTGATTCGGAGCTTCAAAATTTCACTGACTACTAACTACTACTACACTTCATTACGGGAAGCCATGTACTTCATTGATTAAACACCATTTTGACAATGTTATTATGCCTCCTTACCACATTAACGGTGGATGTTTTCTGTGAGAGGCTAGATGCTTTCATAATAAACTTCACTTCAAAATCTAGCTACAGACATCCCATGCTAGTGTTCTTATACAAATGGCTTGACATCTGTACATGTTGGCCTGAGTTCGAGATATCAGGTATCATGGGCCACACGGTTTATCCATACTATACATCAGTTATGCTCGACTTCATGGAGTATCACTGTGCTTGTGACTTTCAGAAAATTTTGGAACAAAATGCATGGACTAATAGACTGTTAGGGTAGCATCCCCAAAGACACTTAAATCAGCCGTAATAGGGAGTTCTTACCAGCTGCTTGAGGTATAGTAACCGTGTCAGAAGATCAGGAATCCCATTCATACTGCAGTAAGCCACAATGCTAATTGATATTAACTTAACCGGGAATGAAATCTGTCAGAGCGCTGACTCCCCACACCGACACAAAGACTGGGGGCGACATGGGGTAGACATGTGATTGAATGCTTTGGGAGGATTTTCGATTCTAGTAGTCTGCCATAAGACTTCGTTCCAAAAGCTATACTCTAGGTGTATTGACGCTATCGGTACAATTCTAAGTTGTGTACTTAGTGCAAATAAGATGTGTTTAAAAAGGATTCACAATTTGAATTCACAAATTGCACGCTTCAGCAGCATGGTGTATATGCACGGTTCGCATGCTGATCAGAAGGATGTTAAAGTCCTTCACAGTAAACTTTACAATTTCGTCCGCTGCCAACAAACCATACAAGCTCACTTTTACTCACCTAAGTTGACTAGCATCTCATACGGCTTGGCATTTAAATAATAGTTGGGCCAACAGGTGTCTGTGCATATTTCTGGTAATCCAGCAGGTTGAAAGGCAGCGCGCCTCTATGTGAAAACGTGAACCAGGTAACAAACTAATATAACGAAGTTGGTAAAATCGGAAATTTCACTTGAAAGCTGCCGGCCAGCCCAAGCATAATGGCACTCTACCCAGAATTAGAGGGGTAATAATCAACAGAGCACTGATGTCAACTGTCGTTTTTCATGAGTTTCACTATGATAACCCACTTTTTTGCATTATATCAAATAACTATGCCTATGTGGCTTTATCAAGACAAGCCACCCAAATACGATGGCGGCGCTTACTCAATAAGACTAATTAGAGCAAATTCACTACAACTTACTTATTGACGGTTCACTATACAGGCAGCGCCGGAGGGCTGATGACTCTCACGTTCACTTAGTCATCCGGTTGCATCCACACCGTGGATAGCTTCGCATTTTGTTGTTATAAAAGGTCAGTCGCAAATCGCCTACTAGCTGGCCATTCGTTATTCTACCCGGGTAGACTGCTCCAAGATGCCCTGTGCCTGCATTTAAGGTGAGTATCTAAGAAACATGTAGAATGAGAATTATCTATGGTCTAGAATCAATAATAATGCTTCGATACCTGAATACAGTCTGCATTTGCACCACAAATTTGGTTTTCCTTGGTCTTGCACGCCATTTCTAGGAAGTGCAATTGGCAAACACTCAGAAGTGGTATGTAAGCGAAAGAGAACGACAGGGCTGCAATGGCGATGGACAAATTATTTGGAAATACCATCCTGTAACATGTGTTCCATGCAGCCTAGTCAGCTCGCTTGGCTGTAGCTCAAGGAGATATTTATTTCTTATTCGGGCTATCGGTTGACTATAAATACGTGCTGTCTAAAACAGTGCATATAAAGACGAACTAACTTTCGGATAAAAGACCCATAAGACGACCACGTCTTGCTTACATTATCCGAGACTTTCAAGAAGGCTAAGTTAATTCAAAAATATTATGCGTCCAAAGTTTATCATTTATAAAGACAAATGACCTACGTTATTTGAATCATAATAACGTGTTGTTGAAATTTCACTAGTGGGTCAGACTTCATCTCGTCTCGGAGAAAACTGATCACCTCAATACCCCCACATAGTAGTGCTGCACAAGTAAGAATCCTTCCAATGAGAAGTTAATCAACGGGCAAACCTTATCACGCTTTAATCGCCTCTGTAGTCGAGCCAAAAGTTGGTTCCCGAAGACTGGTCTCCACCCTTCAGTCACTTGTATGAGCAACCACATAATTTACAGGAATGCCCGCACGTTTAAGAACGGCGTGAAGTCAGTTGTGTAGCGTGAAGTTACCATGTACTTGCTCTCTCTATTCATTCAAACCTGCCTTCATCCTGCCATACTAGCCCAACAAGGTTCTAAACTTCTACATCAAAAGCCCTATTACAATCTGGTGGTCATTGAGTTCTTTATTAAATCGCAAATATCAAAATGGCATACGGATTACCATACCTAGCTCTCAGTCTCTAGCTTCAGTCGTCATTGATCTTTGATAGTAATCACATAGTACAGTGTCAACTGCTTGTTTATTTTACTCCTGTATTGAAATTTAGTGAAAACAGTAAACATGGCAGCTACTTTTTAAGTAGAAATAAACATATATATGTTTTGATGTTCCCTCCGCATCGTCAGCTTGTTGTCAAAGACGTTTCTTGATGGATTAATGAAGCTCATGGCACCAGGAGCAATATTTCACTCCTAGCCGTACCAAAAGCAGACGATAGCATGTCTTCACTCAGAACCGAATTCGAATGACAATTCCAAGTTGCTTAAACTGGGAAACTAGATGTCGAAAATCAGTACCCATAGATGAAGTGAGAAATAACTATCTGTGCATTCGAGCAAAGGAGAATGTTCCCTTTAAACGAAAACTCTGTACTGAATGCAAGCGACAATTTTTGGGTTGCAGGATACACAGGGTGAACAGGTGAACAATACTTTGCGTATTTTTGACATTTTTAACAAAGTGCCCTACTAGCCTGAATTGAAAATTTTCAGCATCAAAGAGGGTTCAAGCACAACAAACCCTTCTTCATATTCTCCCTGTTGGACTCACGTGGTCATCATATAAAGAGTAAATGTGATGGACAGTGTTTTCTGCTGAACATCCTCTATGGTCTTGTTGCATTTACTACTTGAACACACTTTGGTGCTATATTGATGCTGACGCAGTTGATGCGTGTATTTCCAATGGTGTGCCAATATTCCACGTCCGGCTGACTCCAGTTCGCATTGAGTTTCTGAGTAGCTAGATGGAGACAAACCCCACACTACTAGACCTTATCTCCTCAGATTTAGAAGCCTGGCCGGGTTGAACTCATATAAGCCAAAACCTTACAAAAACCAGACACGTCGTGGTTTCCGAAAGGATCCTCCATCACCTTGCTTTAATGTTCGCATTTTAGAAGAAACATCACAGTTGAATTCTATATCAGTTGAAGCATAATACTTTTTGATCATTGTGTTCAGTTGTCTGCGATATAGAAAAAATGTTGCTTGCAGATAGAGCTTTCGGCTACTAAGTTGGCTACATGCAGATGATGACTACAAATTAACTGCATCTCTTCGCCAAAGTACGCCAAAAAATTTCTGGCTGGCCACATCTGGGAGTGAAGTTACATGGAGAATCCACTGATGGAAACTGGACTAATTAATAACATTGAACTTCCTGCGAATTATGTTCACTTATTCAGTACTCTTTGGCCATTAGAGTTCACAAAAAAATCAATTGACAAACACCCATTATTTACTATGTATAATACAAATTAATATAAGTAGGCATCACTACACGTGGTGGATCTCACTGGACTCATCTGTTCCGCCAATGATTTGGACTGGTTTCTGACTGGTCAAATTTCCGAATCGTATAAACTCAAAGGGAAACTGTGGTTTTGGTAGAATTAAAATTCTCTTTGGGTAAATGACAAGCTTATTGTGCAGACCAGCTTCGAAAATTGTAGCCTAGCTGTCAGACTAAATCTCTGGGTTGCGGTGAAATTCAATGGACTTGTCTTATTCAATTACGCCTTGTTTCAGTCACTGGGCACTCCGATGGGAATACAAAGATAAATACGGTTTAGAAAAGCTTGTACGAGAACTTGGTGTTTACAATTGCAAATTAAAGTTTGCAAAAACGCCTGACAAAGATAATAGCGAGAAAATAAGCACAATAAACTACAACAGACAAACTTAGGGCGCCAAAAGCCTGAAAAAATTCAGTGAGTTCCAAAAGAGGTCTCACATACATTTAGTAATATTGGATGCGCCGATGTAAACAAAACAGTTGTGGGACCGTATTTTGCTCAAATGCGTTTAAAGCAACAAAACACTATGGTTCAGTCTAACGCATGCATTCGGAAGGGATTTATCCGGCTATGTACAGATATACTAAATCACTTGCAACACATTTATATTGCCGCACACAATTTTGACAAGCCCCTTGAAGGCAAGGACACTAATGGACCGCTTTTTGCATTTTCGACAACTATCCTTTTTAAGCATAGTTTTTATATTCCAGTGAATCCTCAGTTTCCCAGTGAACAAAAGTGCACGCAACACCACAGGTTTGTTACTGTATTTTACATGCCTGTTTGGGTGGATGGTGCGCCATAGCACTTCCACGTCTGCTGCTCTGGTGACCAATTCTACCTCATTTACGGGAGCTGCCTACAAATAAGTTTGTGATGGAAATTTAGTAACTTCTGGGTATTCGTGGGATATAGCTTTTCAACAATTAGACGAAGCATATAAACGTTGAGTCTGCTTCAAAAAGCTGAGACATTTCGAATCAAAAGCAACAATTTACCCCTAGAATAACATAAATGCCCCGTGTACCAATGTATACGTGACCTTCCATAGCCGAATTTTACCTTAATGCTCAGGTTTGTCATCTGAAAATGACAGCCATCCTTGGTCCAAAAAGTTGAGATATAGACAAAGGAATCACTTGGTACACTTTTAAAGTTTAGGAACTACTAAATTATTATTGGTAGTACGCTGGAATATTGGTGTAGCGATGGATACTACTGATGTACCATGCGAGTAATCTACGGTTAGTGGCCAAGCTCCGCCCCGCACCTGATGGAAGGTGTGGTTTATTGCGGAAATTGTGGAACCGCTTTGCATTATCCGTTCGCTGTTGTGTAACAGTCAACGAATATCCGAGAAAGTTCAAAAGGACGAGTGAGAATGTTCAGTTTTTAAAGATTATGTGCATGTGAGATGTTTGCAAACCTGTATAATGACTTGTAACTGATTTGTTCGTGTTTGCTATTAGATGACTTCGAGGTGAAGGGCTTTCCCTTTGTCATTGGTAGCTCAGGTGCACCTACAGCGCACTGATGATGTCTACTTGAATGATGAAGAAACGTCAATTGCCAAGCTTGGCGAACAGAGTAATGACCACCTGATCAATTACCAACGAATTATTATTTGATGGGCCATGTTGCCTTCCATACTACTAATGGCTACATTTACATAGACCCAGTCCGATTCATTCGCTCGATCGATATTCACTACCCTTCATGTTTCAGTAGCTACTTCGGAGTTTCGGGTATTATACTTGACTACCGGCATTAACTTACTTTTGAATCCAAAATAAATTTTTAATACCGGCCAAAGTGAGTAAAAGAACGGTCAGTTCAATTTTTCCAATTTTTCTCCAGTGATCTACCTTTCGTAAAAGCAGCAGGGCTACCGTGACCCACCTAAATATGGATGAAATATTCCAGAAACCAGCGGCTAAACTATTAATATCGGTGACTGTTTAAAAGATCTCTGTGTTGATTCATGTGAATTCTAAATTTCGCCCGGCAACAGCCGCAGTATCCAATACTTGTGACGTTGCCCGGACCATGCGGTCTTTTATGACTCCTAAATTTTTCGATTCCTTCTCCCGTAAAAAACCCAAGGGAAACTCGTTATCACTAATACCGTATACCCAGCTTAGTAAGTCTTTTTCTCGCAACTAGTTGAGAACTGATCGTGAAGCACAGAATAGTTCGCAATCACACTCACATGTGAGTCGTCCTGGAGATACAGCCTATGCAACAATGGATCTCCCAAGGAGGTTAAACTGTCAACCCACAAGTCGATGACGGTTATAACGCCTGGCAGATCAGAAGTTTTGCGCCAAAACCACATCAAATGACATTATTCAGAATCTGACTTCGTAAATCTACACACTGTTGTTGTACCTTTAAGAAGGCGACCGGGTAAAATCTGAGACTTAAAATCTTAGATTCTTTCAACCTTAATTTTACGGTCAGCATTCAAGCAAAAGTGTATTCTCATAGCATAATGAATTATGGATGAAGCCAATTATATGATTTCGGTTGTCTTCAGTACGAGAAGAACCTTTATACAAGGTTACCACCTCTATTTCTCATCAAAGGAGCTGTCTACACCAAAAGGCAGCCCTAAGTTTTATGGCAAGTGATTTCTGAAAATGGTCACAAAATACTTCGGTTGATGTAAGATTGTTATGGCATCAGACTATATGCGACATGAGACCAGTCCTGTCGATTTTTTTTTATTTCTGAGAGGCTTTGCGATAACCCACTGCACAATTATCAATAGTTCACCGCAGCTTCCGATGCGTTTCCTGAAATAAATCATTTTCGTGTTGTGCGTACATTTTTCTCGACATTGTTGAAGGCATTAATAAATCCGAAATGCTGGGCCCAATTTCTACCGCCCTGCATATTTTTAGTAATCGGAACTGCTTTCGTTCTTTGGTTCCTACTAGGAACATTTAGCTCACAGGACACGATAGGCCTGTATCTACCACAAGGGTTATGTGCCATTGCCCATCACACTCTGTGACATTAATGACACTAAAATGACGAAGGTAAAC
>SJOL01009744.1:647904-711580 GCA_004794785.1 Opisthorchis felineus
TTTAAAACATCCGGATTTGCACGAAGAATCAGAACGACTATCGTTAATTTGTCGGCATAGCAAAGTCACGTGATAGGTTTGTTCATTTTTTATATGTTCGCCTACGTCAGTCACTGTATATTCCCGTCCTTTGCACTTGGACAACGAATTTTAAGAACGAATCCCGTTTCTCCACCTAAGGGCTTCATCCGCTTCCACGTCGTGTGCTAAAACTCCAAATCCAGTGTGTACTATTACTCTCGTTCATTTGTTGCAACATATATACAACGCATCGAGAGTAGAATGATTGCTGGCGCATTCCTTTTTCCTGAAACCTCTTCATAACTCATCCCAGGTTGAGCGATTTTTGTGCTAACTTACTGGCAGCAGTGGACAACAGTATGGGTGTCCCCCGTCGGCACTTTCTCTGCATCGAGTTATAACCCACTGATGTGCACTGACCTTGTCCTATGATATTTATCGTCCTTAGGTAATTCACTTCGATACTCAAGATTTCATGTAGTTATGATGGAATTACTTCTACTGCCACCGTCTACGACGCTGAATCTCCTGGCGGTCAACTTACTTCATCAAAACCGCTAGGGTATATTTCATAAAAAGTGACGCAGTGCAAGATCCAAGCTAAATATGATGAATGCTGATAGTGAGATTGAGGCATCGGTGTCCAAAAAGCCAAAAGTTATCGTTACATTATCATTGGCCGGCGAAAATTGTATGGTATTCTACCGTCCACCATTAGGCTTGCACACATCTAGACATATTTTGGTAATGACCTTGCACGGTCGGCATTCGCACGTGTGTAGGTCGCAGTCGGTGATAGCGGTGGACTTTATCAAGTGCCTGGGTTGACGTGAATCGTTAACAATTCAACCACTCCATACACCCAATCTGGTACAGGTTGACCAATACCGATTTTGAGACATTCAAATTCCGTAGATGCCTATCTTATCTGGCTAAGAGCAGGTCAATGTTCTGCCATTTCAGCAATGAAAGTTGGATTCCCGCTTCTGAGGCAACACTCGACAAGCACTGCGGGGCCCATCAATTAAAACGCTCATTGGCTGACTTCCTTATTTCTTCTTTTACACTGTCTTCGTTCTATCCATACTTCCATCACCTTTAGCAACCCCCGCCGATGAGAGTACCAACTCAGGTTTACAAAAGCCGTTAGTAGTAGGAATGACAGGCTCACTTAAGTCCTACATGTTCAGTCGCTTTAGGGTTTGTAATGCCTTCTGTACCAGCCACTGAGCGCTTTTGGGGTATTTGGTTTAACCACTCAAATCCTCACCCTATTTTGGGCTCGCAAGTTCCCTAGAGAGCCTCAATATGACTGAGGCTCGCTTTGATACAAAAATTTTCACTGCATTACTCTGGTAAGTAGCCTTGGTTGAAGTGATCTTGGAACTCGCATCCACCTAAGAGAAGAACGAACAGTTTGCACGTCACTTCAATTCTTTCCATCAGCTCTCTTCCGCCAAATCGACCGCCAAGTCTGTCGATCCTCCTAGTTGGAGCCTAGAGTTTTAGCTGTATCACCGGTATATTCATCTTCCTTGGATCCCCATTCATGGGCTTTTAGTGTAATAACGCCTTGACTATCTGCGGCGGCGAATTTTCCATACGGGCAAGCATATCACGGTGTTCCAAAATGGATACTGCAGACAAACGCTAGAGCTCTCAGCAATTAGTCTACATAATTGCATGAGATAAAGTTAGGTGTGTGTCCTTTGAAATCCTAATCCGGTCTCCACTGCGCTGATCTATCATCTTCAGTGTGTTTCTCTGTTCCCCGTCCAGGATAATCTGCTACCCCACTTTCGGGTTCACAAAGTCATTTAACACTTCTATTCTGCTATTGTGGCAAAAAGAGGCCTTTGTCACATGTCTTAGCAACTCCAGACCTGGTCACAACCGTCCAATAAGAAACACAAGCCGAGGTAGTCCACACTTCCATGCACGACAGTGGGATAAATTTGCTCCTGTTTTCGCTCACCCTAAGTTCGCCAAAACACAAACTGTTTCTGAATGCCAGTCAAATGACGCCTACACCCCTTGACAACGAGGCCTGTTGATGTCAGGCCATCATGTAGCCCATTTATCCTCATATTTAGGTCCCTTTTAGACCTGCTAAACAACTCCAGATCAGACTAGCAATCATTTCTACGTTCACCTCAATCCCAGTATGAGGCTTTGCATACATTACAACCTCAACCATCATCATGATAGAAAACGGCAGGGACAGGGATTCTCTCTGTCTCACATCACACTCGCAACCAATGCTCTTGTCCTCATTTTAAACGGATCGGATTCAATCTTCCCAATTAAGGAAACGTAGGAGCTGGTGCTTAGTGCACCACGAAATACTGTATGATAACTCTATGCAATATACCCTCACAAGCCTTGGAATTATCGGAGCTCACACTTGCTTACTTTAACATATTTTTTGCTTGCCATCGTTCGCCTGCGCCATCAAAAATGCCTCTGTACATCCACGCCCATTCTGAAGAGCCCTTTTCGTGGCTCTCTAATCCAGATAATCCTCAGAGAAGTATGTTATTGTACATTTGAGACACCACAAAGATAGGCAGTAGACCTAAAGGTTCCTGGATCGTTCTAGACCACGCTCTTGGCAATGAATGTGTTTTTTCCCTTGATAAGGTTCTGGTCGGAAGCACAATGAGCATGGAAACGGACATTGGGCTAAGCATCCGAAGGTCGGTTATCGTTGTCTTGGCTGGTCCATGCGCTGTGAAACCATCACAGCCGAATGAAACTTCAGCCTTTTCTGCCGGCACTGTACTAGACGTTCATCTACGATTGCCGATTTGGTGAAAATTCTCGAGCATGGCTCAAAGTTCTGTCTAGATACCGGTAGCTCTAAGAATGCTCCGTTCTCTGCAAACTACCAAGATTCATCTTTGAGTCATCGTTCCTCTCATCAGCATACATAGGCTGGACATCAGCGCAGATTACCTTGCTTTCTGGTCTCTTAGATCCCCCTTGACGTATCGTCGCCTTCGTACGCCAAGACGATACTCTCACCTTCGTAGCGCGACCTCAGTCAAGGAAATACGTACGAGCGGTTAGTAGAGGGGCTGATTTTTCTACTAGCCTGTAGTTATCGAAACCCGCTTCTAAATCCAGGCCGTGGTTAGCTCACGTCCTTCTCCTGGATCAGCCCTGGACGCCATGAGGAGGCAACCAGGAATACAGCCGGAAAATAATAGTACCTAAATAACAAAAATAATACCGGAATGATAATACCCCGGAATACTCACAGGTCAAAGTTTACCTTTGCAATAAAGTCTACTTACCATTGTCTGCCTGGCTCAATTTTAAATATGCCACAAAATGAAACTTGGAATTACCGGTAAACCAAATATTTCTGGTAGGTTTACTTATGTTTCGTTATGTCAAATTTTACATCCTAATCGGTCATACTTTCTGCCTTAAGGTGTCGCAGATCTTTATGTGAAATCAGAATTGGTCGGTGTCTACTAAACTCCAGAATTTCCTATTGAATTCTTGACTCAAAATACTACTCAAGCAGAGGTCGCATCTCCCCGTATATATAGAGGTTTTTCGGCACACGCCCACAATCCAGGGGACAATTAACTGTCCTCCGAACATATTCATCTCGAAGTAAAATTTTTCAGATTTTCTTCAAGAAATAAGATATCGCCCTTGTAGAGTAGAGAAACACACTGCTCTGTTAAGATTTTCTGATTGCCTCCGTTGTCAGAGACCTTCAAGTTCCTCTCGGGGTAATCACACAGTTCTATTGTATATTTGAGCATTTGGATTTATTCCTATCTTTTTGTTTCTTTAGTGCATCTGACGTGCAAATCTAGTTGCCTCCGTGGCATAAGGGGATCCCAGTGAAAGTTCGTATTAAAGCGGTCAACTACTACTGAAGTCAAGCCGACCTACAATCAAGTGGGTTCACGGGACAGAACGGAATAGAATGTTCAAAAAGTGAGGTTGATTGGTTTGTTTAAAATTGTGGTTATTAACCACAGAGAAGATTTTAAGCTTTCTTCCCGGTGCTGACAGTGGGCAAAGCGTTATCCAGACACTCTTCGTAGACGGGAAGAGTTGTAGCTTCGGATACTAAAAGTGGTTTCGGCTTGGCCGTTGTCATATGCGCTAAAAAGGCTAACAGGTTAGCACCCACGGCCAAAACATCACACTGCTTTAAACTAGTGTTTCAAAAATAACAATGAACACTCCACCTACGCATAAGAGTGCCTTCGGGATACAGTGTGACAAGTAAGTGCTCGCTCTTGCAAAATCACATACCCATTCACGGTTTTAGCAAGAAAGACTCAATGTCACTTCTGAAATATTATCTAGATAAACTAAGGTTCCGTAAGTAAATTTTTATCACAGTTTACGAAGGTAACCACTGCAGGTTTCAGAGACGCTGATAGCCGTTTATCTAGGCGATTTTATACCGAGTCCTTTACAGTCAAACAGAACTGATTCATGTCCTGCGGGCATATGGTGTAAGTGTAACTTGCAGATGGTTTAAGTACGGTGAGCTCAGCTCTTGCAAATAAACCACGTAGTGAAAGAATGTCAAACTCCTGATTAGAATGTTCGCCCACTAAAACGAAATTATTGGGTCATCTATCGATAGTGGATTGTGGCATGTCTGATAACATTACTTTCAGTGTAAAAAGTGTCTAGTTCGAAAGCTCGGCACCAGAAACTGTGCTCTGCTTACTTAAGGGCTACTTTATAAGAGTCGGTCACGAAATGTTTCACGTTTTGAAGCCAAGGTTCTTTCTTTAATATGACAGGGTGGAAACCTGAAAGTAAAGCGGATAATTAGGGCAAAATGTGGGTCCGACAGGACCCAGCGATGAATCAGCTCTGCAAGTGGAGAAGCACCTCATATTTCAGCATTTCTCACAGATTATCAAGCCTTAGTATATTACTGTTTATTGGTAATAGTAATGAACAGGTGGGAGATGTTCTGGATTTTACCCGGAAATACAGAGATAGGTTTCATCACCGTGGTGACATCATCAGTGCGGGGTTGAGTGATGACGAGTGGCCGACGACTGCACTGATGATGTCACCTCGATTGGTGATGAAACGTTTACAATCTAACTACCAAGCTCGGCTAACAAACCAAACAGTAAGTGGTACACCCGATGTACGTATATTCCGCTACATCGCGGAATAGGTTGATGATAGGTTTTATGTAATGACGAAAACTATACCCAAGTTCCTTCTGATTGACTGGGCGTGGCTTACAAAGCACCAATATGTGAGTAGTGTAAGCGATCCATCATCGATATTAGCTGCAACGCTCAGGGGTTTTACGAAATAATTCAAGTTAGGAAACCTTAGTTAACTTGATAAGCACTATAGTTTAAACAGTTTAATGCCAAGGAGGGTCATTTTGTACATGCGATCTGTAATTTGACTTCGCACTTCAACATTGTCGGGACGGTCAGATTCCTGAAGATTACCCCAGAATACACGAAGCCTACTGAGATCCTCTACTCCACCAAAAGCCAGTCAGACAGCCCTGGATCAAAGTCAGACAGTGCGCGACAGCCTTGGATCAAGGTCATAGAATGTCTCCTCAATGTGTATCGCGAGGCCGATGTACTTTTTGCACTCGCACTTACTTGTTGCGATAAACCGTTCGCGTTCCTAGTCGGTGAGTCTTTTTTTCGGCACTAGGCACTGGAGCGGGGACAGCAGTCAGATATAACGAAGATTTACAGAATTTCCACCTATTTTTGAAAGTTCGATACCCGTTTAATTTATTTTAAAGTTCAGTCGAGTTCCACTTGCAGGAATTCAGTCATGTAACTGACCAAGTTTAGGAATGCGAGAAGTACATGAGGGAGTGCGTCTAGCCATTCAACTATACGAAACTTTACTGTCAAGTATGAAAAAGCCAGCATTAAAAAATCATTTCATTCAAAAATCTCGTCAGAGGCACATAGTAGCTGAATGGTTAATATATCAGTCAGGCTGTGCAGCTATCTTGTGTTTCTCCAAAGAATACGGACGGGTGAATGAATTTCCGCATCTTCCACATCTGAGGCGACTTGCAGTTTCATGAAGGCTTTTGACATGCCGCTCTAGGTTGGAGGGCCTAGTGAATGAATCTCCACAGCTCTCACAAATATGTTGAGTTTGCCTCCTGTGTACACACTTTCGATGCTTCTGTAATACGTTCCAACTTGCGAGGGACTTCCCACATTCTGGACGAGGGTTCCCCTTCTCCTCTGACTCGCGAACTTGTTTGCTTGGTGTTTTGGTGGACACATCAACACTACCCGCATGTTTTGTATCCAGGTGCTTGAAGGATTTGGTGCACAAACGGCAGCGGAAGGCACGCACACTTGAGCGGACCGCTTGATGTTGCAATGCTCTTGAGTAGTGAGTAAGGGGTTTACTGCACAGTGGAAACCAGTACACCTTATCAGAGCCTGTTTGGTCTGATATGGTATTCAACAACTGAGGAGTCTTGACTGCAATTCCAGGGTGCTTAGTACTGTTATAGTTGTCTTCCGTCCTGAGGGATGCTTCTGTATTGTGCACCGGAGCTGTTTTAGAAAGGAAAATATAGTAAAAATGTGGTGAAGTTCAGTAGCTTTAAGCAAAGTTTATAGGTAACGGTTAGCAGTATCCTAACTCCAATGCAAACCCGAGAAGCAATTATCACATGCGCTGAGTAGTACGCTTCGCTACTGATCAAACCCACAAAGCTGTATGATTGTCTTAAAACTACGAATCCAAAGCTTATGCGATGTGCAGTGCCATGAATCAGTTGTTGGGCTTCGTTTTCACACCATATATTCATCGAGCGGTTTGATCAACATGGGCGAACCTCTGAAACGTGTGACAGTTGATCGTAAACATCGATTTACCGTCTCACTCAGACATGTGTCGCTGAACCATTGGACCCGAGAATCACCATCCACATTAGAACGTTAATTCTACTGATTTCAGATTTATTATTTCACTTCAAACTTGAAGAAAGTGGATCTTCCACAAAGCCACTGGATACCATCCAGATGTCCATAAGTTGTTCAACCGTGGGTGTTCACCTGATCGACACAAACATATTCGTGAAGATAGAAATATTACAGCGATGCCACACAAAGCTACAGAAGCATGGTTTTCACAAAATCTTTGAATTGCTCAGTGAGACGGTGACGTAAAAGCCGATAAGTTTGTGTTTTCAGTCAAATCACACTTTTAATATCATATGTTCTTCACGAGGTGACACAATACTACATCTTTGAAAAAGTACCAACTCTCGGATGTACTCACTGAAATGTGTACACCGAATGGCCATCAAGCGGGCAAGAAATGCATTCCAGTTACTTTTATTTACTTATCGAAAAAATTTATATTTTTGGGCTCACAGTTTCCGATCGACCGGCAAAAAATAATCTTTGTACGTACTCGTTTCCCTCGTGACTTTTGGCTTTTCCTTTCTTTTACTACTCGTCTACCACAGGACGGAAAGTAAAGCAAACCAACGTTTCACTGTCAATGACAAACAATGTAGTTTCCGCGAAGATCACTGACGGAGAATGGCCTAATCACTCTTAGTTGGAAGGATCGGTCACCCTTGAGGGGGTAGCATCTATCGACCGTAACAGCTAACAGCAATAAAACAGCCTCAAATGTCGATGATCATACAATGTTGTGCTCAATCTAATGCGTTATTGTTGTGCCTGTCACGTATAACTCCGGCCATATGGCAGATACCCTCGAATAACGCCCACCTTTATCGCCCATGGAGATGGTCACTTCGTTCAAAATAAAATCACTTTAGACAGCTACGAACTAATATTAACTCAAACTGCACCAATGACTCTCGTTTGGGCGAAAAATTGCGCGTGATCTCATTCTAACATTTTTTGTGGGCTTTCTATCATTCGGGGAGTAAATCTAGTGCTGAGGTTATCTGAAGGTGTCATAAGTACTCGTGGCACATCCAGGAGTGCTCAATAGATCACGTCTACAAAAAAAGACTGTGACCAGTGTAACTTCACTCTCGTGGTTGCATAAAGCTACCATCAACAGAGTACTAACTTTGGCAAGCTCGATAGTGATATGAGGGTGGGGGAGTCTTGCGTAATTGATATTTACATCCTCCACAAGTCGCAATATGCTTGTGAATGTTTCCTATTACAGGCGACAAACTAGTTAATTGGCGCTGCTTTTAAAAAGCCTTACGTTTTGACAACCGCTTTTTCCCGAGCCCCAACACGTACCAACTGTTGACGTAGATTGACGGATGGCTTAGTGATCGGCTGTTCCGCAACACTAGCGCTATCTACACGACAGTCCATTTAAAACTGACCAGGGAACTGTTAAGTGTTACCGCCACATTTGGAATGCATCTAAAATAACAGAAACTTACGATTCGACACGAAATATAATTATCAGCATTTTTATGTAGCCAGGGTCCTGTCGTGTATACAACTGAGTGCACAAAGGCCATCTCATGTTTTACACGGTATTCTTATTATCGCAGCATACTTTCTTGAAAGAACACACTACACCCGATGTTGCTGAAATCTCTTGGACAGTCCCCCACAAATTTTATCCTTCTTGGGGCTGATCAGGCAGGCTACTCCCCGGCCATCCACCACGTTTATTTTCTAATTGATCACCGAGTTGTAGGCGAGTTGCTGTAAGCACTCAGTTGGAAAATATTACAAAACAGAGGTTCAACTAAAGCTCTATTGAGCCTTTAATCGACAAAAACTAAGTGTTCAGATGAGTGCACACATACGTACAAAGTGGTATTCAGATAAGAAATAGGCTTCCTGAAAATTGTCAGTTAGGATTTCTTCCTTTCAGTGGAGTCAATCTCTTCTGAAAAGCCTGGAAGCATCATCATCATCAGTATACATCTCAAGAACTGTCAGGGAGATTCCAGCCCGTGACTTTCCGGCCGGTGGTTGAAATCTTTTGGAAGACGGTCGTTAAGCAACAAACCCTTGTAGCCTTTTATAAAATTATTCATGTTAGGTTTCTATCCTTTTATACGATCCGCAGTCGAGATAGATTTGGCAAATTTCATGGATGCCCCCTGAATTTTTAAAATTTTCTTAAAAGATGTTATACTCTGATCGCCAGTGCTGTTTTTAAATGCTAGACACACGTGGACCTTAATGAAGTCTCCCTGGCATAAATTTATAATAGACTTTCTTTGTTCACCTGTCAGTTCGTGCTCTTGCTTGAGTAGACTTGAGTAGACTTAAGTGACTATCGATGGGGTAACTCTAGCAATACCATGTTTTAGATTTATATTCAGCTGATTTCAATGCAGGCCAGGAGGAAGAACCTAAAAGCGTTGACTGGTTATGTGCACATCTGACTGTCATTTTTCCCTGAGGTTTTGTTTGAGAGTCCAATCTTCCGTCAAACGAAGTATCTGATTTGATCGCTTTTCAATAAGCCGTCACATATAAGAGGTATTTTATCGATTTACTTTCCTTCATTAGGTGAATGGACCACTAAGGTAAACAGACTTACAGAGGGGTATGCAGTGCGGCAATAGGTTGTTCAGTTCCCCAACTGAAACAGATAAGAAAAGAAATTGAATTAACCTTGCTGCACAAAAACAACCAAAACACAGACTGGTACCAAAATCGATACAAAATTCAAAGATACAACATTAGAGACCAGGATTCTAAGAGTCAGGAGGAATCAATTTTCTTATGGTAAGTCACAGGTGCATGTGGATCTTATAAAAATGGTGGCCGATTGCGAACTACTTGTAGTTCTGCGCTTGCTATGAAACTGTCTGTCTAAGTGTAGAGTGTTTATATAATAAGACTTTCAGTCTTGATGAAATCCTAATAACTTGAGACAATAAGTCACCGACTTCTTAAGAGATGACTGGGCTGGGTAACGTAGTTGCAAGCGTCTCAACATCGGTCGAGATGACATGGTCATTGCATTGTGAGTGAAATTACGATGAGGTTGAAAGTGCTTCAGAAAAACCCTGAAGTAAAAGAATACATCAGAAACATCAAAACCAACCAGTTAAAACGATTGGCCGTCTATACATCAAGCAAATATCTAAATTCTCAGAAAGGCTACTACAGGTGAAAGGAACTCTAGTAGCCTACAATCCAGCCGCTGCATTGAGGAAACTGATCAAAGATAGAAGGAAAACCGCAAGGAGAAACGTTGTGTACCGAATCAACTGCACAGGCTGCAATTAGTATAATGTTGTACAGGTTGGAATAAAAGTAAAGGAAAACAAAACAGCTTTCAAAAGACGCATTCCCTCATCTCCTTTTTTCATACATGAGGATCAGGAAGAAGGCAAGCCTACTCCACAAAACGTGAAGATGGCAGTATGCGGAAGTATAAAACACGAGAGTTTAGTCCTCTAAGTATGGTACTGCACAAAGTACCTAAACAACCAGAATATTCACTTACCGCTACTAGTGAGGGACCGCAACCTCAGTGGTAGCACTAATCAGCCTCGGTCATCAGACCAACGGACTAAGAAATGGGACTTACCGTGAAAGCAAACGAACAAAGGTCAAGGTAAGGGGGACCGGAGACGTCAAGCCCAAGGCTGCCCGGATACTCACCAACAAGAAGACGGGTCAACTAAAAGACCAGTAGGAATGCTCATCCAAACGACCAGTGCCCAGTCAACATCTATCAGCTTGAGGCGATCCCATTTCAGCCCACGCAAGCGCAAAAACCACGCAGTTCCAAGCTGAGCGCAGTTCCACTCACAACACACTGATGATGCCACCTCTACTGGTGATAGAAAGTTTGCGACCAGATCGCTCAGCTCATAGAACAAACCAACGGCTGTCTTTAAAAGACTTTTGTTTTGATTCAAATCAAGCATCTTGTGAAGTCACTAATGCATCCTGTAGCAATACAGTGCATCCAAGCGCATAAATCCGTAACATTATTGTGGTCTACAACATCTGACACGATGGCACTCATCTATTCCAGCGTTAAGGTATTGTGAACACTCGGTAAAACATGCTCATACTGAAAGTGGTCGCCCTCGTAAATTATCACATCAAATTACTTTTGATCCGATTTTTCTGACTGAAATGGTTCACCAAGTCTGGACATACGACTCTTAACGACAGGCACTCTTTTCGTTCCACCGTTGTCACCAAATTCGAAGATTCACCAGATTGTGCACGCGTACCTTTTACGCTAAAATTTAGGAGTAGTTGTGAATAACTGGAGCCATAGTTAAGACTGATATTCACAATGGGCTGTGCTCTGTTTCGTACAAACTCCTGTAACTGTGATAAATCCGTCTTCCACCTCTCTACCCCCTCTTGCTTCGCAACTCCCAGCTATTCCCGCTCCTTCCTTTTACACCAATTCATTTTTACCAAACTGGTTTCAGAAGACTATCGTGCCTGGGAACAAACTGTTTTGAGAATTGACTAAAGTGGCCTCTTTTCCTGCGTTGCTTATTAGAAACAAGCAGACAGAGCAGACGACTTTAAGACAAGACTATATAAGGTCACACAATTTTGTGAAATCTCATTTCGCCAACAAATATCAGCAAGAAAAATAATGACAGACATTCCGGCACATATTAAATTGTGTGAAAATAGTCACACGGCCTTGAGCAGATACGGAAAAATTCGAAAACTGGAATCATAAATGTTCCGTGGATTAAGGCGTGCATATAAAACGCATGGTCAACTCAACAAAAGCAGCTACGTGAGATTGCCTAATGACCCCCATGTAAAGAGACGGAGTAGGAAGGCTAAAGACAGGAGGAGCTAACAGGGTCTAAACTTCTCATTTCTCTCTTTTAGCTCTACCAGGGTATGTCCAATGGTACACCCGTCTTTTTATTAACACATCTGCCTAACACAGGACACTGGCTCTAGCTGCTGATGATTCAAAATGCACCCAACACCCTGGTGCAATCGGCTATTAAACGACGTTTCGCTGTACATATCCTGGAGTGCTTTTCAGCAGCTGCAAGAAGCCATTTTAATAAATACTCCAGCGCGCTCGTGTAGAAATATCTTATTTCCTACCTTCGTACTCCATTCCACATGTACAGTTATATTTATAGGCGCTAAACTGATGGACACCTAATTATACTGAACGATATCAAAGTGGAGGAGAAGCCGACACACAGACGATTGCACCGGTTATTTATGACGCAGTGGATGGGGAGAAGAATGTCGTTTTTTCAATACAGTAGTTAAGCTAGACGGTAACGAGGCGAAATACACTCATTTGCATACCAAATGGGTTTTGACAGGAGACTCACCTGGAACCCAGCTGAATCTCTCATTTATGATGTTCTTAAGCAACTGAATGTGCTGCACAAGGCCACCTCATTTTTAGTTGCAACGATATTCGAGATATCGCGATATAAGTTGAATATAAGGTTGACGAAAACTAGGGAACTGCGCCTACTTGATGGGCCCCAAGAAGGGCATAACCGATCGCGGGCTGTTGAAGATTTCCCAGAAACCTTATCAGAAGTATATTACGTCTATAAAAGTTAACTTGTTTACAATAAGTGAAAATCATCAATTTGAGTAAATTCTAATTAATCCTGTTTAACTAATTAGCCAATCATGTTAAATTAGCAGTTTAGATCACTGAAAAAGCAAGATAAGAATGTCACCTGATGGCTTCACCGTATATCTACTTTTGGATGGCCAAATTAATATGTCCGATTTCGGTTGCGTTTACACAAATAATAGAATCAACGGTGACCATCAGCCATTAAAATATTTTCGCAAAACTGAAGTAGCAAGAAAAGCACGCGTAACTCGGAGGGTTCAATCTCATTGGCCCATAATTTTTGCACTCCCATGGCAGATGAATATCTCATGTTTTATAAAATGAACTTTCTCAAGGTTAGGGGACGCTTATTTGGCAATAACTAATTGGCTGTTAGCTAATAGGTTGAGCAGTGTCGCCAAAATTTCATAGGTCGACCCAAAACAAAATTTTCGACTTCTATGCTACCCATCATATTTGGATGTGCGTTGATCGTAATTCGCATCTGTCAGTCATGATTCAATGAGCTTATCCGAAAGGATTTCTTCACCATGGAATGTATCATTCATTATAGAGTTAATAGGCCACAACACATCGGTGGTGGAAGGGGGTTAAAAGACAGGTTATCTATCGACGACGTGCCCAAAAACCTCATTGAGTGACTGATTTGAAAATACGCGGGTCGAACCCAGAAACACCGGGGGTATTATCAAAGCATATAATAGGTATGAGTGACCATTAGAAGAAGCTCATTAATATGTATTCCACCCATTCGCGGTTTCCACCAACCGGAACATCAGTTTTAAATGCCCTTCACTGGAAAGTACTCAAATTCCCGGAGCGTTTTTACACCTCGTAGAGGCACTGGCACTCTGGTGGTTGGTAAAATATTTAAGATTTTCGATAAATGTTTGGCGCAGTAACAGGCAATACAGCAATGTAAGACATTGTGGTGTTGCGCGGAATATACCTTTACTGGCACTTCCTCTCATTACTTTAGGAAATAAGGTAAACAACACATTTGAAGTTGTTGATTTTCGTATAATATCAACATTTACATCACAAATCGCGTGGAAAATTGACGTTCCGCCATCCCATTTCTAACTAGAATAGTGAGTATAAATTAAGTTGCAAGCCCACGAAATACGCGTTTCGTCTATCGAACTCGTTAAAATTTATGGTTTCCTCGACTTTGTGTGACCAAGTGGCATATGTACTAACACGTACACAACACTCAAAACAGGTCACGGCGTAAATACGGAAGGCACTTTTCGCCAGTTCTGTAGACTGTCATTTTACCACCTCACTTGAATTCCGCACGTAGTAATGATGACAATTTTTCCTTAAGTTATTGTGCCTGGGGGTGGGGGGAATTTAAACTCGGTCGGAAAAGTGAAACTAGGATGACCCGTCCACGTATAGTGTACGTAAGTGTTGTGGCGATACTGAGGTGGAGGCCAATAGTGTGGCACAAAATTTCGGTCATTTTCATTTCTGTACCAAATATTTGAGAGAGTATGTAAGGCAAGAAGAGGAATTGCTCTCAGAACATAGTACTAGGTGTTACTGATCCTCTAGAGCTATCAGTGTCATGAATTTACGTGAAGTTATTTTTTCTGAGCGCGCACTTCCCTGATATAACTTCAGCCGTAACTGATACCATGGTCACCTCTTATGGTTACTTGCACCAGATTTCAAGTATTTCCTAAGCTCTCAGCTTTTGTCTCCGTTTTGACTTGGCGGTGGGAAACCATCTGGTTTCGTGCTCAAACTTGAAGATTAAATCTGGGTCTGTCATACCCAATAACCGTGGAATTGAAAGTTGATGACATGTTGCATTTCCCCTCTTTTGCTCTTTCGGGCGTTCTCTTACTCTAGCTACTGTTTCAGTAACTGTTCTCCCTGGTAGTCTGATATCCTTTAGGAATTTACCGTCTTATATTGCACCGTTTCACTCGATTTGCGATCTTCCATTTTGACTGCAAACCACAGCCGTACGCAACCCAGCCTTTCAAACTGACATGGTTAGCATTCAGTGATCACCCGCTGGGCTATCAACGTTCCCAGCATCCAAATAAATGTAAACCGAAATCAGATGTTCCTGCTAACACGTTTATTCTTTATCGCATTTTGGTCGGGGGTTGTCCATGACATACTCCAATACCCAACCCACTTCCTGTGGATACCACAAAACGACTCAATCACTGTGACTTATTCTAACTTCAGTGGTACACACTTAGGGGTCGCATCCGGTGGATTATAATCATCCAGAAAAAAACGTGTTTGTGCGCTAGGCGTGTGTTGGGTATCCTTTAGGTCGAATACTTTGCAGATCCCACTGAAGATTTATTATTCCCACACGCTGTTCGGGTGTGTTTATTGCAATGTTGCTCACAGATTTGGGAAACCCGTTCCTTACCACTTTCATTGAGGATATACCGATTTTGAACCAAGTCCTACCCCAGGTTATTCCACTTCTCCTTGCTAAGGCATTTCATTGCCGTGGTTTTCTTGAGGCCGAGCATCAGGACGTACGCCTGATGATGATAACCGCCGCCGCTGATGATGATAACCGAGGTCCGTTCACTAATCACATTTCGATTGACTGTGGCTTACGAAGAGGCCTAAGCCGACTGTTTGTCCAATATCTGGATTAAATGGGTTTCCGAAAACTCGTTAGCTGGCTCTACCACTGCAGCTACTTCCACCCACGCCAAAACCAGTACAAGATTTGCTAGCACAATCGTTTGTTGATACAATGAAATAAATACTTAAATACGTATCAGACCTCTCTGGGTAGTTAGAATACCTTAGGAACGAACACATGCTTCGTGCGCGAACAACCTATAAAGAAACAATCAGTTAAAGTATACCTAGGAAGTGTTTATCTCCGTTTCAATGATTTTTCTCAAATAAATGCGCCAAAAACGTCTGTTTCATGAATAAGAATTAGTCTTATCAACAATTCATCGCTGGCTTGCTGAGCATATTCCACATGTTGAATAAGATGATGTTATTTTGTTCCTCCATGGAGTGTCTTGGTGATCGTCAAATGTACGGAATACACTCGGCAGTTATTACGGTAAACTTCGCTAGCTCAAAGCGTGTTGTAACACATAGAAGGATTTCAATGATTCCATGCGATACTTTGATATCCTTATTAAACGCCCACCTAACTGAACTGTTAAGTGTACTGGTTGGTTGAGGCCAATATAGGCATTCCTGAGGTTCTACACAGATGAACTATAGGAAGTAAACTAGACATCCACATCGAACAATATCACCCGGATATTGGAACCGCTTTAAAGGAACTCAATCAATCAATCCAATTTACCAGCTATAAACCGTGTACCATAGGCACATTGGTTCCAGCTGCTACAGTTTCGATCATCGAAAAACGGGTATGTAGAACGTACAACCAGCTTTGGAGGCGAAGGCATGTTCAGTTTGTTCGGAGATTGGGTACATCCTTGATCTTCATTAGGGAATATGCATTGTCAGTGTATACATAAAACCCATCTACACAAGGGTACTTTCTAAGAGACAATACAGTTACGAAAAGAAAACCAACATCTCGCATCACAGCTAAACAGAAAATGCAGAAAAAGTACGCATTCTAAGCAGGACTGAGAGAGTACCACTAACCTAACTCAAGAGCGGTTAATCTGTTGGAGCCTGCTCCCATCATGTATAGTAATTTGCACTGACTGAAGAGTAGGTTGCGTTATGCCATCGATGATGGTCTACCAGCTGCTTTGTTCTCATTCTTTCATTCAGAATTGGGAGCTTGTTGTTACACTTTCCACCCGTGGATAGCAAGAAATTTCGCTAGAATTCATGGTCATACACTTCGATAACCGGATTTCCTCAATACGATCAACGCACAGAAGCATTCCTAGCGGTAGTCCAACGAACTTATTCTTCGACTCATACGGCCGTGAAATATTGCTTATGCTCTTGCGTCCACCAATCCGAAATTATTCAAATGCAATCTCGCACCATCACGGCAAATTATCTGTTATGAACCAATTCATCCCTTCCCAAAGCGAGTGTCACACGTCCACCGTTTCGGTCTCGAAGGGTATCACCACCTTGTGTATTCGCATGTCCCATTCGAAAAGCCCCATGAACTTCCAAACTGTACGGTAAAAACCCACCACCTATGGAATGAATCAGTGACACCTTTGGCCTATTTTTATACGTTCTGTATCGAGATTTCGTTTAATCCATAGCTGGGTAATGCCATTGTTACCATACTAAGTAGCATGCACCAGTAAACTGTTAACGAAAATTGCGTTTTTGAGATGCGTTTCCTGAATTCATTGACCATGAAACTTACTAGGGATATAGCAGTGACACAGGTATCTGGTATCTGTCATGTGTTGCAGTTTATTTGGGGCTTGTCGGGAAACGACTGAGTCCCATCGCTAATCAGCTTCCACACACTTCCACACTTCGTAGGCTAATAAGCTCCTCGTCATCCTTACGTCGATTCAGCCAGCGTTACATTTACCCTTCAACAATGGGCCTAATCAGGAAGATGCGATCGGTTGGGCAGCAACTTTTCATGTATGAACTGGATTTGAGTTTACTCTGATTCAGTCTACAGATAGCAAACAGAATCGTACGAAATATACCCAACGAAGCATATCAACTGCCACTTTCCAAGGTACACATCGTGGTCCGTTGTAATACATGTTAGCCATGAAAACCTGCATTTGAACGGTGAGTTCAGCCGACAGGCTCATTGGTCAAGTAAACAATGAAGCAGTAGAACTTCCAACATCCGGGGCCACCGTATCCAAACGTCGGAAAATGTCATATCAGTGTTCGCGTTTCCTGATTTCTGGTAAAAAGTATCTCTGTGGATGAATAAGACGGAATGAACTTAGTCCCTTCTCGGTGGTTGGTACTTTGCCTAGCAATTCAAAGGTGAGGCTCACTGTGACGAGATAAATTAGTCACTTTTGGGGGTGAGGGAATTCGTAGCCGACTATTTAAACCTTTGTTAGCAAAGATAATGAGCTGCAAAGTAAGCAGATCAGAAAAGAACCGTACTATCACATCAGAAATACAAATTCTAAGAACTTTTTTTTGCCATCATGACTAAATCAAATAAACCTGCAAAGCAAAGAAGCACTGCACAGCTATTTGATTTTCGCTAATGGGAATCACGAGCAGGGTCTTTCACGAACGACGGGGATCGAACGGACCCCGTAACCTTCCGCTAAACTCTTAGGCTAAGGGCGGTGGATACAGAGAAACCGATCACAGATATGTTGCCTAATGATGCGCGGCTAGACGGAATTGTTCATATCTGCATACTTGGGAGAACACTCGTTTACACAACCCGATTCACATTCCTAAACCAACGTTTACATAGGAGTGAGAGAAATTTAAAAGCTATGTCACCGGAGAAGAGAGTAAAATTACTTGTGAGAATGTATCAGAAGCTCAAGGTTTGCGAAGTGTAAAAACGGGATTAAATGGGGTCTTTAGAACAGTCCCAATCCATGACACGTTATCAATCCATACACAGAGTAGCTTGATTTAGTACGCCAAAAAATTTGGACATAAAGTTCGAAGAGGATTTGGAACCCATGTCATGCCAGACAAAAAGTATAATAGATACAATGAAGTGCGTGTCACGGCTGATGAACGGATGAGGAAAAGGGCAATGAGTGAAGTGAGGCAGTAAGGGATATATACAACTGAGGGGGTCGGCCGCTATACAAGTAGTACCGACCGAGGAGCATACTAACAGGACAGCTCAGCGTCGCCGGCGTAACTGTGGACGCAGTGGCTGTCGTAACTGACGGCGTTCTTCTGCTAGATCGCAGTGTTTGATTACGTGGGCTGTGGCCGCATCCAGCTCGTCCTGAAAAAAAGAATCGGGTATCAGTTGAGTTGACTCTGCCAGCGGTGGTAATCTCCGGGTAGCAGCCGCAGACCGGGTTTGACGAGGACGGGTGGCAGTGGTCTCGGCCGAAGATTTCGGAGCGCTGCGAGTGCGCCGAGTGGAATACGGCTGCCTTTGCAGTGGTTTGACTGGTTCAGAGGTAAAACTTATGGCATCATCACCCTCGATATCATCACAGGTGGAGTCAGAAACACGGAAACTCGGAGCGCGATTTTCCTTCACTTCATGCTCAGATTCACTGTCTGAATGAAGCTGTGGAAGTAGTACGGGGGATGGTAACCTCGGAGGAAGGTCGGACTTGAAATTTCCTTGATGCTTAGACCTATTCGCTTTTCGCCTCAATCGTAGATTTCGCTGAGGTTTGGATTGCGGGGACGTCGACTCCGTGAAGTCGCTTCTCACGACGGTTCCAGTGTCACCAGTGTTTTGGTTTACCGTATCATGCGTAGGATTAAGTAGGGGTTTCTTGAACACAACAGGCTGCTTAGAGAGGTGATCAGATGGAGGGATTGGCGATCCTAAGTCTAGTGTTTCTGCAACTGGTTGTTCAGTCTGCAGGCCAACAGATACATTCGAAAACTTCACCTGAAACGAGGATTTGTCATGAGTGATTAAATGGGCAGATAGATATCATTACAGTAAAGTGGTTAATTCTCATAGTTTTGTGTACATCCCATACCAACTGTGCAGTATTAGTACTAGGAGTATAAATCACACTGTAATCTACAAAACAACGGTATTGTGGCTGGCAGAACTTTAATAAAGGCAAACACCGAAACAATACTACACGATATGGTTGATCTTGTGAGCACATTAACGTAGTTGTGTCTCCAGGGATGGGGACCTCGAGAGAGAGAAAATGTGGTTAGAAACATGAATAAATATAACCCGGTCAGATTATCAGCAAAGCTGAAACATGGAAGATATCACCTTCGGTACGTAACGAAGACGAGGTCTACCTAGAAATACCGAGCTTTTGCATCCATCTATTGGTTTTCAATAACAATGCTGTATCTCCGTACGTGGTTGCAAGCCAATGTGCTGCACGGCATTGCTCCGGAAGAGCGATACTAAGAAAACAAGCACGGTATACTGGTCACTGCAAGAAATAATCCAACTGCCCGTGATGCGAATTTTTCCTCTCATTGTTAGCGCTCAGAAACAGCTTTGGCAATCGGAGAGTAAGAGAACGGCATGACGAAAGTAGAATCACTGATAGAGAAGAAAGGCAATATGTCGAAATGATGATGCCGGGTGTGTTTATTATCAGGAGGTTGTCTAGTAACAACGGAAAGACAAAATCCCTATACTGGATCGTTAATCTTCCTGAGGGCTCTCCATAAATCCCAAAAGGATGTCTGAGCAGTTAGGTGATTGCATGCGACCCGGATTGATAGCACGCCTCAGAAGCGATCACTTCTGACTATTTTCGAATCATTTAATGATGGTAGATTCTCTCCAAGAATAAATTAGCTTGCAGACCACTTTTGTTAGAAGTTACGAACAAAGCTACTGGACAATCATCAAATCCAGGCAGCAATCAACACTATGCCCTTAGAAACGCTTGAACCTACTTGTAATGATGCATCAGTCAGTTTCGGGCGCATGGGAGACATGGTCTGAACCGCGATATCAAGGACATTTTCTAAAATAGTAGTCTGAATACCAGCCTCTTGATCTGGGGGGATCGGTTGAAGCGAAGTGATGTGAGCTCGCTGTTCCTCTAGCAGTTTTTCGTAATGCACTCTTAGCTCGTGGGCGATACGTTCCCTGAAAGCCTTTAGTTCATCCTGGTGACTGTTTTTCGCATCCAAAATCTCGTGGTGCAAACGACCAAGTTCATCCGCTTGTGACAACTAGGAAACCAGTAGAGAAGAGGGAAGAATAACAGAGCAACGGACGGACATAAGATGAAGTAATGCCCACGTAGCAACCACTGGCCCGAATAGATATATCATAGAATAGGGCTGCATCGCTCCAACTCTGTTCAGAACAAGATTTTCACAAAAGCAACACGGATAGGAGGAATAGATTAGCTCAAGGTGCCGTCAAGTATTACGTGACACAACCGTAACGTCTGTCTTAAAATTAACAAATTTATCATTTGGATTGTCTGGTAACCAACTACGACTGATAGGTCTACTGTATAGAATGTGACTTCAAATTTTATGGGAGAACTAGGAAGACCAGTTTTAGGATTACTGGTGAAGTAAAGAGGAATACCATGTAGGCAACAATGACCCCAATCTTTGGTCATTTCCAGTTTTGAGGATAGTCAAAAGTATACCGCTTATTTCCCTTTCATAGGTGGGGCTTCCAAGAAACATCCATCCAGGGAATACTCTGAAGTCAAAAACTGCTAGTCAAGTTTTCAACCATATGAAAATATGGTAGAAAAATTCTCCAGCAATCGAGCTGGGACCAGTTTGCCTCTATTTTCAGATAGAAATACAACTAAGCTACAAGTAGATGAGAATTTTTCTTATCACACTGGACTCACTTCCCTAGCTAAAGCAGGTGAAATGGATAGAGTGCTGCTCACCCAAAAGTAGCGAGGATATGATTAGTTTGCAGCTGACCCCAGCTCTCAAATATCCATCTAATGACCACACCATGGGACGGTTCACTGCTTATCAAGAATGTCAAAGTTGTGCATCTCGACAATGTTGTGAGCTACTGTCGAACATGGCACCTAGTAGGAGAGTGGATACATCTGTTGACAAGATATGGATGATTCAAACACGACTGTGTCCGCTCGGAACCACCGATCTTATAGTCATCTGTTTGACTTGATTAGAGGTGGTAGCAGGCTTGCCTAACTCAGTAGTTTCACTGAATATTGGCAACAAAGTCATTCCGTGATGGTGGGTGTGCATCTTATTGGTGTTACAAAGTAACACATTTATAACCTTGTTTTAATCTGGCTTCGGCGCCGGCCTACCCCCCCCCCCCCCCCCCCCCCCCGCTAAGTAATACCTTGAAATAGGAAACATTGTAAAGGCACCTGTATGCTGCTTGTACCTGCAACAAGTTTGGTAGGATCTCGCAAGAGACCATCACGTGTCTCTCCAGCTGCCAACAATTTCAACCAAATTTGCACAGAAAATGTGTGCACTGTTGGAGAAACCGAAGAGGAAATATGGAAAACGTACCAGACGTTGCGTGAGCTCATCTTTCTCACTCTTCATCTGTTGATATGCCACTTCAGTGCGTGTCAGAGCATCATGCTTTTTGGCAAACTGCTCCTCAAGCTCGTAAACTTGTCTCTGCAGCTGTTCCATGGTCTCCATTTGTTGTAATCGTGATTCATGCTCAAGGAAAGATTGCAGTCCTTGACTTAACTATCAGGCAGGAAAACACGGAATAGCTGTGAATAATGAGATAGAACACTCGACAGACAACAACAGTGAGTCTTACTGTGTGAATTAAACAGATAGCAGACAGTAGGGCAACAAAGTCCACCATCTAGTCCACTGGCAACCACAACAACATAAAGCTAAGAAAGGAAGACAGCTTCTATTCCATAGAGGTAACACACCTCTCATAAGGTTGCCGAAAACTGCTAGAAACATTATAAACGAGAGATTCAAATTTCAGGTGAGTCTCCCGTGAAAACCCAATTGGTATGCAAATGAGTGCACTTGTAGAGTTTCTACTCAACTTATTCTTGATGTTAGCCAAGGGATAGGTTGGAAACGTCAGCAGTGGGAAGATGATCGCTCACAATGTGGTACCATGTACAGTGAAGCGCAGTGCCACATCAAACCTCATGACATGGTAGACTAACTGGATACGAAAGTGGATTAAGGTAACCAGGGACGAACTCGTCTAGGTGAATGGGTTTCGATCTTCATCAGTTTTGTGAAGTGGACACATTTTCTGCACTTGTCGAACCTTCGGAGATAAAAAAGGTCAAGGCCGTACAGAAAGATTGAATCCAGCTTCGTTTACTACGCATGCCGTTGCATAAGTAACAGTCAGCCTTGCAAAGTGCTATCCACATTGTCAGCTGTCAAAGCATCTTCATTATGAACACATTGTTACTTGGTTAATTGAAACAAACACTCCGAGGAAAAACGGTTATACAACAGTGAGATACATATATGTCACACCAAACTATAGCGACCACCCAAACTTTCATATAGCGAAGACGTCCGAATTGTCGCCGTAAAAGCTAAGATCAAATAACGAAAGGAGGTCAGCTAATGAAATTCGCAAAGCAATGCTTGCAATAAGGCGGATAATAAAGACGTGGATGTGTCATCATCCTGCATCCGGCGAGGTCATCGTGCAGAAAATAAGAGATTAGAGTACAGTGGCAAAATGCAAGCGGATGTGAAAAGCTAACTGGATAGTAACACCCAAACATAATGGGTTACAATGCCACATATTTGATCGAAAATTTGTGTAGGTCGACATGGAAGATAGATCGGTGGATAGAGGATTGCTAAAAGTGGACAATAAAAACCAATTGTGCAGCCATTCAATAACGCCTAGCTCATGGGAAAGATACATTACTCCGAGTGCCTCCAAGACTTCAATTATGTGTTCGTATACTGTTTATGTATTCTCAGCGGTCGCCTCCTTAGCTCTTTCTGGACGATACCAGCGCCATTCGCAACAGTAGCACTACATTGACCGTAAAATCAGAACAGCTGAAACAAAATGCATTGCCTTATTTGGTTTGCCAACCATGTCAAAGAAAGTCCCTCCAGAAGATACTCCTCCAAATAGATCACTCCTTTTGAGGGTAAAAGAAAGCGTTACCCAAAAGTCAGACTTTAGTGTGCGACCCTATGAAAAGCAATCGTCCCAGGAGGGCCAAATACTCCGTATTGATTTCGAATTCGGAGATCACTGTGTGCAAAAATAGTTAATATGACTGTTTAGTTTGGTAAACCGATAATAGCTTATGAATATCACGCTGATGATCACACAGGAATATTCTAAGAACACGACTCCGACTTATCTGTTTCGACAATGGAAAAGAGTAATTATCGCATTGAAAAAATTATCCGCTGAGTACGACAACGGAAACATGATGGGCAAAACTATGAGTGTTTCACAAATCCTATAATTCCTCCACCGATATATTTATTGGATATTTGACCAAGGATTTCAACCCAATTCACTACTACCCACTCTGATGGAACACAGTTTATGCTCCCGGAAATCACCCAAAAAAAAACGACTCCTATCATTACAAAGAAATCTATTTATTAAAGTAAACATTACAAACAGCATTGTTCGAAATCACCGGTTGTTTTAAACTGCAATACTGACTAAAGAAACACGGCGTTGTTAATGGGACAGTCGAAACCCAATTTCTCCTTCAGCAAAAGTCTCTGCTAGTTGGCTGGAGGTTTCCTCATTCCGTATGACTATTAGCCGGTAGTATGGTCAGCTGGTAGAGCGTGGGTTCCCGTGGGTTCTATGTTACTTGAAAACCTCAGGATACACAACCCAGAACGAACCAAAAATCTAATGCAACAGGCCGAGATGTCGACGGAAGGTCCCTGGATGCGTCCATGTCAACCTAAATTAGCATAAAAACTGACCACAACAGTAAACGCACCCACGACGTCTCCAATTCCTCTCTATGAGGAACGCTACACTGTAGGATAATTGTTGGGTATATCATCTCGTCTGAATCGAAGATGTACTGTTTAAACTTGGGCCAGTGAAAAGGGAGGATAACCTGTCCAGAAAGGAGAACACTGCACAAATCCTATAACTTTTAGTGAGAAGCTGTATTTCAAGAATCCAACCAAAACCAGACTACGTGACACGAACTTGGATACTGCTTACCAGTCACCCACCGTTGAGGAACTAGCCGATGGGTAACACTGGAACACAATCCGATTGTTGTGTAACGGTGCAGTCCTTTATTTTTCCTTTGATTTCTTTGCAGGAAGTGTTAACTTCGAACGGTGGAGCTGGGTTCCCTATCTGGAAAGGAGTGTGCTCAAGATTTGTCCGATTAGCATTATTCATGACTTACAACAATGGAGGAGCAGTGGCACAGTGCTTCTCAATTACTCACCATAAATTAGTTTGGCTTTAGTGGATGAATTGCAAAATCGAAACCGATAGTGGTATTAATATAAATTTGAGGTCTTGTGGCCAGTGGTCCCTACTTAGAACCAGGTTGAGTATGGTAAGGAGGCACTTCACGACAGAAAATAGTCTCCCAAAAACTGCTGCTAGGCAGGTTCTGGTCTGCGGGAATTCTGATACCTACGAATGAATCAGGAGGGTTATGACAAGTATTGTGAATGTCGTAGGTGGAGATGTAGATAGAATGTTCACATTTAGTTACAATATCAGCGGTTCCCCCAAGTACCCACTGAATTACAGCACAGAGGTTAGCGAACGATAATGTTTCTGACTAAGTTTTGTCTGATTTTTAGTTAACCCTGGTTGTAATTTTCTACTTTCAACAGACCAAACATCAGCTAAAGTAATCTTAAATTGTGTATAGCGAGCAGCTGTGATTTGCCGAATGCGAAAGTGTGTCCCTAACATATCCGCAAATATTTCCTGTCCATGCGTCATTCGATTGAACAATCGGGGGATCTGCAGAGGACGAATCAAAACCGCCCTATCATCTCATTGACATCTGTCGGTGCCACAACTAATCATGAACAATACAAAGAATGAAAATGCGTAAATTCGGAAATAATGGTCCGAAGGTTCCATGAGTGTAAATTAGTCCACTGACGGCGTGTATTTTAGGAACAATGTAGTCGCACCATTTGTATTCTCTACCCCTTGATGAATCGAACGAAAGATACCGAACAATTCTCCAGAGATTCCCAAGACATCCGAAAGGCTCATTCGGATCGAACGGACAGTTAGTGGAGAATTCAAACGGTGTATGTTTGCCATGGCCGCACAGAAGCGACGACCACTGCCTAGAAGTGCTTCAACGAGTATACTCACTTACAAGTAGTAATACGAAATAGACTTTAGAAGCACAAGAGGTCGGCAGCAGATGGGCAACCTTTTAATGGACGGTCTTTTAAGGATGCATAAATAACCACTTTTCAGGATCGTTTTCCGAGTACCCTACACATCTGCTCACATGTTGAATGTGAGTGCCACTGCGCCACAGTGATTAGTCTGCAATTAGTAAAGGGCACAGCGGTCAGTAAACAATGCTGGAATACGTAATCCCGTCATGACATAACAGTAGGGGACGCTACACAGTTTACTGACGAAATGCCTTGCATACGAACGGGGGGGGCTTTCGTCGAAATTTCTAGATGTGCAATCGATTGCTACTGTTCATATCATGAATCGTTTGCAAATAAAACTGGCGTTAATAAGGGTAGTTAACTGAATCCCAGTTGAATCTCGCACTTGCAATATTCTTCAACTGAATTTGGTACACAAAGGCCCACTCATGTTTCCGTTGGTACGACGTTCGAGATGGTGCACTACATTTTCTTGACGGAACTCGGAGACTGTGCCCATCTGCTAAGCCCTGAGACCAGTAGTGGGCTATCGACCGGTAGTCAGAAGCACGAAGAGTGGTATCCTCCACTAACGCTACTGCTTCATCATATGCAACTATGGGTGAAGCTTTCGTCAACGCATTACCGATTGTGAACCCAGGAGAAAACAAACTTCCGGAAGGTATATTTAGACCTTTTCTTTATCGTAGCCTATATCCAGAGGTTTTAGCATCCTGCATAATCATCGAACATCCGCGCTTAGGTGGTCAGTCCCTAACCGGAATTTTGTTGGCTATCCAGCAGCTTTTATGCATGTGTTGAATTGAACTGTGATTTGCCAGTGAATCGAATACAATAGACAACAATACAGACAAGCATTAACCGTTAGAAACTCACGCGGCTGATATTCGTTTCGTCGCTAACTGAGGCTGTTTGCAAACGAGTGAGCTCCAACTCCGCGTCCTGTTTCTCTTTTATGGCCCTCTGGACGCAATTTCGCATGTCGGCCAGACGGGCCAAGAGGTGCTGGTTTTCCGAACGTAGGGCTAGCAGTTTCTCATCCACTTCTGTATTGATGTTGGGAGATTGTAACAAGGGTCGTACATGTTTCGTGGGCACGCGAATTACAGTACCTGGAGTACTGACTGGTGGTTTCACCTAGAAGTACGAAAAACGGGTATTACAACGGTCGGATGCAAATCCCGGTGAGCCAGAAATAATGTGAAAGTGAGTCTCTGTGAACAAAACAGGGAAGCTCTATAGGAAAAGCTAATGTGGAACAACGAGGCGACTTTTGGAATTCGACAAGGCGGTTTTTCTGTTGTCATCATGGACAGCAATGCAATGGTGGTAGACACCGGTGCTCAAATGATAAACGATCAGAAAACGAAGGAAGGAAGAGGAATGGGGGCTTACTGAGAAAGTTCAACATCCAAGGAGTGAGAAGTTTAATGGAGTTGAAGGAATGTAAAACGAATTTCTGTGGTGGAAAACTAATAGCGCCTTCACCTGGTAAAGATTATTTGCATGTCTAGCGGTTCTGACGCACTGATTAGTGAAGCACAGACTCGTTGTAATAACCTCTTACCTCTTCATCAGCTATGGGCTTGTGTAAACAGTTTTTAATTGTATATATCTCTCGCAATCCGTCTCGCAATCGCTCTCCACTCCACTCACTCCACATGTGATTCCTCGTGCGTTAGCGCGACGGTAACGGTGTAATACATGCAAAGCTTGTGGTATTGATCAGGCACATCCCCATTATCACATCAACCTCGCTATGGTTCCGGTCGATGCAACTGGACTTGACACATTGAGGAAGTACATTAACACTCCAACCATTAAAATTCATCCGACTGGCTGACTGATCACAAATGAATTGTCCGATTTGCACCTATTCGTTTCACCATACATGCTGAAACGCGTCGCCCAACGCCGCTTCATTCAACAGTGTAAATTAGTGATGTCTAAAGGGTAGCATTAACACTCCGCAGTCAGCTTTACATTCTTCAGGATTATTATCGCCTCCGCAAGCCAAACAAAATCTGTCAACTCATGAAGAAATAGGATCACTACGCCTCCTTGCCACGAAATGCAGTCACTCAGCACATGGTGAGGTAAATTATGGAGGAAGATATCAATTACCCAAGTAACTAGGAGCCCAAGTATATGTTACGTGATCAGTCATGACAGCATAAACAACGGATTTGGTTATTTGAAAATATAAGGTGCCAATGTCTATTTAAAAGCAGAGAACGAAACGAGGGTGATATAAACTAGCGTACTTCCTGCATCATCAACAACATCTCCATCAGCTGTAAGAACCGCGTACTTGCCGTAAAGTGATTCTAGCTGCCACAGTTCACCAATGGTTTGGGAAGATGGGGAAGATAGCTGAACATTGGAGGCGGCAGCTGACATAAACGAGCTGTAAACCGAGTGTTGTCAGTGGATCTTTCACTGGGGAGACTGGAAGGGGAGGTATGCATTGAAGTAATAGGGTGGACGCAGAAGCGCCATTGAGGGCACGACTGGGCCATGTCTGACAATGTCTCCAACCATTGATTTATCCCGTCTTGGGGTCCCCATCCAGGTAGACGGCAACGACCAGAGCATCTGAGTTTGTTGGTAATAGCCCTCATACATCGCTGTCAAAACATTGTTTGACCTCCCCTGGCTCGTTTCCACCCTTCGCGTGGTTGTGAGCAAAAAGCCCTTCGAGGAGGTCGGTCGACTGGCATACGGAGCACGTGACCAAGCCAGCGTAACCTATGGAGTGTTATCAGTTCATCTATCGTATGCAAGTTATGTCTTCCGAAAACCATTCCGCATACTTCAGCATTGATGATCCGATATTCCTACCAGACTCAGACAATGCCCCAAAAAGATGGATGGCCAAATCGGAAGTTTTTTGACGTCCTCAGGGCGCAGTGGTAAGGTTTCTAACCCGTATAATAATACGGAGCGCACCGCACCATTGCAATCTCGACCCTTGAAGGATAAGCTGATGTCACGTCTACGCCACAGGTGATGCAGTTACACGAAAACTGCTCTGGCCTTCCCAATCCGGATGGAAATATCTTTCGCAAGACCACCAAGACTGATACAGCTGCCAAGGTAGACCAATTAGTCCATTACTTCACTCGGCTCATCTGCAAGCATGAGGTTAGGGTTGAAGCCCACCCAGTCTTGCAGCAGCACTTTACACTTTGCAGGTGTGAAGCGCATGCCATAGCGTCAGGCAGAATTAGTAAGGTAATTTAAGTGTTTGCATTACAACGGCGTCAGATCAGAGAATAGCTACATCGTTTGCGTGCTCTATATCTATGAGCGAACGCCCCGGGAGCTCTTTGACCCCACAGGCAATAGCGGCTGGTAGTTAGCCCCCCATTATCGTATCAATGACGAAGTTGAAGGAGAAGGGTGGAAGAGGACAGGCTTGCCTGCCAACATTTGATGTTAGCAAAAACTTCCCGTACACCTTTACACGTCCGAGGGAGTTGGCGTACAGCGCCCTAAGCAGCGTCAAGAATTTATGGGGAACACCTTTGCTCCACAGGCACTGCCATGGGGCCTGAGCCAAAGGCAGCTTTCAAGCCAAAGAAGACAACCATTGTTGGGCGCTGGAAACATGTCGCTCTATCGGAACTTGTTTGAAAATATGATCGATGCATCCACTTGAAGGATCGAACCCTGCTCGGTTTTCACGGATCTGTCTCTCCCTGTGCTCAGTCAACCTTCGAAGGGTAAGACCAGAGAACACCTTCGACGCCAGATAGTACTGAACGCCGTTAGTATAGCTCTTTTCACATTTTGCAGTGCAGTATTGGTTTACTGTAGAGAGTTGCTTAGCTAGCTCAGACCGATACTGTTGAGCTATGATAGTACTTCGAAGATGGTGGATTGGCATGTTTCTTGCTGACTTGCGAGGGCCTGAGGGGAAACGAACGGTCATGCGTGCTCGCACCATTGGGTGATCGGAATCAAGTTGTGTGCCCCAGAAAGAAAGGCACTCTTGTATTGTGGCTCTCCACCGGTGGCCACGTCATACAACTGGGTCTACAGTAGTTTTGCAGTTTGTGGCCACTACGTTACGCGATGCGAAATTTTATGCTGAAAGTTCGTACTGGCCAAAAACAGTTACCGATCAACACACAACTGAAGGAGTCGCTCTGTTGTCTATGTAACGAGCATCGACTTCGAATCGACCGCCCAAATGTGATTCCAACGAGCTCATACGACCGACTTGGACATTTATATCGCCTGCAAGGATCACAGTGTCAGTGCTTCTTGCTCGACGAATAAGCCCGGTTGTCGATTGAAAGTATCCTTCTCAGCGTCAGAACTGTGGTCCGTTGAAGTATACGCTGATACTACAAACAGGCACCGTTTTTTATGTCGACAGGCATTGAGCTTGATTGACCTGGATAACTGAACAGAGCGAAGACGACTGTTCACTGGAAACCACCACAACAAAGTGCGTTCTTCTCTGGGGCTGAGTGCAACTCCCACACCATACATTCCACGAGTCATCGCTTCTGCGTCTTGTATGCGTGTTTCGGAGACACAGCATACATCAATTTTAATGGAATATAAGGTTTCAGTGAGCACTGCCTGTTTGTCAATTTGACATGGTGTATGGACGTTAAAAGCCCCTAAGTAGAAAGGATCTGGTGGATTTAGCAAGGTGTTATTTTCTTTACTGTCAGTAGGCAGCGGGGAGCACGAGGCCCTTCAGTCAGATAACTGACAGTCAAATTACCCAGCACCGTTTGCTTGTGTGGTGGGAACAGGCTGGGGAGGGACATCGGTGGACACAAAACTGTGCGGGCAAATGATACTTCTCGGTTGCCCAAGCCGAGGAAAGGGGTTTGGTTGAGGTACCCCATCTTGAGTCTTTGACTTAAAAGTCTGACCCACAAGGCAGTGGGAGGATGTAGGGTTTTGTTTGGGGACCCTGCCCCTAGCCTCTGACTCAAAAGTCTGATCCACGATGTAGCGGACAGCAGGGTTTTCTTTGCGGACTCTTCCTGTAGCCGATCATTCAGTAGTCTGACCTGCTCGGCTACAGGGAATTGGCCTAACCTGAGGGCGCAGAGAGTAAGGCACTACTGTCTCACCCCTAATGCAGCTGCGCACAGCAGGTGCCTTTTGAACAGCACCGGACACTTGGGTTTTAATAGTACTTCGACCGTATTGGATAATGCGCCGGTGGTAACGGCCAACAGTAGGGAAAACACTGCCTTCACACTCCTATCGCAGAGGACAGTACGACTTTACCCCTCGCAGCACGACTACTCGTAGTATGAGGTCTTGCTGCTCTTAGTCTGACTGTTCCCCTTTGGCCTTCTGGCATGGTTGCACCTTGTGGAACGAAGTTCCAGCCAATGTAGCCCGCTGGATCATTAGAGTGATCAAGCCCGACCAACACGTCAAGGTGGCGACTTTAGGTCGGAGTACTTCCTGCGACAAAGCTTCCTCTCAGTGTCACTTGTGGTATGAGTTAGAAATACCAGTCCAGGCGGTGGATCAGCGATATCAAAAGTAACGCCCCAACTGAGCACAGAATTTTGAGGAAAAAGAACCGCAAAATGGAAGCTGTCTGTAATATCAGCCACACCAAGACAGCTGGCACCATTGGTTAGTAAAGATAGCTTGCACCGTCCCCAAGCGAAATGAAGCGAAGAATTGGTATCAGTGTCTTCAAATGTTGTCCAAGCCACCAGTTGTTTGTACATTCTTTGTAAAGATTCGGCATGCAGAATAACTGTTTTGTGCAAGACAATTCACAGGGCCAAGCAGTATTGAATACATTCCTCAAATGGTGCATCTAGAGTACAACTGAAAGCCCGTTTGTAAACCGTCTAGTCAGCATCCGCTAAAATCACCCAACAACAGATCCTGAGCCCTGAAGGTGCACCATACCCCTGACCGGTGGAGACTGTGCAGCAACCGTTTGAAAAACCAATCCACATTTTTTAGTGAATTACCCAGACCATGAAACAGAGAAAAAGGGTGGTTCATCTAACAGCGCTGTAGTATGAATATTTTACACCCAGCTCCTAAAAGTAACCATTACCAGTGAGGCGACTGCGCTGTGATTATAGCAAGACTCACCGGAAGAAGGCGCTGCTGCTGTTCTGGACTAACGGAGGAATCGAAAAATTTTCGTCCGACGTCTTTGGTCTTGGGCAGATGAACAATTACTTCTGAATCTTCGAAAATGCTGTGTTGTACATCGACCTTCCCAGAATGAGAAGCCTTGATGACGGTCAGTGGTGTGGACAGCAAGTCATGAGTAGTCTGTGGTGTATTGCAAACGGAGGAAAAATAAAGGTGATTCAGATTACATCAACGCGGTTTGAGATAAGCAATGCATAGTGTATTCCAATAGATTAGGAGTGAAGTTACCGGTACAATCGGCATTACTAATGAGAGATCATACGTGAGACCTGGTTGGGATGACTTTTCAGAGGAGTGACCAAACGGGCAAAATCCTGTTTGATGTGACTGAACACTTCGTAAGTCAAATATGTAGCTTTCTTATATAAAAACGGTTATAACCGTTTGCACTACATGCTACCCACTCAGAACCATAACCCTCGTACGTGGCATACAACCAGGGAGAAAAGTACCGGCCCAGCTATTCGGCTGATCACTCGCACATTTCTCCACAACATAAAGATCTATGTTTGAACCAAAATCAACAGTAGGAGTGACTTCCATATCATACTCCTGTATACAGATGGATTGCATAGTCGGGATACTACGCTGCGTGAAACTTGTCTGAATTGTCAGCATCTCATTATTTTCGCATGCTTGGATTATCGAGATAATCACGTCTGTTTAACATAAAGGCGCATTTTTGATAACCAGCCTGGAAGTGGGGTAAATAACTCGAGCCACAGTAGAATCAAGCAGGATTTGATACAACGGTTTATAGTTATCGGGTACTATGTTGCTTTGAGTGATTTAGTGGTTGGAATAATCCAATTATATTTGACGCTGCGACCGAATATTACAAAATGTCTGCACATGTAGCATAAGGGTAAACAACCACTACAACTCTGGTTCCAATATAACTCCAGTAATTCATGTCTCGCCCTACCGAAAGTTAACGGGCTGTACTAGTCAAGATAGCCCTACGTCACACTGAGGATCAGGACCGTGGTAATTCGTCCAAACTACGGTAGGAAACTTTGAATTGATCGTGATCGTTACAATCGGGGGGTATCTTGATCAGACTGCAGTTACGTACGACTCCGAGCCGTCGACTACTACAGAAAAGAACTTTACGCTTTTTAAGGCCTCATAGCCGACCGTTAATAGTGTGAAGGTTGTGTTACCCAACTTACATGTGGCCCGCGAAAGCGATCTGCGACCAGAGACGTACATGATTTGCGATCATAATTTTTTTCCGGAACTACTACAATCTGTCCCCGCGTTATCTTTAATAGTTTGACTGTTTGATAATTATCCTGTGACTTCTTTTTGACTAGCCGGAACGGTCTCTACTTTTACCAGAACATCTCACTTCTCATGACGTGATCACCTAAGAACCTAGGCAGTTACAGCTGAATAAACAACACAGCTGACACCAAGTGTTGACTAGGATAACCAGGTCAATCGCCGCTGAACTCCCGCTACAACGTATATTTCATGATTCACTGCAAAACATATGAATCACTGGACCATTGTTTCTTTTACGTTATATAACTGGCTAAGCTCATCAGTTAGTATGAGGATTATGCATCGGTAACCGATGGGTCCAAGGTTGGTGTTCGAACATCCGGAAGCACCACATCTAAGCAGAGCACAACGCACCATCAAGCAATGCTCCCGTCGAACAGAGATGGTCCGCGTCGGAAAGTAGCAGGGTCAAAGTCGTTTTCTTGCAGAGAGGCAATATTTTGCGCATCAATCCAACTGTAATGAAAGCGGGACTAAGTTGTCCTGTTTAAAGATCTTCATTGTGGGAACAAACCTGAGGACTCAATGTATGTATGCAATATTCTTACCTCATCCGTTTGTGAACTGGAGTCCATGCAATTGTTCTTGTGTTTTCCTGCCTGTTCGCTTTCCAGTTGGACCTGCTTGAATTGGAAGGAAAATGGAGGAAAACAAGTGACTTGAAGAGTAAGGTGTGTGAAAGGGAAAAATAAGCTGAATAAAGGTAAACGTAGTCAGATCAAATCAGAAGTATCCCACTGGGGTCACGGCAGGCCACTCATACCCAGAAAGAAGTACCTCCATGCGCCTCCACAAGTAGATATGCATGGGACGCAATCAACAGTAAGTTAGCTGCACTCGAAATATTGAATCCATCGTTGAGATTTAAAGCAACGAGCCCAGAAATGCCTAGAGTGTACAAAACTGACACGACACACACACAGCTGTCATTCACAAGCAGGTCTGCCACTAACGGTGGATACGCGGTTCCGTCCCCACTTAACGCGTTTTAGTAAGCGTCAACACTTTCAGAAGTTGGTAGATCCTGTCCGGGTGATGAGTGGATAAGACGAATGACTAACAGTTGAAAGACCCGGGTTTGATCTCCATATGAGTGCCTTTAAATTGGCTGCCAGGGCCCATCCTGACACTCTGTACATATGCTGTTTCAGAAATAAGGATATAAAAGACGTTAAAAAGGAAAGGATATTGTTTTCTGTTACAACCTTCCTAATTACGTCCACATGTCCCTCTGCAGTGCTCCATTGTCAGATGTGATAACAGGCATGTCAGTATGTCCCGGAGGAAAGAAGTGTTCATCTGTGGTGTGATTGATCCCAACAACTATAGCAGTTTCGAAAGTCAGCCCCCAAATACCGCCAACTGATACGAAGTTGCCGTTGTAAAAAGATAAATCTGGATAAGGGAATGGACCTGATACCAATTTTACCAGTAGATTCACCAGTATGAGTTAGAGGAAAATAGACAAGTAAAGCAGAATCACAAACGATTAGGACTCTGGCAGGGACTGATTAGATTTATCCCGTAAACTTGTCTTCTACCCTGTTGTACAGCATGTTTAGTTTCGTTATCAAAAACCAAAGATGGAGAGTCGGTACGTGGGTCATGAACAGTCTCCGTTTGTTGAGTAAGAACAATCACCTCAACACCATTGCTCAGTCGATACCCCAGATAGCAGAAGAGGCTACACAATTTCAGAATCACATTGGGAATTCACAACTAATTCGTCTCACGTTAACCGAAGCCATCCCATTCGAAAAGTAACCGGCCTGAGGTTGAAAAAACGCTGAATGTATATGGTTTACAAAAACAGTAACGCATAGTGGGCACATGCCGATTCAAAGCGAATACCGTGAAGTGCTAGGTGTAAACCACTTGGTGTGAAAAAGTAATCACTAGTTACCCAGCAAACCATGCAAACCGTGGTGAATTAGTCAGGCAGTTCAACCGCGACCAGCCGACATGACCTTTTTCACTCGCAGGAAGAGGATATTGCTTGGTTTGTCAGTGGTTAACAATTAGTGGTAAAAGTAGTGAGTTATGACTAAATTATGCGTTGGCAGTCAGGTATGAGTAAACGCCTTACTGAGTTCCACCCGAATGAGCGTGACCATTGACTAATGGGTTGTGATGTATTAAATGAGCAAACACTTGGTAACATGCAGCAACATCCTGCTGTAGCGTGCTCATAAAAGTAACCAAGGAGCTTTTCGACAAAAAGGTCTGGATAACTGTGAATACAAGACGATCCTACAAATGTGGATCGCCCCACGTCTGTAAAACGATGAGACCGTGTCCGGTTTCGATCTCGTACACATATGGAACAGAAGTGAGGAAACTTGAAAAATACTTACCAACTGCGAGCGGGCAAACTCCAACCGAGTGACCTCCATCCGTAGTTGGTCCCGTTCCCTTGAGAGATTTTCGATAACATCACGTTGGTCAGCGAGTTCACCCTCCAGTTCGCTTAGACGTTCTCGTACTCTATTGGTTTGGCTTTCCTGACCATCTGTAGAGTTATGAAGCCACGAACAAAGCAACCGTTAAAATTCGAACAAAAATGCAGCATACAACCCATAAGTGGTTTTGATTACCTTGAATAAACCAGCATGTGAGTAACGAGCTATAGACTGCTCGGAGGTCAAGGGCAACCTACTGAGAGGTCTTGGTTCGAAACTGTGGTTGAATTTTCCACTGTTCTTATCTATGCTCGAGCAGCCCGTCGGTGTCTTTGTCCTCGCGCTTCTATCTGTTGCTGGCAGTTGGACAGCCTAACTTAACTAGAATGAGCTGGTGTTAACAGTACACGTAGGGAACCTCGGGATTCGCCTTCAGAATTTACAGGGTATTATACTTTAGACTATAGTATACTACCATACAAAAACGAAGAAGATCCAGCAAGGCCGAAACTCATAGGCTAATCACTATTGTCCCGAGGAGTGGTCTTTAGCTGCGGAAAGATAAGTACAGCAACAAGGCGCTTTTAAAGCTACGATTGTCTATCTCAGAGAAGCCATACCTGTCGGTTTGATTTCAGCGGATGACTCAATGCAAAGATTGTCCCCATTGGTCCGTTCCTCCATGACCGATTCGTACTCCTCAAAGGAAGAGCTGTCATCGCCGTTGCTGGCAGTAGAGTCATCCCGATGGAAGCGCTTTCGTCCTTTATTACGAAAACCGGTGTGTCTCAGGGCGATCTGTTCCAGGCGTCTATTGGACTGCTCGATCACAACTTTTTCTTGTGCATTTAGTCCCTCTCTATAAGGAATGTATTTTTTTTTAAAGGGTGATTACAAACAAAGGCACTCCGAAACCGTGAGTAAACTGAGATGATATCGTGAAAAAGGAAAACCACGTGGTGAAGTTTTGTTCTAATGCGACCAAAAATTCAGCAAAGGGACTGAAAGAGAATAAAACACCAGGATCTAGCCATGCATTGTTGAAAACAAACCCTTGGATGTGTGACCTGATTTTGTGTGAGGATTTGGAAAGGAACGACATCATACGAGTCTATATACGAGTCTTCAGATATATATATATATATATATATATATATATATATATATCTGAAGACTTCTATACACGGCAACAATCCGCCAGAGACTGTTTAAAAAGTTACAGTGTGTTCCGGTTATCTCCAGCAGCCAAACTTCAAGCCTTCAGTTTGTTGGCGGGTGTGTGGGAATTGAGATACAGTGGGGTAAGAAGACGAATGTGAGCGCTCTGTCAATGGTCCCTCTCTCGAAGTTTGCTGCTTTGTACCTGAACGAATAAAACTGAGGGTCTTTTCGCAGCCGTTATGAAACAATAATTTGAGAGTATATCTGACCATCCAACAGTCGAATAAGAAAGATAGGAGTGAAGTCTACACAAATTACTGGTTGGATACCCAAGAATGAGCCCCACACTGTTCACACATCTATGCCCATAAGCAATTAACTAAATCAGCAGCACACAGTGTGTCACTCTTAAAGACATGACCCTCAAGAATAAAGAGATCCGGAACCAGTATGCATACAAAAAGTAGACTTGATCCCGATACCACAAGGATATATCCGTGCAAGAATGAAGTTAAGCAACTCTATCTGTCTGTGGTTGGTTGCAACCATCACAGTTCAGGAGCTCACACGGATTTACGAAGCGGATTGAACGAAACCGTCAAGCGATCCCGTAAATCTTTACCCTTTGGCAGTAATTCAAAATGCCATGATGATTCTTCCCTCAAGTCAGGCAAGACCCAAAATAAAGACCTCGTTGACAGCTTGCAGTCGGTCATGGTGAAAAACGTCACCCAGGACTTACTGATGTACGTCGGATCCATCCGATACACAAATCGCTGTTGACGAAATCCGGTAACTGGCGTTTCGCCACTTCATACTAAAAACATTAACTGTTCATTTGAATCGTCAATATTTGCTCTTTCTCGCTAAATTTACCGTTCACTTATGTTCGCTGGCTTCTTGAGGAACATTAGTGCCTTGAAGTTAGGTCACTGAAACATATCTCTAGATACAAGGGAGTGTGAACTGTAAATTATTCAGTATGTCAGCTGGTAGGCAACGAGAAGCCTAGCATAATTTCATTCAGAGATTCTTACCGGATAGTCAGCATTCTCACAACCTACTCTGTCTGTCATATCCACCTGCAGGTGGATTTCGACGTATTGAAACAACAAGATGGAAGAACTCCGTAAATGGCTCAGGATCTTGTTAGTCCAGATTCAGTGCACAAGGTGCTCCTACCATGCCCCCTAGAATAACTTACTTCCTTTCGACTGTTATAACAGATGAAGAGCTGTAGTACATAGGAGACGGAGTTGACGTTTGTACTCAAAAGTTTCATGCAGTCTCCTTACGTAGCTATTGATGATAGGATTTTCATTCCCACGGATATGTTTTGTGCTTAATAAGATATTTGTTCCGCGAAATCTGGAAGGATCGTCAGTTCTTTGTGAATTTGGTACTTCAATAAAACCGTGCACTGCAACACGAGACTTACTCGTAAACGCGTTCAAATTCAATTAACTGCCTGTTCATGGCCTCGCACATCTCATGACGCAGGCGCGCCTCCTGCTCCACCAGCTCCCCTTTCGCCTCAAACAGCTGCTCAGAAAGCTCTTTGACCATGAATATCAGCTCCTGAAATGGAAGCGAGAGATAAGCAAGTCACTGTATGAGAAAATCCCACTTTCTGTCAGTCAGTGTGTCGGACAATCCATTATTTGAACTAACGTTCTGTGTATACTGACTCTAGTGGTTTCAGCTGATACAGTTTCGTTCACTAAAAATAGATATTGAGACTATGACAGATGCGCTTTGGGGCTAATGGCCTAATCACTTCATGGGACACAGTCATAAAAAACCTACGTATCTGACAGAACGTGAGGTGACAATCATGCAACAAAGGCAATAGACGCGATGCAGGATCGCCAGTGACGCCGTGAGGGGGCCATATATGTCAGCGTCACTGATCATTCATGCTTACCGTCCAGGGGTTCCATATGGTGAGAATGTAGTTGCCAACGCGGTTGAGGTGACTAGTAGGAGTTTCGCTCTTCGTTATTAAGTCATGGACTCAAAGCACTAGGGCCGTCTTCACTTGAAACGTGGCTGGGAGGAGAGGACTCTGGCCTAACGGGAGCATCCCATGCAGTGTGACAATTTCAGTTACCTAGAGAGCGCTAATATGCTCAGAAATTATCTGACGTACCTAAGCATCACTGGTCCGATTTCCTCACCAGAGCAACAAGTGCCTTGGAGGCATTCACAGTCGAACATACAGTAACCGAACCATGGTACAGAGTGCCTAAGTGGACCCAAGCGACTCAAGTGGAACATTGTGGTATACCCGTACGTGCCCACGAGAGAAGGCGTACTCAGCTTTTATGAGATACGAATTTAAAAGGGGTACCTTTAACCGTCAGACACTGCCATGGTCTCTGATAGCAGACGAAGTCAAAAGTAGCTCCTAAATCAAGGAAAATGGTGAGTGTTGATCATTGAAGGGAATGTCTCAATTCAACCACAAGCTGCAAGGCTGAGATATTATGGAAGCAACCACAGCCAGGTGGGGAAAACAGCATGATTCTCACGAACCTGGCTCTCTCACTGATGGGCCAACCTGCGTAGGATAATACCAGAGGTAATCTGAAAGCTATTGTTACTAGAATGATGCTGTTGGCTTTTTGGGGCGTCGAAATCACAGCCGGAGCGCGCCAATCTACCGAAAATCTGTCAAAGCAAATCAGTCTAGATATTCTGTAGTACGGTTACCAGATCAAATATAACATAGTCTCATAGCTGCAAGAAGCAAACCGATACTTCGCGATGAATTTCAATTGCTCATGGAGAACTGGAGCCCGCGTTTTGTCTATGTCTGAAGATCGAGTCGATATGGTGCCACGAAACTACTTTTCAAGCCATTCAGCTCATCATCGAAGACCACGCTTATGTAAATGAACTGAGAGTGATCCCTTCATAGGTTATTCTGTCAATACCCGACCTGTCAATGTGTCGAAATATTGGCAGCTCGGGTTTGTTTACTGGTGGTTGATCAGATGGCCGTGGATCCGTTCGCCGAGCTTGGTATTTGGTTCGCAAGCGTTTCGTCCCCAGTTAGGGAGACATGGTCATCGCGCAGTCAACTGCGTACTGATTCGACCTGTTCGGACCAGTTGATTGGGTTGGTTAAATCAGAGTGCCAACGCTCCCAGAAGCTCAAGTATTCTCCACCTACCGGGCCTTCGTCATCCACCAGTGTCCTTCGTCAATCCATAGGCTTTTACTACCTGGCGTTTGAAGGAACTTCATTGACCATCATAGTCGTTTTTTGCTAGCACAGTTCCTTTAGTACCAATAAAAGAAGCTGATCGAGATCCCGTGTTTATTGGGGTGTGCAGGTGACCCGGAACGGGCGGTTTCAAAAAGTGTGGGCCTATCTTTTTTTCATATTTTTCCATAAGTCTTCTGAATCGACATTATTGTCAATGTTCTGGTCTATTCCTGAAAGCTTTTAAGCCAAATCAGCTCGAGAGTGATGAGATACATAGATGCTTTGGAGGTGATATTTGGAACCGCCTTGTGTCGATCAGTGTTTTTCTTACCACATACATATGAATTACAGAGAAAAGGGGAATTCATGATCTGAAACTCCATGTAAATAATGATAAAAAGCAACAAAAAACCATACATAGAATAACACAAATGGTAAGATGTGTTGAAATAGACGCAAACTCGGCCTTTGAGCAGTTTTAGGGTGAATTAGTGAAAACAAAGAGTGCCGAGAAACACAAAAGATGGAATCTTCTTGGAACAGGTTAGAAGATTAGTGGCGGAATATATTCATCTGCAACTTAAGTTGGTCGTAACGGGGGACTCGACGGAACACCAACTGAATATCCCGTTTATGAACAGATCAGTTGTAGTAGTAAGTTGATGTGAGTGGATGGATGAGCAAAGACGTGTTGCTCGATGGAATTATACAAGAAAAGGTCAGAAGAAGCAAGCCCTGATGAACATTCTCCATAGGGGTAACGGTATAATAAAGCGAGGAGCGCTGTGTTTCGATGATGAGAACGTGTCTGCTAGTTATCAACCAGAGAAGGGGTATCGATTAGGCACGTAGTTTTACACTGAATTCAGTCAAGAGATAAGAAGGAGACCCTTCCAAAACATGATAGAAGAATTCTAGGCAAAGACGAATTTGGGACCCATGGAAGAGGAGAATTAAGGCAGAGGTAAAGTATTTGAGTGTCTAAAAAAAATAAAACAACCTTCACAGACGCTCGCCTTGCCAGAACCTTGACGTGTGAAGAGTTGAGTAAGTTGTCAGTAAAAAATGGGACAGGATGCATGGACGCCGAGGAATGGGGAATGGTAGTACCCATGTTAGCTTAATGGTACTAATCATCAAACTGCTTAAGTAAAGAGGGGAATCGCGAACGCAACCAGCGCTTGGGTTGAAAGTTCAAACCACGTAGAAATAAATAATGTTCAGAACATAACCGAATAAGTCGCTTTGAGTTATCTGCATCGTGAGTGTCAATACGGACTCAACGGACCAAATCAGTAACTTCCGGAAGTAGTAAACCGGCATAGGTATTCATACACCCACCATAAGCAAGTCTGTGCCATTAGCTGGCAGAAGCATCCCACAGGGTCCTGATGGATATTATCTTCTATTCTGAGCTGTCGTCTGATTGTACGCTGAAAACGAATAAACATTGTCTACTGTGCCGAGACACATTTAACTCAATTCAGCACCGTAACTAGATAGTTATTCTGGGAACCAGGGATACCTGCTTTTCATTTCTCGTCAGGAGAAAACTGTGGTAGAAAAGTAGACAGACTGGCCACCAAAAAATGACAAATAATGCAAAAACGGGGGCAGCTAGATAGACTCCCTGAGGCTAGTTTGGAACCGCTGCCCTAACGGCTGACATTAACAGTGGTGTAAAGCAACGATGTTTCACTGCTGTGCATCCCCACCGGTGAACCCTTTAACGGTCAGTCAAATAACAGTTCAGCACTGCCGTTGAATGCACGTAACAACCACTAATTAGAGACAAGATGAATGTTAAAATACGCTGCACTGACGTCTTTCGTGTAGTCATCCAAGATTAGTTCGGTCCCGTCGGTGTTCGTAGGTGTATGAGGCGAGACAGCATCAGTGGCAGACAGCGTCGTTTCCTCTTGCTGCCCATCGTCAAAGAAACCACTCACGGGTTTTGTTCGCGTAACCGAACCTTCAAGCTGTGTGGACGATACGTGAGGGATAACATCAGGACGGGTCCTTTGAGGAACAACAGTAGGTGGAGTTTCCTGAAACGGCCTAAAAATAAGAGGAAAAACCGACAAGCGGAACAAGTGATTGAAACCTCAAGTGTGTGCTTGAAAAGCACAGTAATGTCCAGCCTCCTCGGTGAAGGTCGAAGGGTGAACAACTTAGTCGAAAGCCTGAAAGCTTCCCACCTAGCTCTTGTGAAGTGGGAGGCATAATCATAATAGCTAAGCCCGTGAGGAGGTAGAGGTGACCTCCCGTGACCATCGTAGTATCAATAAAAACATACCAATAAACCTTAACCCACTGAAAACTTTTAGTGCCAAGTCACTAATGGTTCTAATTTCAATTATCATCATCATGCCAACCAAATCAGTGCACAGAACGTCATGCGAGTAATTCTGGGTCCCGCTTATTAGTAATACAGATTCCCATCATAGCCGAAGCGGGTTGGACTGCTAGCCTGTTCCTATGTGTGTCGCAACTCCCCGTCTTAACACACGGGATATTCCAGAGTGTTAACTCCAAAGTGTTAAGTGACCTTCTGTGACCATCGCTGACCGTCGTCGACCATCGGATTCCAGCCTACAATCTTCCAAAAGCAGTTAAGAAAAAACTATACAGTAAGACCAGAACGCCTTCGAAATCAAACACGTGTGTGACGGGATAACGAACACGAAACTGGCAGGAGGATGCGGACTGTCTTTCAGCGCAACGCATCGAGTCTAGTTATGGTGCATGCTTTTAATAATCGTGTGCTTGTTTGTCGGAGGTCGTACTAGTGCATGAGTTTATTTCTGCTATCGTATCACACCACCGTCAGCAGCTGGGAGTTGCCCGTGTAACAGGATACCAAAGAACACCTTGTTCAATAGCCTGTTTGGATGTGGGAAGTAGCAGCATAGTAGTAGCATAGGTAATGACTACATGTCCAATAGAGATTTCGACCTGTAAGTGAGCCCAACCTACGCTGAAAAACCGAGAACTACTGTACAGTTGTTCCATCCCGATTGGTAGTGCGCATCTCACGAAACTCCAATAGAGGGTTGCGGAGCTTCTAGCTGATCCAGTCAACAGGTGACTACGTGATGTGGATTTCCTGATTGAAGGATGAGTGGCTCTATATCCTGTCTAACTGCGAGTCAATCACACTGCTACCCACTGCCGAAAGATTGAAGTGCTCAGACTAATAGCCGGGAGGTCAGAGAATTTCCTTGCTGGAGTTTCGTGAGATGCGTATTACTGATGATTCCCGATAAGGATGAAACAGCTGTACAGTGCTTCTCGGCTTTTCAGCATAGATTGGCTTCACGTACCGAAAAAATCTGCATTGAAAATCTCAAGTCTCCGCACACAACCAAGAATGACTATATGTGCTTGAATATCAAAATGTATGTTTCGTGTGCGAAGATAAATACAAGCGAACAAGGGGCAGATATTCGTTATGGGAACAGAAAGCCAGAAAGCCACTACTACTGAGAACACCCAAACTTAGGGTAGTTGGTTCGTTGACGTCCGAACTACCAATTTAGCTGAAGGCTTTGTGTGAAAAGTACAGATTCGGAGAGGAAAAGTTTATGCCCGTCTACCACAGAAATTCCTATGCTAGGCCCTCAGCAATCCGTTGGGTAATCTGTCGGGACAGTAAAATCATTGCTTTCCAGTCCGTGGCCAGGGGCAGCGGTGGGCGGAGGAAAACAAATAGTACGGTGATGCTAAATTATTCCATGACAATAGCTGAGTAGCCCCGTTCAGAAATAATACTAACCACGATTGCTGAATACCAAATTACAGTTTGCGGCGTTTCTAGAAGACATATTGCTCATGGCTTACGGTGAACAACAGTCAATGATGTTGACTGCTATCACATAAAACCACGCTGTTGAAGAATCCGGATCAAAAGTAACGCACCCGGAGATCCTCCTTTTGCTCAAGGATTGCAAGGGTGCCAAGAACGGTGTGTCTTGTGATCGTAACCTCCATCAATTAAAACCTATACGAAGCCTCCGTAGAAGCATGTTGTTTATTCCTGTCGCTTCAAGTGGCAGAACGACCAACTCTGCTTCACTGGAACGCAACGATCATGAGTCCTTCGGAAGACCAATGAACAAAACCATACATATTCACGTTCAGATACCTCCACAAAGTGCAAAGTTAGTATGCCCAAGGAGAGTGTATCACTTTGAGGTTTACATAGCAAGAAACAATCTTCGTTCCTCTGGGATACTTACTGTACGAATCCAATCAGAAGTAACGCAAAAGGGCGGTGTGAAAATACTCAGTTAACAGAGAGGCAATCGATGGACTTACTGGGATGCATGCGAAGCATTTGCAAGCATGCGGTGTGTCATGTGGAACGGTCGCTTTGGCACACCATCGTCAGCTGCTTTCGGTTGTACAATAGTAGTATCGACTACGGCATTGGGCTGAACAATGATTCGAGTGGCCAAAGCAGAGAATCGCAAGGCATGCAAAGTTTCGTCAAATAATTCAGGATGCGGTGAAACGTTAACTATCATGCAGGCCTTTCCACGACCAGTGAAAAAGCTCTGAAACAACCGAGTGAGTTTCGAATCCCTGTAGGGCACGAGTTTTGGATTCTCCGGATGTATCTGGTTATATCGTAGACACTCGATGCACCTGAGACAAATAGACCGATAGACAATTACTCAGTAAAATAAACTGGATGAAAAGGGCACCGACGGTAGTGCTTCCTAAATCCGCCCTATCCAGGTTCAATGGTACGAACTAAAAAGATGCTTCAAAGTGTATGAGTAACGCAAGGCCGACCACGAGGAAGTAGTAATTATAATTGTAATTATATTAATATTAATAATAAGAATAGTCGTTCAGCTGTAGCATCCTTCAGGTGCGTAGCTGCCATGCCATCAGAAGGAAACATGGGGACTGAGATATTGCCAGGTTGCCCAAGCCTAGACAGGAGTAGTCCAGATGCTGAGGTTGGGTTCGAACCATGCACGTTCCGGTCAGTAAGTTCGCGCCCTAACCAGTGAGCTATCTCGAGCCGATGCGAAATGACAGTAAACCTAAATACTCAACTCTATTACGGTGCTGTGTAAATGGACATAATACAAGCGGAGTGAGGGACTACCTGATAAGCAAACAATATATGTCACCGTTTCTCTTGAGACCAGTGGGAGGTCGTCGAGGGATTATAAAGCGCCGTTAGACAGAAAAATCCGCTGGAGGGCAATGGATGTGTTCGAGAGCACTTAGCATGATTGTTTCATTTACTGAAATGGCGACTGAAATTACCCTGTCAAACCACCAAGACAATCATCACTACATTATCATGCGCGACAGGGTCCACATGCACCTCCAACTACTGTATACACGTGCGGATCGCAGTTTCCAATTATGTGTATCCGAAACGTGGTAGCCCAGGCTTGCTAACTGTTGATGAGCTTATCCAAACACATCTGTATAGCAGTGAGCGCATTGGTGTGCGCAGCTGTTTCCTACCCCTCACCCACCCACCGCCCTCTAAGTGGGCTAACTTGATTATGAAGTTTGTTGGCCCAAGGTAGGCCACTGTAACTGCACGTTATCTTAGTTGAACAGAAACCACAGAGCAGCTGACCCATTCCGTGGTTCACTGAGAAAAAGTTACCCTTAAAAACAACAACGGACTAAGACCGATTACAATAATCAAGCCAAGGCTTTTCCTTGCAAAACGAGATGTGAATGTCCGCTAGAATTGTGAAAATACTCAAACTTTCATCGCACCTAGCGGGGGGTGGCTTCAGTGTAGTCATTATGAATCTTTCGAAACTTCGTAAGACTTCACGTTACTTAACCTGAGGATCTCACATTTTTCTGGGTGGCCGGCAACTTGATATTGTGAACAGTGATATCCATGCTTCAAATCCGCTCACCGCGCCAGCTAGTGATGCTTTGTGTGGGTTAATCACACAAAAGCACCACGCGAAAAAGAACATTTTGGCCTTTCCCGGGAGGGGTGGACTTTCTTTGGGAAGGTTGCATCTTAAATCGCGCCTGACAGGGGAACGCTAGTATGTACTATTTAGGATTACGATCTGACTACGGAAGGGTCTCCCTCAAGGGCTATAATTTATTTTGTTTCCATTGTTTGACTAGTGCATTCAGAGTTAAAGTGTGGTACGTGTATGTAGAGTTATTATCACTGACATCAATACACCAGTTATACATACTGATGCTTCACTGTCATAAGAACGGGGCATAAATAGCGGACACGGAGCAGTATATGTGAGCGGTAGCGTGCAACGTGTCGATTCTAAAGGTGCCTGACAGAAATGCCTACAACTGGGGTCTAAATAAGAGTGATCGTCAAGTAGAACAGGAGATGATGAAAGAAAGATGAAAAGCAACAGAAATCGCATGTTTCCGCTTATCCACTTTGTTATATTTGGCTTCACCACGAGATGGCCGATGTGGTGTGAAAGCACCTTTATCTGTAATGTCCATGGTTGTGTAGGGGGTGAGATAGTTCCGGGGCTGCCAAATGTAGGCAAGAGGACCATTAGGGTCCCTAACCAAAACCTTTGGCTCAAAATTCTGATCGCAAGACAGCGGTGATTGGCTAGACTACTCGAGTAGTCCGAATTTTAAGGAACAGATTGCCACACGTGTTCTAACCTGCGACCTGAAGGGCCAGGAGATTATGTTCGTCAGGTCTCTATCCATTGACCAACCTGACAAGGGACTCTGTGAGTGCTGCACGAACATCCTCTAGTACAGCTCAATGAGCTACTGAGGTACGCAAACCGTCGCACCACGATAAGGTCCAGTCTATTCGCAACGGCATGGGAAGCTAAGACGGCAGCAGTTGAAAAGTTTGAGGACTACTGATCTATCTATTATCTTACCATAACCTAGGCAGGAAACCAGGCATTATTCCTCAATCTGTGTTCGTCATGAATCACACCTTGATGTAGCAATGCACCGAGTTACGGAATACATAATCGTGGAAATCCGCAGAAACTGGCACGAAGTTGGCACGTAGAGGATCCTCAGTATCCAAGTGGGGTGGAATCAGGAACGATGGAGCACTAATTGAAAGATCGATTACCCAGGAATTCAGAGCTGACCACGTAGTACCGTTATCGCAGCAGGTTTACATACTGCAGTGGCCTTAAACAATAACTCAGTTCAGCAGGAACCTGGGACGTTCCAGAATATACCCACAATTTCGCAGGATTTTGGGGCGAAAGATGGGCAAGTGCCGTGGATCAAATGAAACTGTGAAAAATCTGGGATCGCTACGTCATAGAAATGCAGACAAATACAGAATACATATAAGTCTATAAGTCTATAAGTCGTTTAAATACTTAGGTACAAATTGTAGCCCCAGGCTTATGGGTACGAAAGGATGGCCGGTGGGACAGTGTGATCCCTCCCCTAACAGTCTGCATCCGTGGAGGTATGGTATGTTTGAATGGGCTTGATCGAAGTAAGAGTGTTGGGAGTAGCGAGTAGGGTGCACCGGAGTGCCTTGTAATTTGGGTGCTGTTTTGAGCTACTTAGAAACCAAGTTCTCCTCCTATAAACATACGACAGTTCCTAAAACACTTTTCATCAATTTCTCTGTATAATTAGAGCGAAATTTACAACGAACAGTCAGTTAAATATACATCACAAAAGACAAATGAATTCTGAATTCCAACCACTCCGTTAACGAGCCAAGTGTTGACTGATAAGTACTTTAAAAATTCCTTGTCATTTCATCTTCACAATATGTTGTTAAGGTGGTCCCTTTTTAAAACTGGTTTGAGAAACCTAAAGGGGCCTTTACAGTGGAAACAACGTATCGTATTTTAGCTGGCTCATACGACATATGCTCAGCGCTCACTCGAAACAAACTGAAACTAACGTAGGCCTCAAAAAAGCCACTAGACTTCTAAGTCCAGACGAATGTGCACCACAAAGGTTAGGTTAGGGTTCGATCGGACCAAGCTAACGAAAAGTCAACATACAAATAAAACGGGAAGCGTAGCCGAAATGAGACAGCAGTCCAGTCTACGAATTTAGATCAGTCATTGTAAAGACAGTCATTTCAGGAAACACCCTCAGGTGATTCTGAAGCATCCCCCGGACGTGGATGCTTCGTCATCGAGGACTGATCAATAAGAACCATTTCGCAAGCTGTCTTCACTGTTTTAAACAGCATTCAGCAGGGTGAATCCACCACAGTCAATACTCTTGCATATCCGTGACTGACACTCAGCCGCAGCATGTTAAAGAGGCAGTACGGTTGCAAGGTTCCGTCATCTAGGTCATTATGAATTAGTATGTCTCACCAAGCCAAGCTCGAATAAGAATGACCAAATGGTATAATTTATCATGACGTGACAACCAAAGCAACGGCGACTAGGGCACTTCCATTTGGGATACATGCCGTTAGGTAGCAGGCATTGTTTCCTACTTCGACGTATTGCGTAGTAAGGTGAAAAGCGAACAACCAATACGAGGTGGTACATCAGTTAAAAAACCGCCGCGACCAATAACATCCATAACGGGATGTATGGATGGTGTTCGGCGAAAAATAATTGTGTCAGAGCTAACGCCCTTCTTCAAGCCAGACAAACCACCAATCGAACTCTTGTGGTTCCGGAAAGCATTTCCGTGAATAAACCGTCCATCCCTTGAAGGTTTAATAAGTGATGTCAGCTGTGTTCAGCTATAAACCGATGAGCATTCATCGTACAACGGCTTCTACTTTATGAGCAGAGTGAACTCCATTCTGTTCTATCTAACGAGAGGAGTGAGGCTGATGTCGCAGAAGAAACTCCTAAATAACCATAATTTCGCGTTTGTTTCTACCTCCAGCAGAGGTTTCCTGCTCGACCAATAGAGAATTTCAAGTTGAAATAATCACTCTTATCTAGACCTCAGCTGTAGGCACGTTAGTCAGATAGCTAGAAAGTTGACACCTCGCAATCACCGCTCATATCTACTCTCTGTGTCCTCATTCTCTTATTCTTAATGCAACATTTGGTGTGCGCACTCTCAAACAGATGTGTCGACAAGCTCCCCTTCCAGTTACTCTAGATACTTTATTCGTCGACATCTGCTGCGTCCCGGAAACTAGAATACAAGATCCACACACATTTGTTGGACCTACGACACCACGTCTGTCTAGATGTTACCGACTATGAACTTCGGATGACCCTACAGCTGTTGCAGCGGGGTTGCGCTGGCGATCGTGTGACCCTCATCTCGCGAATTGATGTTTCATTCGTCGACTGGACACCTGGAAACAGTTGATACTGTGCTGTCCGACTTTCCACCTACATAAGAACCCTCAATGACCCTAATATTGAAGCCTCTTTGTTTATCTTGTCCATCCAAGCACTAAAGAACTTTGCTCTGACCCAGTGCTAGACACCTACCGAGAATTTATCACCCCCATCTCCATCATGAACAGCTCGGATAGCCATAACAGCAGACTTCAATAATGAGTTGAGACGCATTGGTACGTGATCCCGGGAACTCTGCTCGTGGTGTTTTCGAGCGCCATACACGGAAGCCACGGTCAATGTCACTCCTTGATGCGAGGATTTTGTCCAGAATCTCTCCACTACGTCAAGTGTTTGGGCAGCGCTACGCATACGGCCGACGAACAATCGCAGTTTCCTTCAACTTTAAAGGAATCTTGCACTTTTTGGATAGATTGATTCTTCTAAATATTCGTGGCCAGAAGGGGGTGCCCTGAAGTGTATAGACAATCTTCGTGCCCTGTGTCCCCATATTTCCGGTTGGGTTAGTGCGTACAAAAAATCGTTCAGCTGTAGCACACTTTCGATGCCTAACTGCCATGCCACCAGAAGGAAGCACGAGGACTGGGATACTGCCAGGTTGCCCAAGCGTAGACAAGGGAAGTCGAGAGGCAGAGGTCGGGTTCGAACCATGGACCTTGTGGACAATAAATTCGCGCTCTAACCACTGAGCCATCTTGCCCCCTAGTGCGTACAGCGAACTGTTCAAAAGCCTCATAATTAGTGGAGTTCAACAGGATTGTCCCGTCTCTCCTTTTTTCATTCAACTTCGTAACGAAATCATGCCTTGAGAGACAGAGTAATGTACATGGATTATGCGGAAAACATTTCGCTGTTTGACGATTATCTGTCAGCACAAAGTACTCCAGATAGGATATCGGAGGTGGTTCCGTGCTACGGTATGCGTGTTTCATCCTCAAACTATGGAGTCTTAATTCAAGATGTCCCATCCTCCGATGCCTCCCTTAAACTTCAGAATGAAGTAGAGTTGGACAGTTCAAGTACCTTAGCGGCTGCATACGCCCTAAATGTACTATGACAAATGCAGTCAAGGCGATAATGATGATGACGCGAAACACGTCTGCAAACTTCAGTCACTTATGGCACCAGAAACGAATTTCACTAAAGCTAAGGGGCCGTGTATACAAGGTGACTGTAAGAGCAATCATGCTCTCTGGTTGCGAGACTTGGCTCCTCCAATCCAAGGGCCTTAGCCGTCCTCAAACTGCTGACCACTGGTGTCAGCATAGCATAGCAAGAGTTAGCTGGTTTCAGCGAGTACACAACGAAGTGGTTCATAAGCGAGCGCTTGCTAACGAATCAGAAACCTAAGAGTAGCAGATTTAACTCACCAGGTCAAAGTGGTTGGGGCACATATTACGTATACTCAACCATCTGCTACCCAAGAAAGCGCTGTTTCCGTCTCATGGCATTAATCACGAGATGATCGCGGTGACAGGCTATGAAATGGCAATGCAAAATGACGGTGGTTACACTCAAGCCGTGCTGTGAGATCTTTGCACTTTCCTGGCTTGCACCCATGTGGTCCTGCTCACGCGTTGCTGAAAACCCTCCAGGATGTGGCATACAACCCATCCCAGTGACGAGGATTCTATCCTTTCCTCGCGGGACTCTCTACCTGCAGCTCACCTGTCGTTGTGCGTTGGGCTTGCGTTGAGTGGGGAACACAAAGGATATCCTGTCAAGCCCGCTAATGGCGCCTCAATTCAAGATGATGCTCAAATGTGTTTGTGTTTATTTTAGCGTTGTTTACGAGTGTAGACACCTTGGCGAAATACAATCAGTTGAAAACTGCTAGAGACTCAAATGAATCCCAGCTGGATCTCTCCTTTATGGTAGTCTTCAGCAGCAGACTGTCGAAAAGTTTCCAACAACCTTATAAAGTGTCCTATGAATAAAAAAAGTGCAAACACATTCTTCATCATTTCCTTTGGGAATTAAGGACGTCTTCGCACTAATCTCTTTTATTTCAACTCTTCACTAAGGCCTTTTTGCATGGGAGTCAAGCTCCAGTATGTATCGTTGGTTTATTACTTCCAATTATGAGGACGATGGTAAATTACCATGCGCAGGTCCCGCTTATCATTTAGCTTTGTCTGGTATTGTGACTGTGAAACGTTCCAACAATCGTGGCCTGTGCGTATCCAAGGTTAAATTGTCGGCTAATTCAGGGTGACGTGTAGGTATGGCAGATCAGTGTGCTACCTCTGTTAACGGCATTAATCGTCGAAAAACCTGGACAAATAGCATAGAATATATCCATTGTAGTGCCCATTCTTGAAGACTTAGGCAAGCAAGTTGAGAAGTCAGAAAGTACTTTCCGTTCGATTCCTTGTGTTAAGTCCGGAGGAGATTGCTGTGAAAAAACAGTCCCGCGCGTCCATAACTGTTTTCGCGATGGAGGTGGTTCCCGTAGGGAGCATTCTCTGGAGGGAAGAGTACTGTGCCTCCAAAACCCCAAAGCCGTTCATGCATCAAAAGTTGACACGTGAATAGCCGTGGGTAACAGGCACGGTGACAACATACACCACAGACTGGTGCTCGATCAATTGAAAGCGACAGCATAACAACCAAAACTGGTTAGTCGGGAGGGTAGTCGCTATTTCCTTCCTCACCTCTACACCAGTGAGGAAGTCGATGTCACAGTAAACTAAAAAACATGGGAAAGCCGAATCATGTGAAAAAGCAGATATAGCTTCTCTCTGAGCTTAAAGGATGCAACAACGGCGACAACTAGGACGATAACCAATGAGAAGTGGAACACATTACCTTCCTAAAGTCAGGAGACTTGTGTTGATATTTCCCGCCTCACGAACGCGTACAGCTTGTCCTCCTGTAGCAGCTTTCTCAGAACGCTCGCTTCCAGCCAAATCACAGAACGTTAAACTACTGATCCGCGCGAACTTAGGATTTTCTTTATCCACGACCCTGACCGCCTTGATTGTTAGGATACTGTGCGAACGAGAACTGGCTAGATTGAGACGTGTTGCGGCCACTTTCTGACATTGTCTACCAACTAAAACAAGCCGCAGTGCTTCTTCGGCTGAGGACACAGGGTAGATTCGCAGACCTGTGAAATAAAGTAAGCTAAATTGTGTAAGAAAGTGATTATTAGATGGATTTTCGAAACAGAAAGCAAAAATCCACATTATCCCTAATGGAGAGAAGAAGACTTGGAACTTAGTCCAATATTCAACGTAACAGTCAGAGTGAGATTCAGAGTGAGAGTCGTGGGAGTTCACCTTCTGAGTGACTGTTGTTGGGCGGCTCTTTGGACAACAGACTAGCATCCCGGCGCCACGCTCCACAGTAACCAACCACACAAACAGCTCATAGGTTATGAACATCCTAGTCAGGGAAGTTAGAAGCATCAGCAGACACTTAATCTGTTATTACAACGACATTCGTACGCGTCAGACTTGCTCACTGGTGAGGCAACCAAAGTGGATTTAGCAAGCATCTTCCCTACGGTTTTAGACGGTTCCGAGAGTGTTCCCTCAAAACTGAAAACATGGTAGTAGGATAAAATTCTCGCTAAGCTAATCAGCAAGGTGGCTAGAGAAACACTCAAGATTCCCACGCTGAAACACAATTCCAATACAACGCAGAGAAACACGGACCGAGTGGATCTTTACGAAAAATGGTATAAAAACGATTAACATTCAAACTCAGTCATTGAATCCTCCACCCCATCTAAGTAATTACATCAACAGTCACTTGTCATTTACGGGAGTGATTCGCTTAGCCTTGTTGATCATTACCGAGGGGTATTTGCCGTTCGAAGTCAAGATTCAGCACCACCAAACAACTTGGTTCAGATGGCATCTCACACCTTTTCGTTTGTAACCTGCCCCAAGCACTTCGAAACTCCCTCATTCAAACTTGTCTACCATGGTTTTCCTCTGTGGTTGGTGAAATTCATTAGTCCTTCCCATTAACAAACGTATCTCCCACTCTGACCCCAACTGCCAGTCTATCTCCTTAGATCGATTTTGGTCAAACGGCTCCGCTATCCTGAAGATGATGCTCTCTTCAGTTGTCACTAGTACGGGCATTGGTGCGGTGCTCTAGGTGTCACGTGTTTGGCTTCCCGTCTGAAATCCTCAGGTGGAATGAACGCGCTGATCTTAGCTGCGTCGAAAACGTTCGATCGGGTATGGCACACAGACCTCCTCTCTAAGCATCAAACTTGATCATTTGAGTTGCAGCTTCCCGCATATTCGCTCTCTGCATGTGAAAATGGGCACCCGTATCCCTCAAAATCAGAACATCATATTTCCCCCAGAATTTGTGCTCTCTTTCGAAGCATTCCTCTTTTATATGAATGGCCTATTATCGTCCGTTACGTGTTTTATTTACGCCTCACACCTGCGTGACGACTGGGCACAAGACATTGTTGTCCCGAGTACTGCTCTTGCCACTATCTTCCAGCTGAACTCTTCCAACTTAGCAACTGTCAGCTTTCCAAGCCTACGTACGTGTCCGTCTTCCCTTAGTCACTCCACTTGCGAATTAAACCTATTGATGGGACCAACTGGCATTTGCATTCCTACCAGCTCACCCCTCAATGACTACCATTTCCTGACCACTTATCCTGTCCCTTACAATACGATGTTCCTCAAAAAAACATCTAGGAAGATTGAGTCCCCAGTTAGAAGGCGAACATATACTTCACTACTACCGAAATTCTGCTTCATAAATGCTAAACCCGTCTAAAATGCCTGCAGAATGAGGCACATCGACAGTTGTTTTTACCTTCAAACGGTGTAAGCGAACACTGCGCGAAAACCACCGTGCCATTAGCTGCGGCATCGACAGTACTTTCCGATCCTCTGTTTCGAAGGTTGACTGAGCACAGGAAGAGGTAGGTCCATGAAAACCAACCTGGGTTCCGACCTGCAAGAGGATGCATCGACCACATGTTCATCCTAGAATAGCGAAACTGCTCCCAGTAACCAATAATGTTATTTCTTGACTTGAAAGCTGCCTTTGGTGCCGCTGATCACCGGGGACTTTGGAGTAAAGATGTCCCAGAAAAGTTGACTGCCCTTAGGGCGTTATGCGAGAAATCCCGTGGACGAGTGAAGGTCTACGGTGAGCTATAGCCTGAGTTCACTATATCAACTCATGTCAGGCAAGGCTGTCATCCACATTCACCTCCTCTCATCATCATCGATATGATCATGGAACTCGAACGCTTATGGGACCGAAACGCTCTCAGGGAGTTCTCCCACAGATATCTAGTGAGCAGATGACACCCTTTCTTGGGTCTGACCTCATCGTAATGCAGACGACATTAAATAACGAAAATAACTTCGCCCCAAAGTTTGGGGTGCGCTTCGCACCTACCACGTGCAGAGTACTGCGGCAAGACCGGATGGGCCCGAACCCAAACTTCATGCATGCGTATGAACAGATTGATGTAGTAGACAGATTTGTCTACCTGGGCAGCTGTATCTGTCCCGGAGATCTAGAGAAAGACTAGATTTCAATCTGGACTGAGGAGGTCAACCTCTGTCAACCTCTATCGTCTGTGACCAAGGCGTGGCACCAGCTTATTTGGCAATGGTCGAGTTCACAGTGCTACCGTGTTGTTGTATTGGTCAGAAACCTTGCCAAGGCGCGCTGGGGACGTTAAAAGACTTTCAGTGTTTGAGCACTGGTGTCTTCAGAGCATTGCACAGGTCTGAGGGGGAAATCAGATCCATAACGCCGAAGTACGTCGAATGGTCAAGTGCCTTAAAACGCCAAGGACAAACTCAGCTGCTTCATATTTCACTGTGTCCGATGATCCGGAAGCGATGACTCGGGAAACATGTAGGGCGTGGGAGTTCCACTCAGCCCCAGAACTGAGTGCGCTTTGCTGGAGTGGATTTCGATGAACAGCCATCTTTGCTGTTTGGTTATCCAGCTCAAACAGGCTAAATACCTCTCGACATTAAAAAACGGCGCTTGTGTGTGGCGTCGGCATACGCCTCAACGGGCTGCACTTCTCACGCTGAGGATACTTTCTCTCGAGAGTTATTCGGGGTCAATCGTCAAGCAAGAAGCGCTGACACTGTGATCCTTGTGGGCGATCTGAATGCTCAAGTGAGTCGTCTGGGCCGCTGCCACATCTGGGCTGCAGATTCGGAGTCGATGCTTGTCTCACAGACAACGAAAATCGACTCCCTCCCCAAGTTGTGCGGTGATCATCAACTGTTTCCAGCCAATCCGAACTTTCACCAGAAAATTTCGTATCGTGTAAGCTGGCGGTCATCAACTGCAAGTCAACCGTGGACCTAGTCTGATCACGTCGCCATCAGCCACTGATGGAGAGCCACAATTCAAGAGTGCAGTTCCTTCTGGGACATACAACTTGATTCCGATCAGACCATGGTGCAAGCACGCGTGACAGTTGGCTTCCTTTCAGACCCTCGCACGTCAGCAGGAAATATGTCAGTTGAACACCTTCGGAAAATTACCATAGCTCAGCTCGACCTGAGCTAGCTCAACTACTCTCTACAGTAAACCAACACTGTACGAGAATGAAGCATGGCAAAATGTGAAAGGAGCTTTGCTAGCGGCGTTCAGTGCTGCCCCTCCGGATTTTCTGATACGATCAACTGACCAATGGATATCGCCGAGATCAGTATTCCCGATGCATGCCAGGAAATACAAACCAACAAGAAACGAGCACGAAAATGTACACAAATCCCTCAAACGCCAAATAGTGAAGAGCCTAAGGAAACAGCTGGAGCTTTGGTGGACATCCAAAGCCCAGGAGGTAGGAGCTTTTGCAACCGGAAATAGCCACGTCCCATACTAATTGATTCGATCGACTGACCACAGGAAAGCAACGGTCAGTAAAACGGTACGTGAAAAAGGCGGCTTATCAATTCACTCGGAAAAAGGCCAACTGGAAAGATGAGCCGAACACTTAGGCCTTCTGCAACACCGCCTCTGGAAATAGTGCATCAGGGCGAATGAAATGTAAACTTTAGTCGCTCGTCAGAAGAAATGAAATACGATAGTCGGAGTATAGGTGCTGGTCGGGTGTGCCCGGCTAACGAGTCAAGTCTGACCCACGAGGCGAAAACTAGTGTTTTATCAGAAAAGCCAATGACCGAATGGTTTGACCCGCTTAGATGCAGAGGACTGGCCTAGCCCGATGGTGCGATGAACAGGACGCAAAACGGCTGCGTTTCAAGCTGCGTAAGACCCTTGGTAGATTTTACTGTAATTCAACCAAAGTTCACGGAGATCATCGCCGACCGTTGGGTGAACGGAATGTGCAGTTAGCGGAGTTGCGCCTTCCTCGGAGCAACGCATCATGCGTCAATAAATGCATGCTTGTCATATGCAAGAGATACTCGGCTGCCTCAACAATTTCAATTCAATTCAATTTATAAGCTATAAACCGTGTACCATAGGCACATTGGTTCCAGCTGCCACAGTTTCGATCACCGGAAAACGGGTATGTGGAAAGTACAACCAGCTTTGGAGGCGAAGGCATGTGCAGTTTGTTCATAGATTGGGTAGCTACGCATTGAAGGCGATAGCTTTGATGCAGGAGCGCCACTGACTGCCCGATTGGGCCATTTCTGCCAGTCATTAACCGCTGGTGATTTGAGTCCGGGGGTCCCCATCCAGGGAGGCGGCAGTTGCCCACCCGACTAAGTTTACTGGTTAGTGTTTTCGTACTTCGTTGCCAGGTCATACACTATCCACCTCTCGGTCGCTTCCACGCAGCACAGGGCCGGGCGAAGAGAGCCCTGCGAGGCAGGCGGTCTTCTGGCATGCGGAGTACATGTCCTAACCAGCGTAGCCTATGAAGTGTGAGTAATTCATCTATCGCGGGAGAGTACCTTCTTCCCAGGACCATCTGGCGTACCTCAGCATTGCTAATCCGGTGTTCCCACCAGACCTGACCAATGCTTCGGAGACACCGATGGTCAAACACTGACATGTTCCGTATGTCCTCTGCGCGTAGGTGCCACGTCTCTGATCCATAAAGCAGTATGGATCGCACCACCGCAGTGTAAACTCTTTCTTTGACAGACAAACTCACGTCACTTCGGCGCCATAGGTGTCGGAGGTTGGCAAAAGCTGCCCTGGCCTTTCCGATTCGAGAAATAACCTCATCTCCAGTCAGTCCACCGGAACTTATACAGCTGCCCAGGTAAACAAATTTATTTACCACGTCGATTGGCTCGCCTGCAAGCATGAAGTGTGGGTTTTATCCCACCCAGTCTTGTAGCAGCACTGTACACTTTGCAGGTGTGAAGCGCATGCTAAACCACAGAGCACCTTAGATGCGACGGATATCAGGCTGATACCACGATGGTTTTCACATTCTTGCTCCCTTTTTGAAAACTGGGATGACGGTCGAAGAGCTCCATTCTGCTGGTATTCTGTTTTTATTCCAAATCTTCCGCAGTATCGTTGTCAGACTGTTCACCAGGACCTCGCCACCTTCTTTGAAGAGCACGGGGTGTAGACCATCCGGGCCAGGTGTCTTGTCGCCCTTCAGGATTGATATCTCACGCTGGATTTCTGTTGTTGATGGTGGGCTGGTGCCAATGTTCCATTCGGGCCAGCTTGGTTCTTCCAGCGGTTGTGTTGAAGGAGACCAGGTGAAATGTTTTTGGAAGTGCTCAGCCCACTGCTCAAGACGGCGATTGAGGGAGTGAATTGCTGTTCCGTCTTTTTCGCATATTGTCTCACTGACACACCTGTCTTCTTTTGACCCGTTGATCGAATCAGTTGAAACAGGGCGCGGCTGCTGCCTGCAGCGAAAGCCTTCTCCATCTCCTGGGCCTTTGAAATCCACCAGCGTTCTCTGTCATTCTTTAAGCTCCTGATTATCCGGTGTTTGAGAAATCTGCGTGCGCCATCACAGTCGCTAGTTGCTGGTATGGCCTTTCTGGCAGCACTAAGATCTGCTGATCTCGAAGATATCCAGTGTTCATTGAGTCGAGTCAGAAGGGCTGGACAAACAGTTCTGAAAGCTGAGAGTATTGCTTCTTTAACTCGTCTCCATTCATCCTCTAAGCACTCTTCTTCGTCTACATGACTGCGTTTCCAGTAGCTTTCTAGCCAGATCAGCTCGATACTCTTTAGCTACTGAAACTTGTCGAAGTTGATTAACGGAGCTGCTCTCTTTCGGCACGCGTAGTGCTGGCAGAAAGCGAAGTGTTAAGCGGGCCCGCACGATGGCGTGATCAGAGTCCAGTTGCGTACCCCAGAAGGAACGACAATCCTTAACTGAGGCTCTCCATCGGTAACTGATAGCCATATGGTCAAATTGAGTCCACGACTGTCTTGTGGTAGGTGGCTTCCAAGTAACTCGGTGTGAGCGTTTGTGTTGGAAGTTTGTACTGGCCAAGAACAGACGATGATCTGCACACAACTGAAGAAGCCGCTCCGCATTATCCGTACGCTCAGCATCGACTCCGAATCTACCACCCAACTGTGCTTCTTCCGGAATGCCTCAACTGCCTTCCGGCTACCTCAACAAATCCGTCGCAAAGGACACTTTGCCGACAGGCAGCACTCTGACCGAATTACTTGTGGCTGGGGCTGGCCATGTTTTAAGTGGTTCTTCCCTTGCAGCCTTCCTGGGATGGATGTGAAACAGAGTCTCAGCTAGTGTAGCCCGTGGGACCATTACGGTACTCAAGTCAGACCACCACACCAAGGTGGCAGCTTCCCAGTTCAATCATTCCGCCTCCCAAAACACTTGGACCACCATACATTAGGTATAAAGTTTTCCACCCTTGTACGACGCACATCAATCCAGAACTCAGTTCACAGTTGAGCTGTCAGCTGTTCTGATTTCTTCCGTGCATAATCATACCGAGTTTTCCGACGAACCCATGAAGGGTAAAGCCAGTCATAGCTTATTTACTTCCCCCACAAGGGAAAATTAGCAGACCCTGCTCGACGCAGTTGTCAGGTTGCAATGCTTAGGCGGACCAGGTCCGTCCAGAAAGCTAACTAATTCGACCCAACGAGGCATGAATAGCACAAAACAAGTACACCGTTCATCGGGTCCATCATCGCAGAATGCGCGCTGAGAATGCTTGCAATTCCTTACCATAACTGAGGCCATCAATATGAATAGATCACTTACCCTTAATAAAAACGTTTCCATTTTTATCCGTCCTCAGGTCTAGTGCTTTCTTACGAAGATTAGCGGAGAATTCTGTGGCTCCTGTCGGCGGAATCGTGCTGAAGATGTTTTTCTGCGCCACTGCAGTCAAGCACGAGCGCAATGAGTTGGGTTGTTGCGCAGCTGATATTGCAGAAACACAATAAACTGGATCCAGTAAGTCATAAACCAGCTCGTTGTAGACCTCCGCGAAGCTAATCCAAAAAGTAAACCTCAGATCGTTATTGAACCTAATGCGTTCACTGAAATCCATTCCTGGAAATGGTGTCACCTCAAGATCCGGTTGTGGTTTGTCCAAAACACTTGTACCGACAAACGAATCGAGGCTTTCCTTCTCTAGATTTAATACGTCCTAACAACATAGAACATACAGGAAAGGTATTCTCACCTCGGGCAAACCAATTGAAAGCTTTATTACGGTCGCCTTATCTCTTAATAACTTCTCGACTTCATGTGCGCTTAGAGCGGTGACGTCCGAAAAGTCTTTCGGCATGAGCGACGGGTTCATAGTGTGTTTGACCGAACGGAATAATGCGCAGAAAGTTCGTGGAACAATGCCCATATCTTCCAAAGGGCCTGAAGACTGATGAATCGAATGCTATGAAGAGAAGTACCTTGCAAAGTGTACGTTTTCCCAGAACTTGTGGTTCCGTAAGCAAACAGTAACCCGTTAAGCCCTTCGAGGAAGCTTCGGACCTGATCAAGAGCTACGCTTGAGAAAACCGAGGACTGAGTGGACTCCGAATCGAAAACGTGTGAAAATGTGAATGTATGTGATGTCTTTTTGTCACGTACTCCGAACCGCTGGTTATCAGGTGGTACTGCCTCGACCATTCGCCGATTGACACACCGAACGGAGGGCTGCAGGCAATTGGTGTTAGAATAATTCAGCATACCGTGGGGCTATTAGTATGACACCGTTTCAAAGGCTTTAGCCGGAGGTAAACTTTCATTAACTCATTGCAAATTGCGATGTTCTTATCACATGCCTCGAATTCAGCCAAAAGGTTCCGATCAACAAACGACAAGCGGAACCCCTCAACCGTCCCAAAAGACAGCATACGAGGACAGATGAACGACAACACTGACTTTTCATCAGCTGGCCTACGCATGAAGAGTAAAACCAAGACAAAACTGAATGCCTACATCTCATCGACGAACGAAATCAAATCCTGCGCCTAGGTCAACGAACTGGGTAAGCGGTCTACTATAAGTTGGCAGCCGGAACAGGACGGGTTCACAGTTTCTCGTAGATCCAGCAAAGCAGCTGCCGTTTGGTGATTCAAGCCTGAGGAAAGTGGAGTGGACAGTAACTGTAAATCCTTTGTCCTGGTATGGCCCCCTTCCATTCCTTTGGGACTGTGGTGCCTGTTGTAGGTCACGGATTCACGGATTCACGGAGTGATACACAGGGTCGAGGCTTTCGCCCAAGTTTCCCGGGTCGGTTGTGTTCTTGTCGTTCTGCGGTTGTCGTTCACCTGAAAGGCACAAGCAAAATAGGGTGTAGCACTGCTCTTTAAGTTCTCAGCGCGGGGCAGCATGTTTGCCAGCACGGGGACTCGCATAGGAAAGTGTCTACTAGTGCTTTGAACTGGGTTCTGAAAGGAGCGTGGACAACCGTCGGAGGAAGGTTATTCCACGCAGCTGCTGCACGAAGTGAGAAAAAATTTTGCCTAATAAAAGTGTTCGCTCTGAGCTTGAAAATCTTCTTACCATGTCCCCGCCGTGTGTTTGCTGGCTCAACGGTTAAAAACCTGTTGCCCAAACCTTGTTCAAGCATGGCATAAGTAAGAACTAGGTCTCCTCGGAGGCGGCGATACTCCAGGGGAAAGAGGTCAAGCGCCGCGGAGATTTTCCATGGACCGGCGGACAGCTGGGCGTAGAATTTGCCCATCCTAGGGAACGGTAGTTCCGGAAAGCACTGCTCCATCTGAAAGAACGTTCCAGGCCACGATCGCTGAAGTTTCATGCAACTAGTGAGCGAAATAGCCCTCTTGAATAGTGACTGGCTGGTCTGGATACTGATTCCTAGCAATGGTATGATAGTGTGAGTGTAAATCGGCTGCAAGCTGTTTACTTCCTATTGACTCAAGTCCCGTTTCAGAAAAAGATCTCACCTAATCCTTACGCCACTTGTCAGACTGGGACCAGCAGTGATATACTTGCCCAGGTTTCACTCACCGCTGAGGAGAGCATGACGATCAAGTGAAGTGTTTTTCGGCGTTTTGTACGGACAGTCTTTCATCTTGTGGCGTTGAATCTATGGATATTGGATGATGCCCATATCTGCAGTACTTTTGGGTCTGAGTATTCTATCATTCTGTCAACATAGCTACTGATTTTGGTGTTTAATTTGTTGGCCGGCAAAGATAAATGTGTTGGGGACAGTAATCGTTTAATGCGGGCTGCGAGGCCGATAACGATCTGTCCACATTGATCCCGGACATTCTATCAGTTGTGGTGTTTTGTATCTTTCTTTTGCCTTCATTATAACGTTACGTAGTTAATCAATTTCATAAACGTTTTTCGTTTGAATACGCGAAAACCACAAGAACGCGCATTTGTACAAATTATATACAATACAGACGTGGTCGCATTCTCCGATTTTCTCTTCTCGTTTCACTCGCGCTTACAGTGGTCATTCGCGAGCTTCATGTGCTAACTTTGGTATCAAAACATTTCAGACTGTCTTTGGAGTTTATTATATATAAGAGCTTCCCGGAGAGAAGACCCCTGGACATCCACGATCGGATTATTATTTATTCACTGACCTGGGCCAACGACGAACTATTTTAAAAAGAACAATTCTTAGTGAGTCTGTTCCATTCGACCCTTTTTATTATTGGGTACTCAATTCAGAGTAATTATATTTATTTCTTTGCCACAGACTCTTCCTAAATTAGCTTTTTGGGGTACCCAGACCACTACACAGTGAAGTACAATGAAAATTTTGGAGAGATCAGCCTGAGATACATAGTTATTTTGGGGTGATTTGGAAAGATGTATTGGTCTACTTTAGCGAAGTGGTAAAAGTAATAACGGCATAATTATTCACGGGGATTGTCTGCTCATTGGCCCGTTTAGTATATTAGTTGCTTTTCACTGTAGCCTTTTTCTGACGGACAGACTTCCGGAGTATTCTCTGGTGAGCAGGCGCGAAAATAGTGACAAAAGGATCAATGGGGTTAACTGCGTCTTTAGTTTAGGACTGTTGATCGGCGTCCTTCTATCAACTGTGATACAGTTGTAAAGCTACAACAGACAAAGTGTGATTTGTCTGTTTTTCCTGTAAATCAGCGGTGCCTGTCAGAGCACAACCCACCGAAGTGTGAAGATGTACCGCCAATGGCGAATTCTCCTTAAACCAACCGACTTTCACTGTGTTTAGAGTGAAGTCCGCGAACCCGAAGACGAACGGAAATCACTGAAAAGCACAAGGGAGTGCAGGCTCTGAAGCCAGTGGTTGTCTGCTGCAACATGCTACTCTGAACCCAAAAAGTAACTGACCATGTAAAGACGGTATATCTAAAAGCAAGCAACCACAACCGCGCGCGCACCCATCATACAGTGTCATTAGTTTGTTCGGCCCGTGCTGTTTGTCCTTCCACGGTTAACAGGAATAAATAATGTTTATTACCAGCTTGTTGGTGGCATACCATCAATCATGACCATAATGTTACAGTCAGAATGAAGCCTCGACTGGTGTCGGCGGTAGTCACACAAATAATGGAAACTATCCAGCACGGATGCGGTCATGCCTAGACCGGTGGGATCAAAATGAAGCGGACGTAGAGGGCAGAGAAAAACCGCTATAAAGGTCTTTTCGTCTTTTGGGGAAGATATCAAACGAAAACGCTGATCCTTACAAAACAGATGCCCTTCTCTCCGAAGTATTTGGGGTCGAATAAATTTTTGCGCAAACGTGTGTCAATTTTGTTGTATGCGTGCCCACACCGTCCGGGGCGGCTCACTTTGGCGATGCAAACAATAACGGTCTGCAGAACGCTAACGGTCACCTGAAAGAGCCGACGCACGAATCAGAGAGTCTTGACCGTGTCGTACAGGAGGTTGCCCGGCGAGCTGAGTGGCCCGTGCAAGAATACGAAAGACATGCTTCGAGCGCTTGGCTCAACATGTCGTTGCGCCCACCAGATACCGTGCAGGCCAACAACCATCCCTCTTGGATTTGTTCATCACCAACGAAAGACACTTCGTCGATCAGGTGACAATTAACGCTCCACTGGGACATAGTGACCACTGTTTGCTGACCTTTGATTTCATCTGCTACTGGGCCAGGTAACCCGAACCTCAAACGTGGATTCGAAACTTCTGCCGTGTAGACTTCTCGAACACGTTAAAATGGGACCAGCCTCAGTAGAAGACTTATACAGGACCATCGTCCAGAAAGTTCACGAGGCTGACGCGATGTTCGTCCCAATAAAACCAGCACACAGTCGGATGAGCCGCAAGCTACCGAAAAGAATTCGGCGTCTTCTGGAAAAGAGAACTCAACTATTTTCCAAAAAGTTGACTACAGGAGACATAGAAGACGAACTGGCATTTCGTAAAATGCGGAACC
>SJOL01009744.1:714238-866340 GCA_004794785.1 Opisthorchis felineus
GACACTTTAGGGAGAAGTGTTCACGCGCCCTGAGATGCGTTTCATAACCAATGGATTTGATCTTCGTTGCAGCTCGCTGGACACGCTCAATGAGGGTAAAGTTCTTCCCACGTCCTGAGTAGATAACTTGGTTGGCATATTCAAGAAAGTGTCTGATGTGAGCCCCACAGAATATCTGGGAGCCCATGCGAGTAACACGGAAATGTCCGCAGATCAACGAATGTCTTTCGAGGCTTTTTTCATGGTGCATTGAGAAGCGCATGTTTGAAGGTAGCCAGATGACTAAATCTTCTTCGTTATTCTTTGTAATGTCTTCTGGTCATTCTCGCCAAACACGAGAGTAGCGTTCGTGGAGACTCCCCCGAATGACATATGGACGAAGTTTTCCCCATCCAGAGGACCGTGCCAGCCCAGAGACAACCTTCTTACAGCGTTGATGTAGATCAAATACTAGAGTGGTTCTAAAACGGAGCCTTGAGTAACTCGAATGGAGACCGGAGAAGAGCAGTTTAAGCTTTCTTCCACTCAGGATGTTCTACTTGGCAAGACCCATTTGATCCAGCACAGGACTTACCCCTGAGTCCCACAAGGTTCAAGTTTGTAGAGCAGTGGAGCGCACGGGTCTTGGTCTTATGCATTTGATAACTCGAAAAATACAACATCTGCCATGAATCCTCTGTCTCTGGCTTGAGCCAAACTGTCCATAATTAAGGGCACTTTCTCCACACAGGAACGGTATGGGGAATTTGTATTGCGCTGTGGATATCAAGTTGTTGGTAGTGCGATGAGTTAAGATAGTCAGCATTAGAGTGCACTTCACCACCATGTAAGTTGTGCTAGGGAGGCTGGTAGGTCAATAGGCCGGGCAGTAAGCGGCCACTGGATCTGTAGATTGATGCGAAAATCGTCTCCTCCAAAGCCTAGGAATGGGTGCGTGGTAATCGATTGCGTGATTTAGGTTTCTCCGGCTGTCCGCTATGATCAACGTAGGCTGCATTTCGCCAGTTGGTTAAGCAACGTCGACTATTAGCCACGTGTTATTCGTGTACGCCATCTAGAATTCCTTTTCCTTATTGTGCAAGCATCAACAGCCTCGTCGGGCAATTTTAACCAAGGCCGCAGGCCTCTCCTTGATTTGGGGCAGGTTCAATTTTTGATATTAGAATTAGTGGCTCACCATGCACATCTTTAGCCTCAAAATAGCTGGCAAATCCCCGGGGGCGGCTACGGAAAGCCTGTTATTCTTCACCACTTGTACTGAAGAGCTCTGCTCTCTGCTCTGTAAACACCGTAAGCAGAACCTGAACACTTTCAGAGCAACATTGAGCAGTTTTCCAGAAAACTTGACCTACGTGTATAGGTCATCTGTAATTGGTGACAAAATTTATGCATTCTGTCCGCCTCATAGAACACTGTGAGTAAGATTTCTATCCTACAAGCCTTACGTTCTCAAAACCTCGTACGAGTTATCAGAAGTCAGTTGGTGTTTCTGGTACGAAGGACGCTTGGAATAACACCTTTCCAGTTGACAGGACACAGGCTTCCCATCCGTATTTACGGGTGGAGGATCCAGACAATTTAAGTACAATAGTGAACCTCCGGCTTATTTTGCCTCACCGAGCGTATTTTAGGTTGTGCTGCCATGAGGCCTTAGGTGGCTTTGACAAATAGCGTAGTCAAACAAACGAAACATTAAGGGCAAAATAACTGCCTTTAGTGGTATTCAGACACATAATTTGTAGATAACTTTTGTCACTATTGCTCCTAACCGTCACTTCCGGTTACATCAGCCAGTGCACGTTACTTCAAAAGTTTTACGTCGAAAATCATGGGCAGAAACGTCGGCAAGCCGCCTTTTCGTTCAACAGTCGGCAAGTCGAAGTCCCAGGCAAAATGCATAACCACTGATAGTGAGCTCACAGGCCCACGCTGTCCATGCCGTGACCACACACTCTACACAATAATGCATATGTTGCTGCAAGATACACTCGTGCCGCTGTGCGAAAGAGTAAACACTATTTTCCTCGTACTTGATTATGCACCCCTAAGATGATGTGCAATTATAGGACTAAAACTGGCGGCAGTATTTACATTCTTGTTTCATCACTGAGTGTAAAAACAGAGGAACTAGCATTTGAGTGTCTTGTCCGTGTTGGCTCAAATGTTCTTAACCTATAACGCAGACCTCACCTAGTTACACGATCTGTCTTTAGAAGCCACCAGAAAATATTCACGGTAGTTGCACGGCTTATTCTGGGCTTTGCGTCATTCAGGTACTGAGCTGTGCTCCAAAATTCTGCACGTTTTGTGTTAACGAAACACCATTTAACCGGTAGGCTGTCTAAGTTGTAAGAGGCCTCACCAAAAGCTTCTTTGTGGAGACCCACAAAATGGTCTAACGAAGCTCCGCTACGTAGTTGGTCAGAACCTGTTGGGAGCCGTGATCGCTGGTTCCGGGGGCAGAAACCAATCTAGGCAGGGTAGAGTAAGCAAGTGACGGTAAAGCTAATCACAGCGTGGTTAAATGCCCCGCAGTGGCCTGACTTCCAATGTCCATATGCGCTGTAAATAAGCATAATGACTAATTAGTGTAAAATCTAAAAAACATCTGACTGGAAATGGATACCGACGATATAACCTCATGCAGGTTAGCGTCGCACACAGAGAATAAGTCGCCAAAACGGTTGTGTATATGTTCGTAGCACACCACTGTGCTCTTTAGTGCAACCTAAAAGCTGAGTGAAATTTAGACCGTAAATATGGTCACCGGAGCTCAGTGCAGAATATCTCTGCTGAAGCTGGAAAGGGCGCAGCTGGCGCATCTTGGGTGACTGTAGTCACGGGCATTTTGCGATGTTTGTTTTATATTGTAAGTGTTGGAATGTCAGAGCTAAACAACATCCGAATGCTAACCGCGGCATGATCGCAGAAATAATCCGGCCTAGGTCCACAAGTGAGTGGACAGTATTGGCAGTCTCTTAATGATGTCTGCAGTCCTTCTTGCACACCCCCAGGAGCAAGCAGATTGGATAAAAGATGTCAACAGAATTTATGTACAGTACGTTATAAGGACTTCTAATGCGTCAAAGTTTTTCTACTACTCGTTGCGTATTATCGTATCATGTGAAGTTTCCTTGCACATTGATGGATTTTGTAATCGACTACAAGTGTATATATACTGTAAGCAGTGAGTGTAAAAGACATAAAGGGCCGATTGGCGTTTCCCAAAAACCAGAGCAGCGGTGACCTGGCTAGCGTTTGTCTCATTTGAGTTTCCACGAGTGATCTATTCACGTCCGCTTGAGCCACACATGGGCACCCCGGACCGCCTATATGGATAACCCACTGGCAAAAACTGGCACGCCTTGGACAACGGTGTACATTGTGCCATCAACGGGCTTCACAGCAAGGGTTTCCGAAGTACAGCACGAAAGCGTGAAATCTCAAATGCGCCTAGACGTAATTTTGGGCGTTGGGTTGCAAATAAACATTCTGTAAACACAAAAGTTGATGCAGAAATCAACGCGTAACGTTCGGAAGGCCGTGCGAAAACCCCAAAATAGGGCAAGCAGAGGCAGTCGAAATCGCAATATACGCATAATTTGTGGCAAAGGAGGCAAATACGGGAGAAACGTCGGGTCAACCACCGTAAAATAGAATTCAGAAACAGTTGATCGGACTGTGGCACCTAGGCGGCCGGTGGAGGAATGAGCGACTCACAGCTAAGTGAGCACCATGCTACGCTCTTTCGATCAGAAAAATACTCAAAGCCATGTCGGGTGCGTCATATTGACGACAACAAGTCCCCAAGATTCTTGGTCATTTGGTTTTCCAGTTCAGATAAACGGAAAACAAGTGTTGAACGTTGATCCAGCTACCGAGCGAAAGGAGTTTCGTGGGGGCGTCGTCAGAGAACTTAACGATGGGCCTGCTTTACTCATAACGACTAAGCGCGTGTGAACCACTCATCTGAGGAGCCGCATGGTTGCTTTGGATGGGGTGGACCCCTGGGAACAGAAATAAGCAACGCGAAGCTGTTCTAGTCTACAAAGATGGTTAAACAAGAAACAAACGTGCTCATTTTGTGGTCACAGGTGATCCAGGGAGACTTCACAGAAACTGGTCAGCATCAGAGCCGGGTCATGGTTAGATCAAGAATCAAGTTAGTCCATGCCCACAAGGGGCCTTCAATGAAGAATAGGTGCAACTCCATCCCTAAAATCCGCCAACGCTTCAAAGATGGCGGCTTGAGTCGGGTTCTGGTCAACCGCGTAGAACATCGGGTGTAAATTTTTCCCTAATTTTTCTCTGTGAGTTAAAACGTTGGCTTCTTGGAGTACGCAAAGCAACTGGTAGTATTACGAATTGCAAAGCGAATGCTTGTGTAAACCCTAATAAAGATATTCAATCTACTAATATCCAGTGGGTTGCTCGTTTCAAAAGCCTCCACTCACTCTCCGATTTTTAGGTCAGAAAAATTCCAAGGTAGAATATAATGGGGGCTGATTTTTCTAAATCTACTAAAAAAATTACCAAGTTTTCGGCAACCAAAATATATTGATAGGTATAAGTACGCAAAAACTTTTTGCACCAAGCCTTTTTCTTTGGCGTGGGCTTATGTTTTCGAAAATGGAAGGAAGTTTATTAGTCATTTGCAAGTTACTAAAAGGTCAACAGCATTCACTGCCGCTTTCATCTGTCGCACGATACATGCGCCTGCATGCCATCATGGTGCTGCCTGGAACCTTGTGGAATCATGCATTGTTTTGTCCTTCGGCTCATCAAGATTGTTGCTTTCCCTGCAGAATTGATGACCGGAAAAGAGGAGAAATAGAGCTAGATTAGTCCAGAAAAATGTAACCAGGATTTCGTACAGCCAGTGTAAGATCGAAACATACAATCAATAATATTGCAATCGGCAGGAGCAGAAAGATGGTCAGTGAGATAGCAGGGCTTTCTAGAAGCAACAGAATGTAAGTACCAAACGATGTACAAACGTATAGATAAGGGTAGTCAGTCAGTGTTAATTGGCCGTATAGGGAGATAACGGCGCAGTAGACAATCCGTACGTTCGTGAGGTAGGGAACTGCCTGTGGATGGCGGCGTGATGCGGCAGCTCGTGTTACGTGACAAATCTGATTGCGCGGTTGGATCCGTTTAAAACAAATCTCAACAAAAGCTATCTGGCGGACGCTGCGTATGGGTGATAAAAAATGGGGTCTCCCGAGGCGTTCAGCTGATGCAGGGGATACCACGCTCGCCCACCATTTTAGGAGCTCTGAATTCGATCCCCGTCGTCCCGTTTTTCCGTCAGAGCAGGCGCTGGAAAATAGGTGGAAATGACACGAACTTGCAGGCAAAGACGGACGGGCAACAAAATACTGAAATCAGTTGCTAGAGAATACGCAGACCTTAAGTAGGAGCGAAATCCAGTGAAACGGGCAGCAAGGAAACAAAAGGGCGTTATATTAAATGAGCATAAATCACGCTGCTCACGAGCAATCAGAACACGAAAGAAAACTAATCACTGGTCACCGTCGATTCACAGGAGGAATCAACAGCCAGTAAAGAAATTCGGCCAGCACACTCACCATTGCGGGCTCGACTGGAGTTTCTACGATGGTTTTGTTGCTGTCCGAAGTTCTCCACCCCATTTTATTTGCCAGGAGACTACGAAGCACAGAGTTACATGCGTAACGATGAGACTCTCAAGGCAAGCCCGCTCTGTATGTTACGGGGCAAAGCATGACTCCATGACTCAACTTGATTTGAAAAAACTGCTCACAAGTTCCTGATGGACGCGTGGAACATGCAAATCTAAATTCAGTGCATTCACTGGCGACTTAGAGACTGGTGGTAATTAGACGTGGGCACTTTGTAGGGCCTTTTAATCCAACGCCTGTCAAAAGGCGGGAGGAATGCAGTTAATGTAGACCGTGGCGTTATCTGGCTTTGTGGTTATCAACGTGGTCTTCTCAAGGTACCACAGTAAATCAGGCATGTCGTCCATTTCCCAGCTTTGTGTTTAGTGTACATGATGCTCAGCGTGCACAACACTGGTACAGTAAATGTCCAGGAAATCTTAACAAACAAATAACAACAGTAGACAACTCACGCTTTAAACTGGGACTGCTGTAACCTTTTTAGTGTTTGCAGACGAATGTAGGTGTAGCCAGGGTGCTTCGTGGTCGCCATGCACGTGCGATAACGCGAGAAACCAATAACACCGGAACAATTTTTCATGTGGCCGACTCAACACGCTGGAACTACTGATTACACTTTTCGAGTGGGGTTAAGATGTTCCTCGGGTTTAAAAAGGATAGTTGTGTCCACACGGAGAGAAGCGAATTCATTCACGAAAATCCTCTCTGAAGCTTTCACCTCAGCGCGTTTCTTAGTCGGTTATAGATTGGCAAAGTGTTAGGTACCTGTGCCTTTTTGAGCTTGCACCACTCGAGTGACGTTCTCTCTTGGATGAAGCATTACTTGAGATTTGGGAGGACGCACAACTTTGTGTGCTCGATCAAGCTCCTGGCCGCCTTGTTGGCTCACAAGTAACACATATAACTCCAGTGTTGAGACGAGTACGGCAGTCAGCAAAGACGTGCCGCGGGATTTGGCTATGTCTGACTAGACACTGCAGTGACCTTTATGAAATGTTAAATATGTTCAGCTACGGAGCCATTTGTCAAAGTTTAACAAGGACATTGGCAAGTAACAGCATGCAAGGGAACGAATGCCAAAATCTAAGAAGAGAATTGACGACAGAGATACGCAGTAAAGACAAAGAGATGGAATCACTAAAGAAGTCTTGAACTCCTAACTACTCAAGGTACCAAGTGAGACCGATTTCGACGGCTAAAACGATGCATGGAGTACTGCTATTCTTTGTACGTCTTTCCGGCGGCGAAACCGAAATATAACTCAATTTCCTAACAGAATAAACATTTCTGTCACAGAGGGGGCAGATGTGGATGTATCACCACGTATAATGGAGAGCCTTTGGCTGCCACACGCTCGAACCCCTTCCTGTGTTCAGTGATAGGCTTGTACTGTTTAAGCTCTATGACTTATCGTCCGGTTTAATTGTCTGCCTGCAACCCTCAAACGCGGCAAGCGAAATAATGACACAGGTGCAAACATCTGAACCTCAAGGCATAAATGCCATAAGCGATGCACATTACAAGCCAATTGATCCGCTCCGTAAATGCCACAAACTCTTTGATGAAGTTTAGCGCTATATCAAGCATGAATTGGGACAACGTGAGATATGATTGTATGCAAATAACAACGAATAAATCGGGAAAGATTCCTGACATGGAAGAGGCAAAATAGTATAAAATTGTTGTTGACCACACTTTTATTGATGCCTTCTTAATACCGCGAACTCGAGTCTGGACAACCACTTGGTAGTCTGATGCGCTTAGCCAAACCAGAAAAGCCAATAAACGTGCGAGTCAGCCGATCTATTGATTACTGACGCGTACAGGCGTGTCATGCGCAGCCGAAAACGGGCTGTCTGTAAAGCTCACGTGGAAAGTTTTTGGCGGGCCATAAATTGACGGTAAAAATAAAACTCATTTTTCAGGGGCGTGTGGAGAACAACCAATTAAATGTCTCAACGAAAACTTTTATTCCATTGACACTAGTGCAGTTCAGTTACGTTCGGAGCTAGTTCTCCTAATAAAAAGGCCATGTATCCGAGGTAAAAAAGGAATTGTCAATACAAGCACCAGCTCCCCTGATGAACTGAAGGAAGCTCCCGGGGAAATGTACCACGAGGTGTCCGAGAAATTGGATAACCGACACTCTAACTGTAGCCATGGGGCTCGTGAAGGACGCAGAACCAAGGTTCAATAGTGGGAGACTAGAGGGCATAGCACGCTCTAATAAACATCAAGATGAAGCAAATACGTCGAGTCCGAAAGAAGCTAAGGGACTGCATCTTTTGAAAATCTAGATCGCGCTGTTGGTCGAACATGATAATCACCGCCATATTGTGCTCACAAGTCGTCATCATTGCGAAGTAACTACTTGGATTTCAGGAAGGCGTCCGGTCAGGTAAGGGTGAAATATTTTTTACCCTGCCGTTTTACTTGTCACAGGTTGCGCAATACAGCCCACTCTTAGAGGTGATATACCCATTTAAAAAGCGCATCAGCCAAGGACCGCTCCGTCTGTTCCAAAGAGTTCCTGAGTAACGCGTACGCTTGACTTGGTTTAACACGACCAGAAACGCATTAACCCACAAACGGTCCGCTAGTGAACGATCTGCTTACACGCCCCATTTTATACCACAACTCCGTTCCTGCCTTCTCACATGTTTGAAGTTCATCAACATCCACCTTGAGTGTAAGTCTGTCATAACTGAGTAATTAGTTTGCTGATAAAGAGGCCGGAGAAACGAAGCCCGAAAAACACGGAGTATGCAACAGTTTTCATGTCTGACGTTGTTAGCTACTTGGCGCTCACGGCGAACCATTAGGTGGCACCGAAAGCATCAAATGAACCCAGCCGCCTAATCCAAAACCGTCACGATGATCACATTTTGCTCAAATAGTTGTTAAAATTCGCTTAGTGAAAAATGCAAAGTGAACAAAAGACGTTCATATCCTGCGCAGGACCATTTTCATGCTCTGTGGACCCCATTCCAGCACTTTGATAACGAGAATTATCCCCTTTGCCAACAATCAATTGCGGTGCCAGGATATATTGTTTTGAGGGAGTTTCAACTTGGTTTGATCGGGTTTGGTTCCTTAACCTTCTACTTCAAAGTGCTTCAACCGGTGGCTCACCTTGGGTGCCACTGGTAGATTTTGCTGGTATTTTAGGCCTGTGAGTGCTACGACAATTTAGTTGAGAGGGGGAGTTGGGTAAGGGTACGTGAAATCCAGATCTTAACTACGTGTGTTGATGACTCCCCCTTCTGATAGCCGCACACCAACACCTGTCAGCTCGACTGATCCAAAAGCATTCTTCACACGCCTGCTCGTTTTGCACCTTCTATTCTATTGACACTGGGATGCTTGACGACTTCCATCGCTAGGCCATCAGGCTCTGTGGCATGGACCGCACTCTTCGCCTCTAAACCTCAACATTTTCAGAATCTATTTCGTGTCCCGTGTCCAGTGCATGTTCCGCCATTGCCAAGTTTTTCAATAACACTTGATATTCATCTGTGTTCCTCGGAGGTCCGTTTATTTTTCTCCAGTGCTCTCCGATTCTGCTGTAAAGTACCCTACCTGTCTGTGCTATGTTAGTCTTAGCGCAGTAGTTACACTTACTAGTGTAGCCACAATCCCTGGTTCTGTTCCCGGGAGGCGATTCTCTAATCACACATGTGCATAGCGCAGAAAGTCTCCCTTCTTGAAAGTACTCCTATGTTCGCCGTGTTTATAATCCTTCGGATGACCTCCGATGCTCCTGATTTATATAGTGCAGCACATTGAAAAATACTGCTCAACAAATTCTCCTGGCAGAACATAGCTCTGCCTGTAAAATTATAGCTTGTGGACGAAAGCGACATGCTGTATCCTTGGTCCATGCTAGCTATATTTGTCAGGATTCTCCTGCTAATCTTCTCTACCTCGACAACCCCAAATGACTCACTCAAGACGATCACAACACGGAGCTTGTCACGGACCAAAGTGCGACATCATGGTGAAGGTACCACGACGGTCATCCCCAGTCTAATGGTCTGCCCGCAGCTCTCTACTATTTCCCGACGAAGCATGTTATGTGCGGCCACGAGACCGTCCCACTCCGCTGAATTTGTGCTATAACTCCAGAGTACTCTTCACCGTATTGAACTGTCTTTTTGTGTTCCTTGCAGTGCACCCAATGCAGCATTTCATGACTATCGCAGAAAAATCAGCCAAACTTACTAACTGAGTTGAATTCCTTGGCCTTGTCAGGTGGAATGCCTGCGAAAACGACTGTACCTTTTTCCCGCATGAGTTGCCAATGGTGGCCACAATTTGGGTTTGCGCAGACGAATACGACATTGTTATTATTCATGCACTTCTCTTAAAAAATGTTTCCAAATCCAATGGAGGAGAGAACATGTGAAGAAACCACCCTCATCACAGTAACTCTAACCATCTTCACAGAAACATGCCGGAGAGAGCCAATTCACGCACAAGCCAAGCCAGAACATACGATTGGTCCAGACAGACCTGGTCGCTCAACATGAGTTGCCCCCCTCCAGCTACCAGTATTTCAACACGTGACTTTTCGCCTACTAAGCATGCCTCGTTGGTTGCGAATTCCTCTCCGTTGTGTTATTGCCTGCCGCGTTCAGGTTGTAACGACCCGGTCATGCCTCAATCGACATGCTCCCTACAAGTTGCGAAATAGACCTATTACCATTATTATTAATGCCCACTGTTTATGACACTGCCCCTTTTCCGCGAATTCCCCTGTACCCGCAAACCCCGCCAGTCATGCTTTTATTGTGACTGTAACATTACGATCATGCCTGACGGCATGCCGCCCACCAGTTGGGAATAAACATCGTTATTATTATTAAGGGTTTCCACCAATAGCATTCCGTGGCTGGTTGGCGAAGTGCGATGAGACTGCATTGTGATTATCGGGTCTGAGGTCCGAGTTTGGTATCCGTCACCCGACTTCTTATCCACTTTCTCCTGGTAATGTACAGATGACTGAGTATAGGCCGGTTATTTTTTTCCAGCGGTCACGCTCTGGTCCGCTCTTGCAAACACCATAGTGCAACATTTTCAAGATGTGTGGCGCCAGACATAACATCGACGTTATTTCTTAGCAACGTTAGCACTTTTGAGCCACAGTTCTTTACGAACCACCATGAGTTTTGATTATGGTCCCTTACGGCACAAAATTATGGTTAAACAAGATGAAAGCAACTGAAAGTTTAGAGTGCGGAAAGCTTTGGATACATTGTTAGGATCATTCCTAGACATCCATATACATTAATATCGATCTCTTCCTAACCGTATACAGAAGAAAGTGGCATGTTTGTAAAAAGTTTTAGGGAGGAAACAGTGACCAATGAAGAGCATTTTAAGCCACTTGGACACGTTTTGCAATGTTCAGTTATCTTGTTCACATGATACACGTCAAAATGTACGTATGTCACGCGGAGGACGCGGGAATTTTCTTGGAGTAGGTTCTTCAAATAGTTTTGATCTCTTGCCTTGATTGCCTTAAAAATCCACCTTTTTCTAATTCATACACTTAAATCGTTCCGCATTTGGCTTGTGCGTAAATGCAATTTGAATGCGCGCACTTCCGGGCCTGTGCACAAACAACCAATCAGGGTGCCGACTTCTGCATGAAACGTTTGCCCATGCCGAGCCATGGTAGCCAATGAAATGAGAATTCTGCGCCAAAAGTAGACCTTGGGTACGCCTAAACAAATTTTGGCAAAACCTCTATCGTCTGGGGAGATTTCACGGTTTCCAATATATACTGTCAAATGCTAAAACTTTATGTAAAGTTTTGCTCCATTCAAATTATGGTTTCACAGGAATTTGGGGTATGCTTCTAAGGATTGGCCGAATTGCGTGACGCAAAACTTTAAATAATAATTGCGCGCTCTTAGGATAATGAAATGGTTGACAGAGTAAAACCAAAAATTAGGGCACCTCAGTCGCTTTCAGATAGCTGACTGCGACTGTTCAGCGTGGGGATCTTATTAGAGGAATATGAAATAACCAAACAATCAAGAACTCAATTAAGGCCTGCAACATTCCACTTTCCTTTGGTTTTTGGGTTGCAAATTTGGACCGGCCTCTAGCAGAGTGGCCGGTGGCGGCCAGGGGTTTACTGGGACGCTTTGACTGATCGAAAATACCTTGGTATTTTTGACACTGGGGGTGGTAGCTCAATTAGGGCGCTGGAGATTCTGGGATCTTTCTATAGGTTTGGGAGCTCTAGCCGCACTCGCCCTGCGATCCTTTCTCGTCCCCTTATTTCCGCATGCTGCCTACATCAGCCCAGATTTGGAATAATTGTTTCTTGTAGTGTGATCGTTCACCAAACATCTGAATAAAATTGCCCCGGAAGGCAACCTAGAATTGGGTGGTCAGTGGAGCGGCGCGTGTTGTCCTCAATGAGTTCATGATTAATTAGGGACTCAAGAGCTAATTCAAAGGCCAGACATAGTTTAGGCAAGCCCAACTTATATCCTTCTCCGTTTTATGAAATAGACAAATCTCTATCTAAGTCGCCTATCCAATAACTGCATAATTTGTGGCTCTGAGGCGGCTGACTGAGCTCTTTGTTATAGTTAGCCGTTTTCCAGTGCGTGTTCTTCATTTCTATCCATCTGCAAACTGCGGTCTAATGCTAACTGGCCCCAGTTCCTTGTGTTGCGCTCAGGGACAAATTTTTGCGCGCTTCTCTGTCTGGCCTGATTAGTCATTATGGAGTCCTCTTGACTTTGGCTTCCCTCAAAGATTGAACTCCGTCGATGACCGCTCGAACTGCCAACGCTTCTCTGCGGCGGTCCAACGGTCGGTTGTTTCTCCGCTATATTACATTCTAAGCAAACATCTTTCATCGGTAGCTTTGTGCTAAGTTTCGTAATGCTGGTTTTGGCATAGCCAAAACCACATACTCTTGTTAAATATAGTATATGCTAAAATATTTATTTGGGTTTGTATCTTCCGGATCTCTCTCAGCCTACCTGATCCTTCAGAAAGTCAGAACCAACAGCTTCCGGCCCTGTTCCACCAGTCTTACGAGGGAAATGGTCCAAATCCACCAGTGTGTCAACAATGGAGCTGAAAATTCCACGTACATCGAGTTGGCTGACCGCGGACGAGCTGGGCATCAATACGAACACAAGACACAAGCGACAACTGCCGAAAAAGCCACATGAACCACGCTAAGTCGCGGAGCTCTTAGCAGAATTTGGGGTATAGTTGGTTACGAGAATGAACCTTCCGGGAATACCAGCAGAAGCGATATTCCTGGGTGGCTGATGCAACTACAGGTTCTCACAGAGTTACCTTGATGCCCGAACTGCGCCGGAAGTCCGTGAGAACAAACGAAAGAAAGTTTACTACAGATTTTCACACAATGGCAACTATGGGGGACAAGTATGTAACAATCCACGCGTAGCAAGCAGTAATCATCGAAATTTTTGGCCACACGAGGCGAACTGCGTGCCATAGAAACAAAAGAACGGACTTTGAGGGGGAAACACCCCACACAAAAACGAGACGTGTTGAGATTAACAAGGCCGTATGCAGACAGAGGCGATAAGCTGGTCTTTTTAAGTTTTTGACTCAAAGCCAGGCCAAATTTACTAACCTTGGTAAACTTTCTGGCCGTACCCCAACCCTCTGCTCTCCATCCTCAAAGCTAACCGAAGTAACCTTGAATTATTCGTCCACAAACTACCTCAGCCTTTTCAACAAACCTTCCGATGTTCGACAGCTATCTTGCGTTGAAAGATTATCCATAATCCAGACACCTCTGATACCGAAGTCGTGGTAGACAGCCAATCAGTTTTCCGGACTGACTCAAAACGGAAAATAGGTGGCTTTGCTTCATTCACAATCTGGAAGCTACTAAATCCAGTTTACATCCTCGGCAGCAGCCATGTATTCTTTCGCGATGTACTGTGGATTCAAATTCCAGTGTGCAGGACTCAATGTCTTCTTGATGTTGGTTAACATTGGAACTCAGGTCCGCTGGGAGAAGACTTGTTTCTCATACGAACCTTCGGGCAACTTTCACCTAACTACCATTTCACCCATTTTTACTGGTGATAAACTCCGGTGCCACGAAATCCTCCTGCACAGAGTTCCAGCAAGTCGAAGATAGTGAAAATTTTGGACCGCGGCTGGCTCAGTCGCGCAGCAGAGCGCTAGGGCAATTATTTTAATCAGCCCACTAAACACCGCGCAGGCCCACTACCATCTAAATTGGATCCGAATATCAACAACAACAAAAGACCATCTAGTGATAATTATGGTTCCTCCGGAAAGGAGTCTAAACTGTGCTGATTTTCGATCTTATCCGCTACTGGGCCACTGACTCTGAACCTCAAATTTACATTTGAAGCTTCTGTCGCGCAGACTTCTCAGGAAGGCCTCTTTTTCCTGACTAGCTTAAACTGGGGTTGCTTTATTGAGGGATTTATGTAAGAACATTGTCCAGAATATTCAAGAAGCTAGTGTGGTTGTCGTTCCCAAGAACCCAGCGCGCAGTCGGATGAACCAGAAACTACCCGGAGTGATTTGGCGTCTCCTTCAAATTAGGTCTAAACTACTCCCTAAACGTGAGCAATACAGGAGAATCAAGACGATTCGGTCCCTCGTATGATGCAGGACATCTGTAAATCAGAGGTCCACCCGTTGAACTCAACGTGCACACTTATGTGCATAAAAAACCTCCGAAGTAACAAGCCAATGACTTCACTTGAGGGACAGAAAGAGAGAACCTGCGAGTGGCCCGACATTGGTAGCTGAAGTCCAAGGTGAAACCTATAAGGCACGTGTTCCACCTCAGTGGCAGTGTTAAGGCACAAGTACGAATAATCTCCAACGGACTTGATTCTGAACTTGACCTTCTTAAACTCTTGCACCAGATGAACCTCTCTAGCTCGTTGGGCTTACATAAAGTGCATTCCAGTGGAAAGAGTCGCTCACTTGGCTTAATATTCCTACTTGATGCTTAGTCAGTTGCCCGATAAAAGCGTCCGTCACTCCTTTTGCTTAAAAGGAAGCGATCTTCACAACAGTCTACATATTTTATCGTTCGGCAGCTACGGACGAATTAATCTCATTACCATACTGCGCATGGTGGCGTAACGCATTGTTAGGCGGGGTTTTTTACTCTGCTTTTCACTGGCAACCTAATATCCCCGGTAAGGCGCATTGCTATCAGACCTTTCTTGCTTGACGAGAAGGCTCGAGTACAGAGACAGACTAATAAAAGCCAAAGGCGGGATTACTATAGGATGCCAAAATTTTCGCTTCCCCAGAAGCATTCGGTTGAGTTCCACACGTTTCACTGCTCAACAATTTCAAGGTCCATGAGATTCAAGGAGAAATCCTTCGCTTAACTAAGAATTTCCTTTCAAATGTGATGGTGGTGTCAACCTACACCTTTTTTGCACTGGTTAAATTTCAGCAGGACTCTGTTTTACGGGCACAATACTCCCTGATCTACATCATTGACCTTTCGTGTAAGCTTTTCAGCCCATGCTCATTTTGCACGGATGCTGAAACGCTGTAGATCCGACGCCAGTTCATCAAAATGGATTTCGACATTGTACAAAATAGGTCACTAGACTGGGACCTTCCTCTGAATGGCGGAAAGTGCGTGCATGTTTAGTTTGAAGGGAACTCGGCGAATTCCTTCGTTGCGCTTTAAGAGAAAACACCAGAAGACATTATGAAGATGGACACCATTAAGGATTTAGATATCTGGTCCTCTTAAAACACGTCCTTCTCACTCTATCGCAAGAGTCAGCCCGCAAAGGATTCGCTGTTTTCCGGATGTTTCGGTACACCTTCTCTCATATTACACGGATAGACTTTGAGATACTCTATTAGGCTTCCGCCAACCTCTTCTTGAATATGTCAGCCAATGTGTTTATTCAGGACGCAATAAGAAGCTACCCTTATTGAGTGTGTCCAACGAGCTGTTTTAAAGGGGGTTGTTGACCCCAAATCCGTTGATTATGAAACAGGGCTGCCGGATCTTTGAACATTTCACTCAAAACTGTCGTCGTTTCCAAGGGGACCTGATACTTATTCACGTCTTTCTAAACAAGGTTTCGCTAATAGGTTTTCACTGTTGACCCTGTTACTACACGGCAGGATAGAGTTAAGAAGATTTTGATGAATGATGCGTACATTTCCACTACTCAACTGTTTTTCTCATTATGGATAGCCGAGGTGTGTAAGAAGCTTCTTCCGACAGTTATCCACGATGCATCACTTTTAGACGCTTTTCTATGTGAGTTATTGCACTGATAGGTTCTTTGTCCAGCGCTAAGAAAATAAAAATCACCCATTTTAGTTGTGTCTTTTAGGTTAACGGAAGCTACTGACGTTCTGGATCTGGAAAGTTTGGACAAACCCCGATCTTGAGTATCAGCCCGTGAGTCCGTAAATGTGTAAACCTTGCGTGGTGCCACCTGTAACTAGACGAATATGAGACGAATATGAGACGAATATTTTCCCGAGGAAAAGAGAGGTTAGAATACCTGGGCGCACATGGTTTATCGACAGAGCAATTTAACGATCTTTTGCGACACAAATTTGAGCCCCATAAGTTTATTGAACCAGTGGTAAGGACACTGGCTCTCAATGATACACGCAAACATCTAGAGGACTGACTAGTAAAGATACGACTACTTAAATGATGAGCACTTCGCGCTTAGTGCTTGCGACGAAGGTACTGTGAGAGGAGACCTTCATACAGTGACGTTGTAAGGTGGTAGCTTGGCGTCAGCCGTTTGAGTGTTCAACCATGGATCCAGCTCTTACGACCGACTTTCACTCTAGTTTACAAACAGCGTAAAGTGCTGGCTCTTTAACGGCACTTGGATGTCTATGGAACCTCCGGACCGAAAGATATTTACCCACCGATTCCGAAGAGTTTAGCACGAAGACCGGCCTTATCTCCACCAAGATTTTTCACCTCTATAGTTAACCGGAAGTCGACTGACATCACCCCTTTTATGAAGGGCGTTACAAGTATAATCTTGAGAAATATTGACCGACATACCTTAAGGCCTTACGGCTAGTATGAACAAGCTGATGGAAAAAATTATTAGGTGGATGGTGTTGCAACCTAATGATCGAAATCAGATCTTTGTAGAAGTTCACGTGGATTCATAAATTCCCGCTCCTGCCTCATCAAAGTTTTGACCACTGACCACGGACACGCCAGTTTAGTGAAAGCGTTTCTGTAGATTGGGGCACAGTGTGTGACCGGTTCAACTACAGGAAACTATTCGGGGTGCTTAAGTAATGTACCTTCTTACCGCACCAGGCCAACTGTATTAAGGACCCCTTGCAGCGTTGCAAACCCCAGACTATTGGCTTCTGCTAGATGAGATCCGAAAAGACAGGTGAGCCGTACGAGGAAACACATTACTAAGCATCTGCACTTGCAAGGTGCTGGTTTACTTTGGTTCAAACGCTTACTTTTTTATTTTCGACCGAAAATTCAGAGAGTCCACCAAAGTCCAGAGAGTGCAGCTGATTAGCGAGCAAAATTGGTTGCCTTCGAAGAGCTCGATGAAAAAGTCATGCCAGCAGTCATTCACAAGAAATATGAGAGCATATCGGTAAGCGACATGTCCAGTGGATAGAAGCCAAAATATATCAAGGCGGGCTATCATTCAAGAGATTAAATCATTGCTACGACTGCTTGCCACATTCGTCAGGCGGACCATTGAATATAGAACCCGTGCCCACATTCCTGGGATACTTCAAGTGTATACAGAAATTGGCGGCGAGTTTGGCTCATGAACCTAGCTCATGAGACCAGCTATGTCGACCACTTCCGGAATCTATAACCCTGGACTCCTGAGTATGGGCGGTTGCGAAAAGTTCTACTTTCTAAGTGGTATAGTTACAGCTCTTTCCGGGCTGGGCTATGTTGATCAAACGAACTGGGGGCAGTCGTTGGAGGACATCGGAGGATATATCAATGTCATTAGTTGCCGGTTGTATTTTTACCATCAACTTTGCCACCAGACGTTGTGAAAATTTTCTAGGTGTAACTCCCAAGTCAGCCTGGAACGATCAACTGTGAAAGTATCTCAGCACGTAAAATGGGAGCTGACATCATGTGCAACGTAGCTCCACCACCGTACCCTACACATCTCAGCCAGTGGATCAGATGCAGTGGGCTGTTCAGGAAAAGGTTGGGATGGACTGTCACCCTCTGTTCACAAAATGACTAGACCCCGAACTAGAGCTTTTTGGCTGTTCATCTGGCCAGTCTAGGTCTGACTAGTGTAAAGCAATCATTGATCATTAAGGTGAACCCGTTCGAGATGCGCTTCACTCATATCAAAATCAGGCCAAGTCAATTAATTCGGTTGGGAATCCGTCTGTATAACTCTTTAGGATGTGTCCCAACACATCAACCTGGATTGCATTCCAGTCATGACAAACCAAAAGACCGTTAAAGTTGCCAGCGTATGCTAAACTCGCAAATGAGAACTTGTCAAAATGCATTTTGGTCAAGTAAAACCTCTCCTCTTCTACAGCCCCGACAAAAGCAGGCTTTTTAGTGTTAGGTATGTACGGAGGGGAATCACGTGCCATGTGGTTTGTTGAATGCGTTATAATTGACCACAAGCTTTGAGGTGGTGCCGTGAAATTCTATTTTTGCTTACACTCAGGATAAGCTCATCGACATGAATTTAGCATTTCTGCCGAAGCATAAGTGTCTGGTATGGTTCGAACAGATGAAGCGCTACTCAGTCTAATTTTTAAAATCAGCTTTATCTTTCACCTTCATGTTGCTTGGTACTAAAGGCCGCAAATGTGTTTCATTATCCGGTGATCAAGATCTCGGGGAACAGGGTTTGTATGCAATCTGGATTCTTCCTTCTGGGTCTTCCCTACTAGTTCAGTCGGGGTTCTGTGTACTTATTCCTGCTCTTTGTGTATTTTCACTCTTTGCTATCAAAGATGTATCGTTAGCTCCCCTTTGGATCGACATTTTATCTAGGGTTGTCTTGGTGCAATCATTTCGGCAGTCACTCACCAGCTAGTCAAGTATACATGGCGATGCTAATCTTTTAACTCTGTTTGCATGTGATTTCATGGCCAATGTACGTCAAGCCTACTACCTTCCACTGCATCCAGTCCATCAAATTTCTGCATGACGAGTACTCTAGTTCCTGGATTTTAGATTACTTTGCAGGTTAGAAGAAGAGTTTTGGTGTCCAATGTTTGACAATCGCTAGAAATAAGACCAAGGACTGTTGCACCTGGTGCTCCCTGTTGCACCAAGGGAGCAACAGGGTCACACTGAGGACTCACTCCAGTGTCTCTTTGGCTTCGTGTACTGCCAGTTGTCTTCGCCACGAGGGGCTCGCCGGACGTGTTGGGATGTCGATGAAAATAAGGACTTTTGTACCCAGTATCCAAACAGCAGCGATAGTTTCATGTCGTCACTGATAGGAGCATGGCTTTGGGCCGTCGCCCTGCGGTTCAATTCAAATCACATGCAACGCGTTCAACTCTGCTGAAGAAATGGTGCAGTAGAACAAAACAAATAGCGAGTTCCCAGCGATGATGTTGGGACTGTTGGATTATCTTGGTGATAGTCAAACCGCAATATGCATCATCTCAGAAAACGTTCGGGTGCTCTCCCAGTTGTCGTTCTTCGTTTATTTATTTGCCAACTACTTGAATGAGGATGCTGATTTGTTTGTTTGAAAGTGCTGTACTCCCACCGGTAGAGAAAGACTGATAAGTTGTGATCGCGAGTTATTCAGGACAACCCTGAAGAACCAAGAAGCAACAGCAACCATCAAATGAGGGTTGGGGGAAAACATATGAAGGAGAATAAATTTTGCTGAAGGAGTTGGTCACCGAAAGAGTGGGAAAATACGTAAATGAGGATGCCCTTTGCTCCCGCTGTAGCGTGATTTTTGGCTGAAAGGCCAGTGTGTATCGTGTGTTGGAATTATGTTGGCCTCATTACCTGAACAGGAGAGCGGAAGGGCGTTTCGTGTGTCTCGGCTAGGATGATAACGTGAACAGGCGTTACAACACTTTACTCATATTCGTGATGAAAGTGCGTTCCCTTTTTCCTTGTTCCAAAAATGCTGGAGGAAAAATTCATCGTTGTCAAAAGTCAGCATATCTTTAGAAAATTCATTCGTCAAACGTTTCAGGGCTAAGAGTTGGCCGAGTGGAAAAGTTGCATGTGGCGATGGGGTCCGTACTTGTAAGTGGATTAAAGGCCTGGGCAAAGAGTGTGCCATGCGTGTTACGCACCACGCATCGCATTTTGTGGGGTTAGAGAACCCACTGCGATTATCCGTGAAATATTACGCAAGTGAAAAACAGCGACTAGTATTAAACCACATCTGCCAGGATGACCGAACGTTCCAACGAAGCTAGAGTTATAGGGAGTGGACATTCTGTGGTGGAGTGGAGAGTCCAAACGTCGACGGAGAAGTGGGTTTATCTGACCAGTTTACAAGCCCCAGCAACAAAAATTTAATTAATTTTTGGTTGGGGCTATAGATGGTACAGCGACCAAAACCAGTAGGCCCATGATTTTGGGCCTTACGGGCCGGGGCAGCCTGGCTAATAGACAGACAACATCACGAATGCAGATGCACACCCAGGTGATGAGAGGTGGCGGTGAGCAAAGTGTACTTTGTGGTAAGGACAGGTTCCTTTTCAGTTGGAGCAGTGACCTCTTTATGGCTGTACAAAACTTCAGGTCATGCTAGAGCGGAAGACTGTATGCCGCTCTTTCTTGAGGCAAGTGTGACGATGTTAAAACTCTAAGCTAGATCTCCAGTGAGTTGAAGCCAATCTCTGGTACCCAATCACTGCAGTGCTAGCAAGGAGTATCTGGAGTGCTCTTGACGGTGGCATGATTCGGAAAAAGCGTGAGTACCCACAATTATTTTGGAGGTTGATGAATGCTTTGAAGTGATTAAGAGGCGTGGGAAGAAACAGAGCATAAAAGTGTGTCAATAAATTAACGGTGATTAGACCAAGAAACCTATTCCCAATGTCAGTAGGTTTGAAGACAGGTAGTTCACTTTTGTAGTAAACAAAGTCTCTAAACTCTTCCTGTTTGGAGAATCTGTTTGCAGAATACTCATCACACCACCTTAAGTAACTGTAAAATAAGAGAATGATCTCGATGAAACGCCAGTTTTCTGCAAACTCCAGTTTACTGTGACGATTGCTTGAAAGTTTCTGTTTGAATATCCTGAAAATCCATATTATAAGGTGGAGGAAATAAGAACTGGGGCGCGGTATCCAGTGGATCTATCAAACGCACTCAAGGGAGAACGTAGCACAACACGGATTGCAAACAATATCAATAAAACTATAAAACCGTGGCTTATAAACAGCCAACGACGCTGAAGAAACCAGAAACGTTACAGAGCTGTAGAGTTAGCAACCAACTTGGTAAGAATACCACTCATGGGCGCAAGTGCATTTGCACTCTGAGTAAATTCCCTTGAGTGCCAAGAAAACGTTCATAAATCAGTTGTCACCCTAGGTGAATCAATGAATGACCACTGCTAACGGAACAAAGGTCTTTCCGGTGATTAATCAGGTATCCCAGATAAGAATGATTTAATGTTGTATTTTTCCAGGGTAGGGATATTTCGCCTTAATTTTAAGTACGGAGAGTTCCGTGCCTACAGCGCTTCTTTCAGTTTTGTATCGTCAGAAAAATGACTGACTAGGTGAAAGTTCTTTAAAGTAAGCTGTTCTGTACACCTTCATCTAGTTAAAAAAGCGTGTTTCCTTAACTTGAACAAATTCGCGCGTTTCATACTGTCTATGTTTCATTGTTGAGCGTTAACCGCTATAACCCACCCATTTTCAAACAATGAATGTGGTAGGAATATATGCAGAGTTAGGTAGTTTACCCAGCAGCGGTCAAGTGATCCTAGAGGTCTTGTGTGTCTCACAGACCGAAGTTCAGCAGACATTTTAACATCTGTGAATTCGACACTTCCGACGCACGTCCTGTCTTGTTTGACATTCTTCAGGAACAGCCCGATTTAAACGCCGTACGGTTTCCCGAAATCCACCGTTGTTTGTTGAGAGGGAAAGCGCGTGTTAATCTTATTGACAGCGAGCTGTTTGTGCGAAGTCTCCTCGTGCTGGAGTGAGAAGACAGTCAGATATCCAACCTGGATACCGCTCGATTTCCGTCCCAATCATGTATCGAAAAACTTTCACAGGCTACCTATCAAAAGATATTTTGACTTACCCCTCATCCTCAGTCGACTGCCAAGAGGTCTGCCTAGTTTAGGCACTGACGGTGATGTTTCAGGATTTTCAACCGACATCACGAGAAAGATTGGCCGTGTACCACGTCCATAAAAGTATTTGCTAATATTGGAGATAATTCCAAAACAAACATTGTGAAACTACCATTGGTAATGATAAAGCGATGGGTTGCACCGATTAGTATCACAATGGTTCGACGTGAAATGAAGCCATCTCAGTATTGTTGTTTGATTGCCACATGCCTCAATCTCTTGGGTCACAAAATGTAAGGAATTCGATCAAAGACGTTTGCAATGTTAAAAGTTATCATATCCCGGGCACCTTTATCGTCCCTTGTATGTGGAAGCCTGCCCACCGAAACCAATCCTTTCGAAACGCGGAGTGTTTCGCGATAATGTCATACTGCACTGTCAAAATTTTTATTTGTTGACGACAAAGTGGTGCAGAATGCTTATCTTGAGAATGGGTCTAATTATTTTGCAGTGCATAATGTCTCTCCATAGAGGGCCTATAACTAGCCGAGAGACAGAGACCTACATCCAGATCAATGAAATAAAAATCCTCTTAAGAATATGTTGGAACAGGTTACCATCGTAAATCATTGATTGACATAACGAGACTTAGGTAAATGTCTTTTGGTCTTTCATTGTCAAACAAATCTTGCTTATTCAGAATGTCGTAAAAATTTATTTTTGCAAATTCCACGTATTTAAACGGAGGAGAAGGGCTGGCGGCCAGTTCGCTCCTTCCACAGTTCTGTCTGTTTTTACAAGGTAAATTCTCAATTTCGCTGAACAAGAGTCAGCACTTGATACAGCTTCTTGCCGGTGAATTTGGTAATTTGTGCCTTACACCAATCTAGCAGCCTTAAAAATGCAGTTTCGTCACTAACGGGATCAGAGGCTATTTCCTCCGAACTATTTCACACCCCATGTAGGGAGAGGACTCCGGATTATTTTCGGATGATTCCGTCAGGACAAATGGCTTGCAGTTATCATGGGAAAGACGGCGATTGTGCCTTGAGTATTGCTTATACTGGTGTGTTTTATCTGATTTCTACACATTGCGACGGTGTTTTGCGTCGAGACGGAAAATTTCTCGTTGCTACGAGATCTACGAAGCAAAACTTTGAACAAATGGAAATTTTTGGCTTGATAACGTACATATTTAGAAGAGATGGAGACTTTGGTCACTATGATCCAGTGGGTTTCTGGTTACCACATTTTCAGCAAAACGATTGATTTAGTGATGATGGTTGCTCTCTCAGTATTAGTTTAGCTTATTGGGATTTGTTGCACGGGCCGAGGCAACATTGCTTTGAGGTTGTCCTGTACCCACTATGATGAGGTCTAACCAACTGGGTTTTAGGGTACACCCAACATGACCACGTGTGTAAAGCAACAAATTAAAGATATCCGGACCAAGTCTGCTGTAAAATACGAATCGTTAGCTGAGAAACTCAAAAGACTGTGCTGGACCATGCCAACAGTCCTTATCGCGTAATGAGAACAGAGTCAGAAAAACAGAATAGTGGGTAGCAGTTGTCGGGGAGAGAGCGACAGATATGTGTGGGTGCGTATCAACTAACGCCACTCGCTCTTCACTGATCAGCTTGAATAGCCCAGTGAGCAAGATGCAGGCAGTGTTGTAGTGTCCCGAGCTGCATTTTCGGCAATTTGGTCATCTTAGGCCAGAAATCCGCAACAGATGATCACTTTGGCCCACGTACACTGTTGTGTGGTTGTTATTTATCCAGCCGCCAGATAGAGGAAATCACTTGAATGGGGCTGGTTTGTTAAATGGAGGGGGTTCTGTGACAACTGTGAACCTACAATTGGCTGGTTACTTCATTTATCTACTCCCTTGAAGGCCTACAGTCTCGCTTCTTTGAAAAATATTCATATCATGGACAATGAAGCATACCAAAACACTTTTTTCTATGTAATTAAGTCATGATTGATGAGTCTGATAGTGAATATTGTGGAAAGGGAAAAGGGTGCTGCTATACTCGGGGGTTCTTTATGGGAAGAAGTAGATAGGATGACAGTAGTTGAATCTCAAATGGAAGACAGAGGATTGAGCATTCAGTGCTTAAGTTTGGAAGTTTCTTCTCGTTAGTGGTTTTCAGATCCATTTAGGGATCATGAAGAGGGTGCAGTAGAAATCCTTGAAATAGAGGCACAAAATCCATTCATCTTCGTCACTAGTACAGGTATACCAGTGGACGCAGACGATCTGTGTTAATGAATTTCTCGATTCATAAGGTACGGAGTTGCGAGCTCCCTTTTTGCGTCGTTACCGTGTATGTTGTTTCACACAGTGTACAGAGCTTACTAGCCGACTAGCGCTGCGAGAGCCCGACTCATTCAGACATAGCATACGGGGATGAGCCAGAATCCTGTTTAATCCAACTTTCAAACTATTTTTTATCAGGTGTTGGTGGTTGCGGGATTTTGTAGAATGCACACTCACATGACTCTCGTTTGAACAATCGTTCTCCCGTACTAGCGCAATCACTCTGGTGAGTCCATACCAAGGGGGAAGCACTGGACTCGAGTTTCGCTATTATTACAGCTCATCAGCAGTGCATATTCTTGGCTGTGCCGGGATTTGGACTCCGCACAATGACATGTGAGGCAAGCGTGCTACCACCACCCAATCAGCGCACGCTGGGCACATCTGAATTTGCACTTCTGAAAAGGTGAACACGTTCGCGCTGTAGTAGCCTTCAATATGTCAATAATTTTCTCCCGGCCAAGTGACTTGTTGCTCATGACCGCAGAAATGTGGTCGTCCGACGCGGCTGTATTGGTGATAGTGCATTTGAGGTACGATAGTTATTTGTATCTGTTTACTGACGTTGACGAGTATTTTGGTTTTTAGTTTGAACGTTCATGAAGAAACCTATAGGCATACTTATAAACGTTCCCCGATATTTTCCCATTCAATGCGGTTTGATGTGATGATCCTAGCCCTTTCACTCCTTTTGCAATGAGTCTGGTACAATTGCATGCAAACACCTAAGGGCAGGTATTTACTGAAAATAAAGGCCAGCGACATTCAAATCCACAAAACACCGTAACTTTCTCGCAAGTTGCCATCAAACAATTACTAGGGATTCAAACTAACTAAGTATTCTCCATAACGTTATAGTGAACATCCAGGGCAGCAAGTTGTAGAGTGCATAACTTAGAGCGCTGACCCTAACAAATGCGCTTTTGCTGTATTTGACCAGCAAAGCCACCCAACTCCTACAACTAGATCTGGCAACCTTTCTGTAAACTCACGTTGCTTGTGGTTCTCACCGCCTATGACATTACCCAGCTAAGCGTTTATTTCTAAATTCCCAATAACCTTAAACCGACTTGTGTTTGAGGTTGGTAGTGATGTGTTAGGCCACATTATCTTATAATCAGGCAGCCTGGGTGCGGCTGTGGGTTGTTTGTCACGTTGTCCTTCAGCACTCTTTCCCACGCCACACCCTTACGGTGACCCTTAGACATTATCCTCAGAATAACAGTCTGGTCCAAGAAATAGTCTTCTTCCATGGTGATCTTATTTAGAGGACCTATTTTATTGAGTATCCTATCACACTCGACAATGGTGTTTTCAAAGGTATATGCAAATTTGGGTGAATGTGCTTGGCTCAAGTGAATTAAACTTGGATAGGAATTCTGCAACACACACGTAGTACAGCAGTTAAAGATGCAGCACACATCAGCTATCTGTAGAGCAGGTCCACTCATTTATTCTCACTATCATGTATGCTGAAGCAGTCTTACCTCAGGTGGATAAAGGAGTATAAAAATGTCCATGGTGGAGTTTTAGTACATAAGGGTGGGTATGTGAATGTCTATATAGAGCCATCACTATCCACACGAATGGGCTAGACAGTTTCTAAAAGTAACGAATAATCAACTACTCATACGGTTGCTTAAAACTTTCCGACTGCCCACGACCGGTTTCGCCCTTCATGGAGCTCATCAGGTAGGCGAGGTCACCGAGTTTCCATCAACCTTATGTGCTGCTTGAACCCAAATTGCACGAAATTGGCGAAATACACTCATTTGCATACCAGCTTGGTTTCGACAGGAAACTCACTTGGAAGCCAGCTGAACCTCTCTTTTTTAACATCATAAACGAGGGATTTAGCTGGATTCCAGATGAGTCTACCTTCAAAACCAAATCGGTATGAAAATTAGTGTATTTCGCTAGTACCAAATGATGTTATGACGGTCTCGTAATACAGCCCTGTGTATAGCGTTCTAATTCAAAATCCAACCTTAGCCTGTCGGGAGAGATATTTCAGTCGCTTAGAAAGTTCCATTGTGTATCACCAACTGTTGACCAGATCATAACAATCTGACATCTAGATGATGGTTAGACCGTTCTTCTAACCAGCTGACAAGCCCCCTGCCAAACAGAGAGTATCAGATTTAATCGAGTCTTCTTTTTAAGGGCGCGGTCGGATGTCGAAGTGCCTAGATATGGAAAAATTTGTACGTGGTAGAATCCAACAACGCCCAACTGGTTAAGTTTAATAAGCAAGAATTCTCTGTGTAACTAAGCTTTACTGGGATTCCATTGTCTGATAAGCTTAATGGGATGGCTTGCAAAAACCAGAATATATCCACTGGATTTATCTGCCCCAACTCTGGTAAACTCTCAGTACACGGAAGAATTTTAACCAGGAACAAAGACAAATTAGGCCACTCTTTTGTGTGACAATATAATATCTAGGGAGCTGACGTTGATACATGCGCCTCAGAGCAAGATAACTTTTCTTCTACTCATCTGGATACACAGTTGGGAATTTGGAGTTTTTCTAGGCAATGTACACTAAACGCTGAAAGTTATTTGTAGAGTACAGTAGAGCATAACAACAACAAAAATTCTCCCCAATTTATCACCTTTTCTCATTAGCTTGTCCTGGAAGGATCGCCCTTCAGGAAGGTCCATATCAGGTGAACTTTCCTGGGAGGGAGCACGTGCGATACGACCGAGTGTAGTAACTGAGACGGAGGCGATGTCATAGCAGCCCAGCATAATTTGTGCACCAATAAACTCAAATAGAGTTTGCCATAAATTAAGGGGTTTGGTATATGCAACAAAATGATTATTTTGAACCAGTGAAAACAATATCAATATTCGCGATCATCCAGGCTGATAGATTCCAGAATTCTGCACGACATCGAATTTCACCTTCGACAAAAATGGGCAACCTGTTCTCAGAGTCTTTAGATTTATATTTCATAATAAGATGGTCTGCAACTCCAGTAACAGTGTTCAAGATTGTGGAACATGTTTGCACTTCCGCCACACCCTCCATAACGATAATATTGACAATAATGCAAGCTCCAGTTGTAAAACGCCTTGATAGTATCATGCCGACAAGAAGCGTACGTGGCGTTTTTGTCGCATGAACCTGTGAGGAAAAACACACGAACGAAAGGGACGAATTATCAAAATGGTTTTGTCAGGTTTATATCTTATCCATCAGGACAGAAGGAGGTGGAGGCTGTTCAAGCTGTTAATTTTTTCTGGAAATTGACAGTCATATGAAACTCACGAACTCCTTACAGCAAAAAGCCTTGGTATACTACCCTTCTGAACCAACTGGGATTAAATGGTTTGGGTGTAACAGTAAGATGTGAGCTGCTACTTACGTTCTGATAGTTGTTTACAACTTAAATTTGCATACTTTTACCACGCATTGCATTATTTGCGTCGTCTAAGAACTTCTAAAGGCCGCCATATCAGTCACTGCGGAAGGTCTTATGAAGTTAAGCATAGTTATCACAGGTTTGGGGAATATTAATATCACCAGAAATTGATGGGTTAACTTGCGTATATACTTCTGGCTAGAATGGATGTATAATGAGACTGCCACTCTCAACAGTGACATGTTAAGCCTTTGTGAAATTCTTTACAGTTGCGCCTACATTAATATCACATTGCTGGGTACCGAAAGTATGATGAGACTGGCTTCCAGTTAGTCCACCTTTTACAAAACACTGCAGCTAATGTGCATAGGACTACCAGCACTGTATAGCTTCCGCACTTTAATTAAATTTCAATAAGTAATTTAAAATAGACTTCATGCCCTGATAACTATTAAAAACACAACCTTCTTTGTATTGTTTGATCGATAATTTGGTGTAGAATATGAAACTTCAGACTACTGAGTGTGTCAGCAACTCACCGATACATGATCCATACAACGGTTTTTGGAAACATTTTTCTGTGGCAAAAAGTAAGGAGTAATGGAGTAACAGAGTGATAGTTCATATAACAGAGCGATTATAGTGAATTTTCGTTGCAACAGTAAGTTAAGCGATTTTGTCTCGTAGTTGAGGCCAATCTACGCTGGACAACCAAGAACTCTATAGCTGTTCCATCGTTAGTGGGAGTCATCATTTCCCCTTAAAAAAACACAGAGAGTTCCAAACCGGCAACATCCTCCTAGCATTTAGCAGTTCGGTCATGAGTGGCTGATTATCAGTGTGATTAACTTGCACTTAGACGGGACATAGCGTCACTCAGTCTTCAATCAGGGGGTGCGCATCGGGTGGTCACTTGTTGGTTGCTTCCTCGGGTGACGACGGAGTCAAACAGTACCACTTGGCCTTTAAGCATAGATTTGCTTCACTTACAGAACGAAATCTCCATTGAAAATTCCAAGATCCCCTCACACTACCAAAAAAAATCAGGAGTTTAGAATAGATCAGGTTTGTTACGCAATCTCTTCTCCTTTAGAAGAAACCAGTAGTAAAATTCTCACAAAATAAGATTCAGTTACCTAAATTTTTCAAAGGCTCTATAGGCGTAAAATCCTTGTAAGTCGCGGAAACAGTGATCATCATTCGACAGTATTCTAGTAGTTCGACAGCTTAAAAACGTGCCAAGGTCTACCGTTTGAAGTAACATCAGTTTCTCCGGCAGAAACTCCCTAGAGTGTACCTCTCGTTGCGAGCAAAACCCCGCAGTGGGTTCTTTTAGTTAGTCTTATCAAACTTCTCATTGTTTTTGCTGTGTACTGTAGCGGTCAACACAACCCTAGTATCACTTTTCCCAAGATGAACAGATAAAATCGTCTACTTGTACAGTTATTAAATGAATTTGAATAACTAGCCAGAATACTTTTGTTCCATGCACAACTGGTGAGTTACATGACCATATACAGCGCCGTCTATTTAGAGCTGCCGCTTTCAGCAAACTTAGGTAGTGATCGCTTCTATTTCTTTCAGGTGTGCACAAAAATGATGCTCTTGTGGTCTCCACCAGTGATTCCTCTGATATACAATTACGGTTCTAGAGAGAGAGTGTGATACAAAGAGCGGCCGATAAGATGGCGTTCTACTGGAGAAAATGAACACTTTGTATTTTAGGCGAATAAGCTGGGAATTGCGCATGCTCTTTTGTATTCAAAGTCCATAGCGTCTATTAACGTCTATAAACGTCTATAAACATTTCAGGTTAGTTGCGATTTGGAAGATTCGTTATAAATATTATTCCATGAAAGAACCTTCGTCCAATAGGCTGAAGCTGCCTACTGAAGGTAATGATGTCGTTCATTTGGCTTCACAATATCCAGGACAGTTTTATTTCGCATTCTAAATGAGTAGTGCGTATTCGATGTTTGTGAGTATTTGCGTTAAATCAAATTAAGTGCAAATACAGTGGATGAACGATTTCGGACATGTCAAAGAAAAATGTTGGACACAAGTTGTTGTAAGCTTTCTTTTCACTCGCTACTGGCTAGCAGTCTGTTTTGTCCGATTCAGAGAACACAGCACCCTTGTCTAATTTCATTGCAGTGAATGAATTACACGGAGAACTTGATCATGAGAGTAAAGATGAAGCTAAACTACGCGTATTGTGAATGTTTTAGTTTTACTGTAAGACAACATGTTATTGAATTCTAAATTAAGATTTGGCCAACCGACGTTCATGTATGTGTAGCCCGCTGATTGAAATTTTGTTCCTGGTTCAAGTTACATAGGTCCCTACCAGATAGATGCCACTCCGGCGTTCGTATATTGTCTCACCAATACAGGCGCAAACGTTATTTGGTAAATACGTCTTGTGCGATTCTTCACTAGTGTTTCCTGGAGGATGCTGCGTAAACAGAATTTTTGGCATGCCATTGGGAAATCGGACAGAGCACTTTATAAACTCTAGATTGTGGCCTCTTTGTCTGATACACTAGTTACAGTTATATCTTCGAACCAGTGAAAGAAGTTTTGAGTGCCCTTAACTTGTTCCCGTGTTTCCAAACCACATTTTGGAAGTCACAGTATTTTTATTGGTCGGTAACACGAATGCTAACAAGAAGGAGGTCTTACCTGGTGGAACAAACTTGTCGCTTCTGACAGCGTTAGCAGCTGAGAAGAGCAGCAAACATTGGACGTACGCTTGCATTCTGTGAATGATGCCAGGTAATACGTTTGATTTAGCCAGATTCTCGAAGTTATTTTATACCCTAACTGTCGGATTAGAAGCGCACATTGTAACTTATATTGCACAATTTAGAAATCCGATACATTTAGCAGTGCGGTAACAGTAACTAGAATTGAGAAACTTTTTGACGTTTGTTCTAAAAGTGTTCGATCCAGCTGTTGTGTCATACAAAACTATTCGCAAGTTGTCCTTCAACCTAACAAGGGGAGGTGAAGGTTAAATGACCTGGCTTTTGCTTCCTGTATAACTTACTCGGGAACTTCAACTTCAAAATGTTTATCATGAAATCTTCAGAGTTAATTATTTTGTTGAAACACTTAAAAAACCAGTCAATCTCCTGGGCGCTGGCCGAGAAGATTTTCAGTGTCCCGTCATATAGATATGCTATACGATTCCGTTTGACCGTGCGAAAAACAAGGCTGCAGAAACATGTGTACTGATTTGTGAAAGTTGTTTCGCGATAGGCGTGTTGTCACATGCCCCATCTTATGTTCTGCTGCCTAAAAGGTTACAGAATAACAGTTACTGTTCACCTCAATTTTGAGTGTTAATCGTAGTGTCCAACGATATAACGCCACCTACCTAATAATGTCCCATCTTGCTCATTCAACCGGAAACAAGGTTCTGTGTGGAATCAGGAGACACTTTGATGCAACGAAAGTTTTTGTGGGATCAATCAATCTATGTGATTTGGGCAGTAGCCTGTTCAGTAGCTAGTGTGGTCTCTCTGATGGAAATTCGTTGAAAGGCAGTTCTATCCCATTTGGTAACTTTCACTTTGATAGCTTTCTCGATTCTCAAGTGAATCGTAAACTAATGTGACTGCTTACGGAGGTGGCAATAACAAATGCTTTTCCAACTGTTTACAAGAATAACTAAACTGCTAAGAACATACATTTTCACATAGCTGTTCTCTTGAGCGGTTCCTTCTCAAATAAAGCAATATGCAAGGCACAGGACTAAAATTCATTTTTGGAAAAAGCGCGTCTACATGAGACGTCCATTCAGACCTGACTCTGCTGAACTACTTACCAGAAGGCTTAAACATTCTGTTGAGTCGACATACATTGCCACACATCTATCCTTGAGTTTCCTTTCCAGCTTCATTAAAAGGTTTCGCTTGAAGGATAAACTACCAAGTTCTACCACCAGCTTTTGGGTGCACTCGTCTGTATCCTTGTCACGCGTTGGTCGTACAACAAGGCTTTGGTTGGATAGAAGACGAGAACACAATCCCGTCGTCCTGATTAATGGTTGAAAGTAGTCGGACTGAATTGAAATCGCGTCACATCTGGCCAAAACCAGTCACGTCATCGATTAGCAGCACACTTTCACTGTCGCCACCAGGTACTTTTGAAGAGATTACCACTGGTGCCTTCCAGGCAATTACCGAGCGCAGGGGCAACTCAAATTCCACAGCATTATCTGCAACTGTGCGTCATAAAGAAACTCGAGCTATTCTGTGGAATTTCCAGAATCACAAAGTTTACGGCACTGTTTCACTCGTTTGACTCATGACCCACTCACTCGCTCTCCATTCTTATCCCCTTCCCCTTTTTAAAGATTGTATACTACTGTTTTTCACACATTCTTTGCGGGCGATTTGTGATATCGTATAAACTTCTGGTCTATTAGCAAATGGGGTAATGCTAGTAATAAATCATCAAAAATAATACCACCTTTCATGAAGACTTTTCGGGGTTGCTCGTTTGCCTCTACACCTTTACTGATTTATATGAACAGTTTTCGGAAGCTTCAGGTTTGTGCCACCATTCCTAGTTATTAATGACAAACCTTTGGTTATATGGTCGGGTTTTGCGGCCTCAAAGTCTACGTCTGTTTTGGAAGGAAATTTTTTGTTTTAATCTGCCTCCAGAGATTTATCATAAATGACAGAATCTCTAAAATTGTAATTGTGCTGTATTTCCCTTCAACACATTTTCATTCGTCTGAAAAGTAATGTTAAGTTAAGACATGTTTAAGAATCCTGTGGATTAGGCCACCCTCCGGATGTTCGTCTGAAAATACTCTGTGGACGTCGATCAGAGCAGGAGTCACTTAAACTCGAGGACAGGAATTCGCCGTTAGGACTCAAGCGTACATGTGGCTTGTGAGTGCATGGACAGCTGATCTGTAGCAACAGCAGAGCACGGAGTATTTGGAGCGGTGGCTCTTTGGCATGGGCAGAAGGGCTGTGTATGTTATTACGCGGAGTGGCTGGAAAAATATGTGAGAGTAAACAGACCGATACAAAATAGTTGCGAGCTCTAGTGTGCGGGAGAAGTCGACATAATCCGTCTATACCAAACTGGAAAGGATAACCCAACACAATTCTTCGGGTGTCAGCCATGGTGTGACGAAAACGAATGATTGGGGAAATCAGTTTGATTTGGGTTCAAAGAAGCTTCTGTGTTGAACAAAGCAGGTCACGCCTGTGGAAAACATGGATGCCTATATTTACTACTTCGTGAGTCAGAGTCAGAGTCAGTTGGTTCTGACTGGAACCTGATCGTTTCCGAAATAAGATAACTGGTGATGAGTGCAAAACATTTATGCCCTAACGGCGAATTTGGAGCCATTGTATGGAGGATTATTTGATATGCTTACAAACAAGAGAGTTAGTTTGAAGTCACTGTGCATAATATATGGTGGAATGAGTAACAACTTAAAGGAAATCCATGCTTTGCATGTCTAGGCATGTCTCCAAGCCATAGTGCTCTTCAACATTGTAGATGCTACCGATTAATCGCATGCATTTCCCCAAGTAAGAACGTTGATTGACCAGTGTGTGAGAATAGTGACCAGTTCAAATGCGTGCAATCTTCTTAAATATGTCAGCTGTCTAGAAATTTTCGGAAACTTTGAGCTTATTCCACCACACTTGCCGTCTCGTTTCCGAATGCTACAAATTACATATTCACTCCCACAAAATATGTCCTGCTGAGTCCCTGTATGCTTCATGAAACCGCTAATCTTGATCCAAACTGTTTACTTTCCCTGTATTAGCAGCATTTTTAATCAAAATGGGAATTCTTTTGTTTTTGGGACCATTCCCTACTTCTCAAATGAACTTTAAGTTTCATTTCCTTGCCCACTGCTGGTTCGTCGATTAAAATGCTCGACGAATGCCATTCTATGTACTCACGCCAAAGAACGTCAACTTTACTGTGTGACACCCGTGTTCGAACTCCGTTTTCCTCAGCTGAATTTCGGGCTTCGATTTCGGTGGGCATCGAACCTCTATGTCGACAGATTTCGTGTGTGTTTTAAATGCTGTGCCTCTCATTCAAATCGTTTTCGAACCAAAAACTCAACAGAGGTGGGATACGGCCGTGCCCGCAAGCGTGAGGAGCTCCGAGGTATGATATGTCTCGTCGCCGCAAAGCGAGCTAATCATATGAAACGTTTGTCAACTTAGCGCAGCCACGATCATGCGGACTTGCGCAAGAGGGAAGCAAGGGCCCCGGTATGACCGGTCTTGTGGGTAGCTAGCGTATTGACTGACCCGTCTACCAAACTACATATCTAGTGTCGTGATAGGCTTTCTGAATTTTCTAATCAGTAGCTGCTTGATCTCTTTATCCTAATGGTACCAACATATTTAATCCCACGGTTAGTAGGATACTTCAGTCATCAACCCGATGGTGTGGTGATGGGTGACCTGAGGGAAAATTTGTATGGATTTTCAACTCGCAGATGTGCAGCTTTACGCCCAGTACAAAAGAAAATGATGGATTACGCCGTTTGCCTGCCGATAAACGAGCAACGAGCTCTTGTAACATGACGTTCAGGATGGCTGATGGCTTGCAGCAAAACTGTAGGATTTGCCGTAAACCTTATTCTGTGTGGTATATGTTTCTACGGGGTTGTGTTCTGCACCAGATTCAGCTTCATGCACACAGTTTCCATCTATCCAAGCCTGCGCAAGCATCCAGTGGCGTGGGCGGTTTTAACTGGTGGAGCGGATTCGGTGGTCACGTTTTACAGAGTGCCTGAAAACTATCACTTAATGGACTATTGTTTTGAATGCTTGTCGTCAAGAGAGATATCGTGGGATCGTAAAATGCCTGCAGAAAATAAGGGATCAAGTATTTACAGAAATCCAATTTTGGAGTGTATGATTAGTCAGCAAACGCGTGGTCAACATCCTGAAAAAATGACCGGAGGTTAAACTGATCTTCGTTTCCAAGATGAAATGTTTCTCGAGACCAAAGCCTGTGGCGTCCGCACAGTGTTTTCAGCACGCCTTTGGAATGCATACCTTTAAGAAAGTTAGAAGTAATGCCTGTTGCCAGCCAGTCTAGTGCAGTCCTTCGACGGCATTAAATGCGAGTTTGTGAAAGCCCGAAAATTCCCAAGAAAATGTTTCTATTTGTTTTCAGCTCGTTGCCCAGTATTTGGCATATTTCTATGAACTTATAATTTAAGACACAGTATTTATCGCAATTCTGGTTTTAGGCGTACTACAATTACTTCCCTCATAAAAAAATCGAAAATGGCTCGAATCAAAGATTTAGTGTGCTTCGATCATCATTATGATCGCCATCAGGTTTAACGATGTTAAATTGCTTGCTAATAGAAGTGGCACTTTGGGTCACTAGCAGCAACAAAACTAGGCTGTCTGAACTACGTCTAAAATGATGTACAGAAAAACTTTTCATTGTCCAGTTTCTTGTCAAGATACTCAGGAAGTTTCGACGTCTGTGCTTTTTGTCACCTAAGATGGAAGTATCTGCCAGTCTTCGTCACAATCAAGATTTCATTTGTTGAAGAAGGATTCAAAAGCTTTTTACGGTAAAACGCCATCATTGGATTCGAAAGCGACACGGGCTTGTTATGTAAAAAGAGCACTTGTGTTTTCCTATGATAGTGTGCGGAATACGGTAGAAGGTGCGGAATGAAGCAGAGGTGGTACAGAGTTATAGCTGTATTTGCAAGAGACAAACAGTTATACAGACTGCTAACGAATACATTTTGGTCGATCGCCAGCTGTACATCAACGGTGAACCAATCTCGAAATGTTGCTTGTGAGGTTGCATCCCCAGCATTGTGTTTACGGGTAGTTAGTTTGTTCACCGTGCTAGTCTGCGACATCGGTAAAATGAATGGAAATTAGAATGTCATCCAAATTTCACATAGCGAATTGGCTGCAGAGCCGAGTTTCGAAAGGACTAACCTTGAAAGATGTAGACTGGCCCCTTCCATAGAACCAGTTTTCAAACATATGTAACATAAACTTTTGAAACAAGCCGACAGCATTTTCCATAGTAGCAATTTGATTAGTGAACTGGGGTCTCACAATGCGATAAAACCCAGAAACAAAATGTAGGAATGTTAGAAACATTCCTGTTACTTATCCACTGTATTCACTTAAGTGTGAACACAAAGTTGGTACAAAGTGACAAAAGGTGGGAGCAAAAGAAAACAACAGTTGAAATCGATCATAGCGTCAATCATTTGGTCACCATTGGGCCAGGGTTTATGACACATAGTAAGTGTGCACAAGGCCTAGGAAGCTGTTTTTGGATAGGTGAAAAATTAAGCGTAACTCAATGAAAAGCAGCCCTCCTTCTTCGGGATGGGAAAAAAATCCTTCGGAAATTTGTTTAGCGAAAACTATATGTAACAATTGCAAGTGCCCAAATATTCTCCCAGTGTGCTAAACCTGTCCCGATTCCCTTGACATCCTCCATATGAGAAATATCTACAGTACATTATGCACGTATCGAAGTAATAGTGGACGATGTACGCTTGGCATGGCCCACTGTCTCGTTTCAGGTAGAAAAAGTATGAAAAGGATAAATTTGCTCATGGTATGCCTCTAGTGAGGAAGCCAATGGTGGAACTTCTAAAATTCCTGCTGTTAGACACTTCTGGTGAAACAATAGTTTTTACATCTCCTAGACTTTATTGACTTTATGGATAATTTGGCGTATTCTAGTTTCAGATGTTCCAAGGGCCGTTCCCATCACCAGCCGCATTACATCGCTTGATACACTTCAGTATAAAAACATTGGGTTTCTTGCAGTCATCACGAAAACAATGAATGAATTAGAGCTAACCAAGACAACAATTTTATCGGCCGCATAGCTGACCCTGGCGTTTGAAGAAAGCAGTGTATTAGCCCTGTGGGAGTAAAACGGCGCTCGTCGGTGACAGTTATGAATCTGCACCAAAATTCCAGGTCGGCCTGTTCAAAGTTTCTGAAAGGAATCTCTCACTGAGCAAATCCGTGCATGCTTACAAAGTCCCACTTTGCGAAATTTCATTGGGTGGTTGAAAAAATTTAGCTTTCCATAAACTCTGGGTAAGATAGGCTAGTAGATGAGGGTACCACTTTTTCCAGTATAATCTGATACAGCAGTATCTTCTAAAGGCCGGATTTTAAAACTCAAACGCTTAAGAGAAGCGAAACGAAAAGGTCCAGCTTCACACCTGTCCATTGCAAGATACAAGAGATTGCCTGATAAGTGTCCTAGAGACACTACTGGTCCACCCACATGGGAACTGAAGTAAAGTTTTGGTTTGAAAGCTCCCTCTGAAGTGCACGACATCTTTCTCAAGAAATATTTGTGGCTAGATGGTACTAACCAGCCATTCGGTCCGTTAGGCTTTGTGCTAACATATCACCAATGCGTAGATTTGATCTTACACGGAAGTGCACACTGAAGTGCGCTCGTCAATATGCTTTATAAACGTACTTTTTTATTTATGTCTCTGTAGAATCAGCTAGAACTCTTGTATGACTATCGTCACAGGTTTTGTATTCATTTGCATTTATTAATTCGTAGAAGCCATCAGGACTTTTTCCTGTCTGGTTTGCCATAATTCCTAGATGGGCCTTAGTTTCATTTAACTACTAGGTTCCAATGGTGAAAGGAGAAAACTGTCCGCTGCGAAGTCGTTTATTAGAAAACACCAGCTAAGCAGTGACAAGCTATTGAATAGGAAAGTAAACTTCTCATATGCACATAGTTTTTAAAAACTGAACGTTCTCACGCGTCTTCTTGAACTTTTATGGATATTCCTTGACTATCACACAATTGTAAATGAACACCGCAAAGCAGTTCCACAAGTTCCGTAATAAACTTCACCTTCCATCAGACGCGGGGCGGAGGTTCGACAGGACCACGGACTACCCAAATGCCTCAGTAGTAGTATGCGATGTTTTTTTGGTTTTCGGCGCATTTATAATTGTTGCCTTGTTCCTATCTCAACATCGATTTCTATCAGTTAATATCGACATTTTATTGAGGCACTTCCCTCCGTTGCCAAAGTATGGTGGCATATTTATGAACGAAAGACAACTGCGTGTGCATGGCTTTTGTTTGACTTAACTACAATGCAGTAGTGATATTACAGGGGGTGTGGGTTGTAGTAGTGCCAGCATTAATGTCTAAATTGCTTGTGTAAAGAGCATGAACAACTGAGTGCATCTGCCGCCGGAATGGAATGAGCTTGGCCACGGTCAGATCTAATCTGACGAAATGATGGTGACACATCTCTCATTTTGTGGCGGGTTCCAAACTAACTAAGGATACTCAGCTACGTTAATCGCTGAAGAGTGCAAAAATCAGAATCAGTGTCGCCCCCTGTTTGGTGTGGGACAGCAAGAATACTTCTTCCAGGGAAAGAGGATTCTTTAAAACTGAGTAACCAGCATTCGGGCTATCAAGAAATTTTCCGCAAGTGGTATGGCTGATTAGAAAACACGGGGTGATCGGATAGTGACTGACTGATATTGCCCCAAGAAAATTGCTCAAAATAGCCATACATGTAGATTATTTCTTCCTCTGTTAGTGAGATGAAAACTTATATCTACTACTTGCTTGCTTTACACCAGTAAACCGGTTAAGGGTTGCAGATAAACCTTCGGTTTATGCATTCATACACAAGCTAATTCACAAGTACACGACAACTTGAAAGTATCACATACCATGTTCAATATGTATAATCAAAACCAAGTGCGCCCCTAATGAGAATGAGAGAATTATACTAAACAAGTGAAATTCCGGTGATCCGGTAGACAGGTTTCAATTTACTAATGATGAATATATAGTTAGATTATCCTTGAAACTTACGTGGTTTGGTGGCAATCCGGTGTTCAGTTAGGCAAGATACAACAAAAAGTAATGTATAGGTTTTGTAAAAGTTCATCGTGGACAAATTTACTTGAAATAAACGGGGTGCCAGCTTCGCTGGTTGTCTTATTTGTACCTTGAGTTAGGCACGCGAAAATGTTACAAAATTAAGTTTCTGAGCCTGGCTGAATGTAACTTAACGAAAATGGTTCATCTAGTTAAAAGCATTGTTCCGAAGTGGAGACCTCTCAAATTATTGCAAGGAATCATGAGAAAAATGAGGTTCTTTGGACTAGGCATATTTCGATTAGCTCTGCCAAAACGAGCTGCTGTTCACATCTCGGATGAATTTGTAAACACTACTTCAGAAAACAGTCGGAATGGTTTTCCTATGATGATTGATGTTTGCTGATTAATTGCATTGTTTCTTTATAATAAAGTTTCGTACAAGAAAAATTTGTTCGAATATTGTGTATGGTGACGTTTACCCAAAGTGTACATTTAGAGGAACCAAAATCAGATTTCGTTTCCCATGTAACATTTTGGTTGGCTTAAGTCTGTATTGTCCACTTTAGTCAAAACTGTCGCTGAATAATCTTAAGATCCATCAGTCACATACAATGGGTTACTCCATCAGTGTGTGGAAGCACAGAAAAAGGTTCTGACCACCAACTGCCAGCTTATTAAAGGGGAGATCAATCAAACAAAGTCAACCCTCATAACAAAATTGCTTCAACCCTACACTTTACTGGCCGTATGTTCTAACCGGAGTAACGACGAGTCCATCAATGAAACGGACATAGTGTATTGGGCTATTTATTACCTAAGTTTTTCACGGTCGAAAGGACTAGTACGATTACTTGTCATTTATCAAGACCTATTTGTTTGCAATAACTTGAAACGTGCCTTGTGCGCCACATCTGCTTTGAGAAAGCACAATCCCGGTTGATATAGTGATCTACAAGAGAATTGACTGGAGGGCTTGTTAGTATCAAGCCCAGTTACTTATGGTCACTGAGAACCCCTGAAGGAGTGCAAATATTTTTTAATGCGGCATGTTCTATGACTGTATTAAGAGGAATCGTTTTACAAAAATACTTATCTAACTAGACAAATAGGTGCAAAAGTATAGCAAAATAGTGCCATAAAAATGATGTTTGATGGGACTGACATGAGGACAGGCCTAATTCGTTATCAAAGCACGTGAGCAAATAGCATTGGCTAAAACAGTAAATAATAGAGTGTAAACTGCCAAGTTCAAGTTTACTGCGGACCAGTACTGTCAGTCAGCCTCGCTTACTTTTATGACTATTTCCCTCTGAAGGCTCCAGATTGATCTCGCTAGTCACTTAATTTAAGACATTTATGATATCGCACCCTATTTTGGCTTCACAGAACCGAGGGATTAGGCTGTAACAAGAGCTATTTTCTAGCTTGAATGGCACAAGATACGAACCCTTCAGGCTCATCCATGGGGCTGTACTCTAACACTATACCAAGTAAAATTTTACCAACAATAGATGTCGTTCAACATATGCACAGCTGTGCTGACTGAAACCTTTGGAAATCGACCATTGCCGGAAACCGTAAAAGCGGCCTCTTTGAAAGCTTCTGAAATTTATGGCCAGTGCTCTACCGGAGAAGAAGCAGCGTAGCCAACTTTCCTAAGTTCTTGTGGCAAGAAAGGTAGCCACCTTAGTAACAATAGTGATTTCAAGAATTTGACGGGTCCAACCTTAATGCCTAACCTGGAATGTGCACTCCGCATACAGCGCAACATGGGGTTTCTGACGCAAACGCTTCCTAGCACCGAATGAATCATTACAAAATTATCGTGTGGAATGCATGGTTCAAACTACACATCGAATCTGAATACTCACATTCATGCAGGGCAAGTTTCAGCATGTATTTATTTGGCCCAGCAACGATACGAAGAATCGTTATTACTTACTCGAGACGAACAGTTCAATTCATTGTAAGAAATTTCCGGACATTCCAGATATACTGGACAATTTTTGCTTGTGTGAAATTTTATTGTATATTACCTTTCATTTTATTACATAATCTGATCGACTGTTTCGAGTTCCTCGACCAGAATAAACAATTCACGGTTGATAAACACTCTGCATTCTCCCTGGAAGTCGTGTGATTGTTTACCAACGTAACACTCGTGGGAATAATAGACTACTTTTGTAACTTGATTGAGTGCAACGGTAAATATATTGGTATCACCATCTCGGAGCTGAAAGAACTACTGTTACTTTGTACCTACAATGTTCAATTTGCTTTTTATGAACCAATTTAACGGCAGAAGAGCTGGTTTGCAATGAGGTCCCATTAGAGTCCCTTTTAGACAGATCTTTTCATGATCAAACTCGAGACTAAACAATTAAGCGCACTCATTGCACAGTTTACATTTTACTGTCGCTACCTTGATGGTGTCCTCGTACTTACCGAAAAACTATTGGCACAACGGAATTGCTAAACTGTTTCAGTTCAGTTCATACTAATATCAAGCAAATCCTTAGTCTTGCAGGACGGGCACCCTGAACAGTTCGTACTAAAAAATGTGCAGTCCGTCAAGCCCAAACCTAAATAATATTCAGCTGGGAAGAAGCCCCTCTAAATAAAGCTGTCATTCAAAGGTGACTCAATTGCTGAACTAGTTATCATAAAGCTTAGAAGCTCCGCAGATACAACATACATGGTCGCTAATCTGTGCTTGAGCTTCAGTTCCAGCCCCAATGTCAGGTTCCAATCGAAGGGAAAGTTCTCCTGTTCTATCACAAACTTTCATGTGTACTCGTTTGTATGCTTGTGTCGAGCACCATACGTAGGTCGTACGATAAGAAGCACGTCAGACAGAATGTGAAAACATAATCCCATATCTCTGAGTGGTAGCTGGATGAAACCGGACTCAAGTGCAATCGCTACACATTTGGCCGAAACCAGCCATCTATAAAAAGCAAGACTTCAGTATTAAATAATGGGTACCTCTGAATCGATCAACGCTGATACGATCCAGACACACAACTTTGTTTCCAAAAGAAGCTTGAGCAACCTCTAAACGTGAGCTGGTCAGGGAAAAATTAGGCCATTCAAAATTATTCGATATTGACGTCACTCACTTGAATACTTGACCCATTGACCAGTGAAACTCTCATTCAACCCCCATTCCCATTGGTTTTCTCCTTCGTTTACTGAAGAGCGTGCACCCCTGATTTTCACGTGATTTCTGTTGCCCTAAAAAATTGTGATGTATTAGTCAAGAGGAACAATCACAAAAAGAAGCTTTTTCTCTACCTCCATTATCCTCATTGCTCAGTCTATACTGAGATGATGACTTGAGAAGTTATGCGTCTACAATTATTCACCCGGCCTACGTTCTACAAACTGCATTGGTCACAAACCTAGAAGCCAGTCACGAAAAAAGACCCAGAGCCAGACATTTTACATCGAGAATCGGCGCATTTGGCACTCATACAGTTGACACTGAGCATGGAACAGATGTTAACACAGATTGTATATGGGCTAATCGATGGTTGGTCATCCGCCTTCCAATAATGGCGAACTGATTGAACTCAGGTTGATAAATCTGCCCAATTACCAGACGAATTGTTCAAGTCAGCCAAAATAGCTGATTTGGCAACTGACCGAACGGTCAATAGTAATTTTTTTATAGGACCACATGAGCATTTATTTCTTGATGTTTGGCCGAGGGGCCGTTGTTCTCTTCGCCCAGCTTGGCAATCAGTTTGCAAATGTTTTATCAACAATCGAGGTGACATAATCGGTGAGCGGTTGGGTGGGTCAGAATCCATCGCTCAGCGGTGTACCGTCTACACAGCAAAGATTCTTCACACTTACAAGTACTCGCAATTCTTTGGAACAGCTGCGAAGAGAAAGCTGTACACTGACACCATTATTTTGGCAACGTATAATTTTGCGACATCTTATTCAAGTGTCATTACGTCATAATCTAGAGACACAAGACCGTCAGCCTATCGATTCATAGGCACAGAACCGGATTTAAGGTGCGAAAGCAAAATCTATACTAAGTGCAGCGATTAGAGGCGGGACATTAAAAGTGGAAGTTTCAGGTCACACAGGGCTGGGTCAGTGAAGAGTGGGGGGAGAGGAGTTCTGAATGGGTTTGTGGGTCTGTCATCTGTTCACACAATCCCTACCAGAAACCGACATTTCCTTCTTCATACACAGAGTTATTTAAGACTTCTGGTCGCCGCAACATCTGCCCAGAGCTGCAATGAACCCGCGTTCTAACGGTTAACTACCCGGGTCTAGTTTGGTTTTCTCAAAGAGTGTGCATCCAAAAAATGCTTTGTAATGGACGATGTAAAGGTTTGGACAGCTGATTTAAAGCCATTATGGTGGATGTCGCTCTATGCGCCCTCTACGCGCTCACTTGCACCCTAGGTGCACATATCAGATTTTCTAAACTTGACAGGCAGAACAGGCAGGTGTGTCATTTTTGGCAAGTACGGTTGCGGAGATAGGTGCGCTGCACCGCAAGACGGAGACGACAGTATGTGCGACCAATGACGTCATCACTTCTAGATGCCAGTTTAACGCAAGCTGCGATTTTCGATACAAATGTAATAAGCTCTCTAGAAGTAGATGATGAGGAGGACCTCCTTGCGAAGGCTATGGAATAGCCGCTTTTTTAAAACATCCATACAGATACAAAAATCCCGATGGTAACATCTAGCAGGACAGAATCCATGTGTTGTTGTTTGTGTTTTCTATCCTGACAGGATCAATCAGAAACTTTGCTGTCTTTCAGAACTGTGTTTCTTCATTTCCATCTGGCAAATCCAGTGTAATGATGGGTTTAATTTCTCACGAACTAGCGGCGAACGAAGAGACGCAGATGAAAGTGATACAACAAAAGTCTCTTGTTTATGCCAACTTGTTAATTTAGTGATAAGTGCATGGAGAACTTGAAGACCATGCTGCAGACCCCTTATTTAGGGCTACACAACAATGGGCATTGAGTTTCCAGTACAATGAAAGCCTAATTAAGAAGTCGTCCTGTAAGTGATCTCAATCAATTCTGAAAAGCCTCGAAGCACCTTACAGCTATCTCATCCCTACTGGGAAAAGGGAGAAAATGAGTAAAACTTCCATATGAGAATTCGTCTTTCGAGGAGCCCGTGAATACGTGACCACGAGATGTGGGTTCCGTGAAGGAAAGATGAGTGGCGATATATCCTATCTAGGCGTGAGTTAATCACAAACTCTCAATTGCTTGTGGCCGAACGGTTAGGTGCTCAAACTAAATGCCGGAAGGTCGCGGATTTCGTGAGAGGCACACGGCTTATGATTTCCAACAATGATGGAGCAGCTGTGCAATGGCTCCGGGCTGGCATCATAGATCGGCCCCTAACTACAGGACAAAGTCTCATTCGAAAACTACCGGACCTTTTCACACTACCATCGACGAAGATTTAGTATGAACAAAATATTGTCCACAGTCCTCACTTATGAAGTTGCATTCTGTAGAACTCTAAAACTGGCAGCAGCTTCACATAACAACCCGGGAGCGAGGCCTGTTAGAAGATACCGCTCTTATAAAATGCTGTTAGATCATTTGCGTAATTGTCGCAATGGAGTTAGTCGGTCGTCACACCCCGAATCAAATTTATCATCTAAAACTAACTCACCACATTTTCCTGATGAAACATTATTCATTAGTTTTCCGAGAACTCTTCTTCTAATAGCATCCTGCAACATCCCGAATAACGTGCCAACTGAAACATGAGGAGGCCTTCGTGAAGCACGTCTCGTTGAGGCGTATCATAAATGAGAGATTCAGCCAGAATTCAGTTAAGTCTCCTGTTAAAACCAAAGTAGTGTGTACGTGCGTATATCTATGTAATAAATATCTTGCAAATAACATCTTGTCAAATAACACTGAAGAATTAGCCTCACGTTGAAACTCATTCCTTCAGATAGGAATGGAATACAACACAAGTGCACCAATTCTTCTGACACTCAGGCACCAAATGTTTACTTCGGCTGTATTACGTAGACGTTTGTTGAGACTCCAAAGCCAGTCTATGGTCCTTTTGACCCAAACACCACGGGAACTGCAAATCAAAATTTTCGAAACCGTATTTCAAAGTGGAAATTATTTACTTCGAGGATGATAACTGTCAGTTATTGACCCACAAGATAAATCAGTATACACTAACTGGCAGACGGTCCTCTAACAAACCCATATACGACCTCTGCAACTGACGAGTTTTGAAAATAATTTACCAAGTACTTTCTCCCTGGGGACGACAATGAATTACAGCCTCGAATGGGCTGTCGAGTTTTTTGGTAGCATTTTATTACCAAAAAATAATAATTCCCATGGTTTCTCGAAGTCAGAATTAGGATTTCACAATTTGTAAACCGTCAACAGGCGGCGTTTATTGACATTCGATTGATGTTTTTTCCCTTATTGACACTTGCCAGTTTGATGTTTCAGTTTCAAAATAGTATCCGCAGCTGAGACGTGATCCGTTTTCTGATCATCTGTTGAAGTTCCCTCATAAAATGGTATTAGAGACGATCATTTGCTTGATATTCAACGTTATAAAGTAGTCTCACAATCTTCTTGAAAGCAGTTGTCACCATTCGGAACTCAATCAGTGATAGCACACTAGAACGTTGTTAGGAAGCCCGTAAGCATTCAAGAGTCATTTGTTTGAGCGTGAAATCGAAGTAAAAGTGTAAAAGGAGCAAAAACGTTGAAACACCGACAGGAATTCCACATAGGTTTTGATGCATTTAACTCTCAACAGGCAGACGGATCCGTCCAGTTAGACCAGCCAAAAAGTTGAACTACATAAGCAGGTGTATAATGTAGTACAAACCTGGGTGTTGGCAGCTGGAGGACCTAAAAACTGAGCAGGAAACATCCATGACCTGGTGCCCTAACCCATGTGTATCAGAAGACACTGACAATAAAATTAAAAACACCGGTTTGCAGGGACTTTTGCACAGAGTGGAACTAGTGCGTACCGCGAGTGAAACAAACAAAGTTCATCCTCTTTGTTTTTTTCGCAGACGCCAAGACGATTTATCGAAGAGCATGAGCTAGATTGTTACAACACACAACGTTACCTTAGAGATGTTTACAGACAGAAGATCTATGCGACTCTGTTGAAGCTATAAATGCGCAATAACTGAACATTAACTCACAAAAACTGGAATGCAGGCCGTCGAATCATCTATCCTGCTGGTTTTCGCCAGCTACATTGCCATGGATGTTCGTGCTGGTGTCATACCGGGTAAGCTGACCAAATGTGATGTTAACTTCTTCGATCATGTTCCATATTCTGTGGAATAACTAAGTACTTCAAAGCTTCATAAGTTAAGATGAGCGGTTGTCCATGTATAAAATTTTCTGTCACATACCAACCGTATATCAGACATCTCCGTTTGTTAATAAAAATCTACCGGCTTAGTGTTGTTTGAAATATTCGGCTTGTTGTTCGTTTCTGGCATTTATTCATTCAGGACACTGGTGGAAACTAGTGTCAGCTGATAACCATACAAACAGCTTTCTGTGATATAAATTCACCTCTCACAAAAACGGAGTTGTTCCGCCACGTGCCCTTACCTGAATGGACGATCACGGGTGGTTGTAGCACGGTTGCGTTTTAGAGCTCAGCCTTGACCTCTACAGCTTGAGTCTCCCGAACTCCCTCATGTGCACGACATTGGTGTCTGTTTAGTGCAGAAGTGGATGCGTAGATATTCTTCAGAAATCTGACCAATTGTGGCGAGTTAGATGGTTTCTTCATAATTTACACCATTATCACGGAGGATATTTTTTAAATACTAATTTGTATGTCGGGACTTAGTGACACACAGAATACCCCCATAAGGATCGAAGTCCTCGAAATTCCTCATTGAAATAGATAAACGGCCTTGAGCAGAAAGGTTGTTATAAATGTTTTCTTTGATAAAATGCTCAACTGTATCTGTTCTGCTTGTGCCCTCATAGTTCCACGCTGACCTAAAACGAGTAGAAGCCGATTATTTATTTCCGATGGCTTGACCACTGGAGAAAGATATGCAACTTTATTCACCAACAGTTCTCGATATTGTCGCCCCCTGGAAAGAGGCGAATTCAATTGTGGGTTAACAGAGAGGGCCAAATTAATCGAAGTGCAAGTAGGTGGAAGAAAACCGTAATCGTTTGGCTGCGCAGAATAAGCAATTGAAGAAGGACATCACGAACGAGATATTTAGGTGGACTTCAAGTGAGTCACCCGAGAAAACCAAATTGTAGTGCAAATGGGCGTATTTGTCGATCTTACTAAACTTAGTGAAGTGGTCACAAAAAGCACTTGGCTGGTAGGGATTGGTTTTCTCCCACAGAAAGTTCGTATTTAGAACAAGGGTTTACATGGAGGTCCACAAGAATGATATTTAACGGGGATTTACTGTAAATGGAAGGCTTATGTGGTTTATCCAGTACAAACCAACCACTAGCGTTTTCTTCCAAAGGGAACTCAGCAAGCGGAATGTAAAACAGGCTGCTTCAATGACGCATAATCTCACACGACCTCCGATTTCATTACTGCGCGGAACATATACATACATACTGGCTAAAAAAGTGTATACAGCTACTGATCAAGATCCTATGAACATATTTAATATATGAAATACTAAAAAGCTTCAGTGTACCACTCGTCAATCTGTTATTCCCCTGTTGTTTGTAATATCTGACATGTTTCTAGGAAGAGCGGCTGACGGGAGTTTATGTGAAAAAACGGTAGAAGTTGATGCACATTACGAACGCACTTTATCCAAGTAATTCACTTTGTTCGTAGTTTATGTTTGGCCATACTTTTAGTTCACCAGTGGTTGTGGTTTCGACAGCTTGTCAAAACACAGAATGCCATGACGCCATGACCGCTTGTACCCAAAGCCCTTAAAGTGGTGTGTAAATCATGAGAACGCTACTCAGGATGCTTACGTACAACAAATTTTAAAATATACCGATGCCTTGCAAATTCGACGCTTGTTTTTTTATCACAAAAAGGGCTGAAACTAGAAGGACAGTAGTCAGTGAACGAAAAAATGACCCCCATTTTCTATTAGTTATCAATGTGAGCAAGAGAAAAGACAAAACGGACAAATTGCTGTTGGTACAATCTTTCCAGGAGTTGATGTGCACTGGGAAAAGAAATGCATGATTCCGCTGGCAAACCTAAGAAAATAAATTCCTAATTTGCCCTCAATCAGCAACAGATATGTAAGCAGATTTTCTTCTTACGAACAACAAGCCATCCCATCGTTAAATATGCAGTTTCAAGTGGAGTTTATTCTCCAGTGCAACCGTCAAAAGGCTGTCCGTACTAAAGATTAAGATATTCCCGTTTAAGTCCTTTAGGAGGCATTTGTATGTCACTTAGATTTCAGTTTTATTTGAGAGTTCTTCTTTTACCCTTTGATCTAATAGATGTTCTATGTTTTCTGACGTTAATAATTTATATGTTCACGCGTTTAACTTGAAATATTTGAATGCATTAAACAAAGTGATGCGCAGCAGAAACAGGTGGGTAGCCTTGAAGATACCAGTCTAACTGTTTCATCTTCACTTGCATTATCAAAGCATAGAAGACATATTTGCCATAGAAGCTAAAACATTTTCGTATTTTTTATCGTTTACTTTTTCTCCCTTGAAGAATTCTGCTTCGAGGATCCGAATCCCGGAATATGCAACGCATACATCCCCAGCTATTTCTACAACGCAAGTGTGGAGGACTGTCAGAGCTTTATTTACGGAGGCTGTTATGGAAACCGAAACCGATTTGAAACTGTGGATGAATGTCTTGAAGCTTGCTATCCCGCCACACTGTCCAGCGTTAAATAATTAGATCCGCCAACAAGGCGCACCCGTCAGGCCATGTTTCTGGTTTTTGCTTTTAACATTGGGAAGTGGATGAGGAAAGATAAAACAGGTAGGAATTTCGTCGGCCAAATTAGCCGGCAATTTAACCAGAGGTTTAGTAACTGAAATTCAGTAAATTAAGAGACATCACCACCGGGAGATGTCGAATTTTTGAAAGAGTATTCTGGCGGACAGAAAATACACTTAGGCCACTTAAGGTCGATTTGCAAATGTAGGTTCATTTGATGATTCGAAGCTCTTCTGGTCGATACTCTATTTGATTGGTGGCTGAATGGCTGCTGAAAACTAATCTTTCCAGAAAACAGGTGCTTTTGAGCCACTCTCTTTTCGGCATTCCCAAATCTGTTCCCGGTATTCTCTTATCGAACTTTCCGAAGCAGATTACTGTCCCTATTCTTGTTAAGGCCTCTAACGGCACTTTCATCAGCTTGTAAGTGTAGTGGGTACTCATTGCGACGAGTAGAATTGCTGGATTTAAGAGACACGTGAAACGCCTGCCATTGGTCTTTGGATGAAAAAACGATGTTGTCCGATTATGCCAGAATGTTTGGGGCTTTGATAGGCGGGAAACTCCTACTACACGAATGGTCAGTCCGTGCACCACCCCGAAATTAATGCTCAGCTCGCATTTCTTGGGGACGGCAGCGACAGATTTTACGTGCATCTGCTAACAAACAGTGCGAGTCAGATTCAGGAAATTGAATTAAGTGACTTTGGAACCTTCTTCACTATGTGCAAAGTTTGTCATTTTAGAGCACATATTGTTTGTTTTCACAAGGTCAAAGCGGGTCTTTAGCTTGTTTGATTAACTGTGCGTGTGTATCGATGTCCGACGTGGTTCAAGCTAGAAGCGCTTCTCAAAGATGTAACATACCACAGTATTTTGTCACAAATAAGAAAAATAACTCAAAAACCGTCAAAGCAGTAAACTACGCGTACGTTGGAGATTTGATTTTGAATCAGCCGCTGACCAATTCGGTCACTTGAACACTCATATGTAGAGGAGTTTCACTGAATAGACATGGGAGCTTGCAGAGGACTTTGCGGACCAAGATCTAGCCTATCGGGAAAGATGCACATTTTCCTAACGTAACAACAATCTTTGCTCAATCCCCGCCCAAAATACTTGACAGAAGAAACGATCTTCTTTGGACGTTGTCTGAGCATCGCAATGATGTCATAATCTGACTACAAATTTTGCCCCCCTGCATCACTTTTATGGGGTAAAATTTTAAGTTAAGCTGATAACGTCCGAAATTGTCGACGTAGTTTTGAAGTTATTGGGGTCAACTAATCGTTTGACAGTGCTGTATTGAGTCAGTCCAACATACAAAAGCTATAATCTGATAGAATTTTTCACACGAGTAGTTTGGTTCGTAGAAATGTTTCGACATGCGGAATGTTGCATTGAGTTCTATCCTGAAATTATAATGTTGCTCGGAGCCTTGCTATCGGGAACTATGTTTTGAATGCAGTTCTCTTTAAGAATCTATGTGAAGCTGGTAGTAGTAAAGTCGAACGAATGGTGAACATTCAAAAATAGCATCGTTGATTAGGTATAAAATCTAACGACGGTCCTTCGAAAAGATTAAAGGACACATTACATGCCCATATTCAAAATACTGTTCACCAAAGTAACCTGCTTTTTATCGCTTTCATTTGCAAATTTCAGTTGCAAAAATTATTTTCCATGAAAGAAACGTGCGTGATTGTCCCTGAGTTTGTACCGACCATGCACCAATCAGTCAACTCAACTCAGTGGTTTGTTAGTGTTCATGATCCTTGTTACTTAGTGAACATGGTTCGGAAGAATGTCACATGGAAGACTTAAGTGCTTCAGAGTATAACGGGTGTTTATCCAGTTTTATGTTTTCACATATGCCCACATTATCCATAAACTATTTGTGGTGTAGTGTACAGCAACTGATATGGCAGACCGGCTTTTGGGACAAAGGCTCCAAATAACGTAGAGCATTTAAGATCAAGAATGTGATATCAGACATCTAGGGGGAAGTTGTGTTATGCAAGGGAGCACAAACTGAGTTTGCTATGATTGAGACCATCGCTTAGATAGTTGTCAGGTGGTGGGAATTAGTTCCATTTAACTTATGTTATTAAGATATAGATAGTTCCCCGGGTAACTTATTTCTTTGCCTAATATTCTTCCAAAAATATGTGTTTTGTGTAACTGACACAGCCGGACAGTACTACGTTTGTGAAAACTATCTTGGTAAAGCAAGTTTATTTGCAGAACTCTGCAACGTGCTGGCCACAAAGCTTGGACCGAAACACCTGGAAGTTTTTGAGTGTACCAACAATGAATTGTGGATTTGTATATTCTCTAAACAGCGGGACCTTTCTCTTTCTATCTGTTTTGCTCGCAGGTGGACGTAAAAATTATAACAACGGGTTGTCATTTTTGTAAGCGCGAGTGCCCTGTTTTAGAGACAGCGGGATGCTTTAAGCTGTTCTCCGAAAAACAAATTTGATGGATATTTTCTATCTGTATGATATTGTTCAAATCCTTTTTTCTGCATCTCCTTACCGAAGAAGTTGGCAACCATTTACGGGCGACACTGTTTGAATTTGGTCTCAAGCTAACTTCACTGAGAACTTGAGCATCATGTGTATCAATCTTAAGTGTGCTCCTAAAACGAGCACACTGGAGTAGACCATCAAAATGAGAACGTTGTTAAGGTTGGCAACTTTGTAACAGAATGTAAATGAGCAATCTTTCGGTGTAAATTGTGGTGGAACTTAAGTGACAAAGTGTAACCTTCTCAGCGAACAGTAGGTCTCGGTGCTTTATTCGGGTTCTTGATTGTACTGCAATGTCGAATATAGGAAGGTCTCAAAATGATCACTTTCGTCTTATCAGCGAAATTACATAAACTCCTATACTTTGGATACTCCCCTTCAGCTAACTATGCACAACCTCATTTATTCCAAGGGAAGTACTTGATTTTAGATACACCAGACCAACTGAAGAATACGTGGCTCCTTGCAGTTCCAGTTTTTGGTCAAAAAGCGCCACAGGAAAGCCAACCCTACCAAAAATATATGGTTTAAAAACACCCATAGAGTACACCAATTTGGCTGATTTTTTGGATTGCAGGCAAACATTCGGAGTCGGTCAGCGATACTAATGTATTTTTCGGATTCTAAGCACACAGTAACAATAATGCACAGTGGAGTTGGCTACTCAGTCCAGAATTCTTTGGAATGTTCAGATAACCCTAAAACTTCCACCCTTGCATTTGGTAGTCCAAATGTCTCTCACACAGCTCAGTCTTTACGCTGTATTTCCGAGGATTATTACGTCTTACCTAAGTAAACTTGGCGTGAATGCTTTCGAAGGAATGACTTGATCTAGCGGTAAACTGAACCGTCATTATTCCTGAGAAGAGCTAACCGGCTAGCAGCATGGGGTCTATAGGCAGTTTGAGGGAGCCACTGGGATGGAATACAGCTAGCCGAAATAGCATTGTACATTTTCATCCACCCGGCCCCTGAGCCCAGCTAACTGAACTCACGTTGACATGCCAAGATTTTGCATTATCGCGTCGCGCTAAATTTTTGGCGGGTGAAGAGTACTGTGACACAAGAGAATTCAATCTCGGAGCTCCTTCAAAGTAACCGGGTCTATCGGCGAATTACTGGCCAATACCGGCGGGTATTCCTAGAGGTTTCATTTGTAGTAGGCATGTGTGGACAATATGAGGATTGCTGCTGAATGTTAAAGTTACCTTAGAATGTGATGTGCCTACACAGTTCAGGTTCAAATATGGCTCAGACATCAGCCCATAAGTTACTTTACTTTGGCTTCTCTCAGTAAAAACCAAAACTCAAACTAAGAGCAGTAATGATCCCTATAATGTACTATTAAGATATATCGGAGAGAAAATCACATACGGCCGTGTAAATCAACGAGGACCAATGACGTTGTTTCAGAGCCAAGCATACATTGATATGGATTCCTGATCTCTGATTTTTACTGACTCTGCATGAAACACTTCATAGATTTTTACCACTGAACAATATCGTAGGCGCAGATATTTTCTATACCTTTCCCACGCTCAAGGCTTCAAGCCACAAAGTCCTATACGTAAGATCTCAGTGAAGCCAGTTTTAGAGTGCTTCGAAAGCGATCTTATAATCTATGTTGACAGAATCAGGGAGAAACGATGGGAACTCAATGCAACACTCTTTGTAGGACGTTTTGGACTCCAGAACGCTCGTTCAGTTATCGGGATACACAAAAAAGCATTTCAAAGACATAAAATGCAAGTATCTTTCATTGAACGAGTGCATCGTGTGATGCTGTCACCCCAGTTGGTCCTGGCACTGTTTCTCAGTTGGCTAGAAAGTAGCGGACTTAGAAAAAATCGCCATACGTAAAACAGCGAATAGGGGTATCTGGACAAATGTTTTCGGAATGTTTAAAGACACATCATGAGCTCCTTCATTTGATGCCGAAAATCAGTCGGTTTTAGACTTTTTTCAAGCAAATTCAAAGCACTTATTTTTCACTACAGCAGACCTTGAGCACCCCTGATGACCACAGAATGTAGACAGGGTAGTTGCAGGACACCAGAAATACCATCTTTCAGAACAAACATACGAGAAGCCATATAGAATGTATATATGATATATATATATATATATATATATATATATATATGATATATATGATACACACAAGGTGTCAAGTTGATAACACAAGGTGTTACAAAGCGAAATGTCTAGCAGGATATGTCCGAAGTGTTCCCCGTCAAAATAACTAATTCTCCCTATTCACGATCAGCTGTTTTAGATCATGAGTACCCGGACGTATACAATGGCTGTGAGATTAGTTGTGAATTTTAACAGTACACCAACATGTTGGTGTTACCATAGGTCAAATTTTTACGCAGAGGAAGACGTACAGGATGGCCAACCCCACTAATCTACATCTGTCGTCTGTGGTGTTCTTCGATATCTTGAATATGATGCCTTTGTGCAGCACAAGCTAAAAAGTACGATAAACAAGAGATTCATCAAATTCTCCAGTTAAAACCCTTTGCTTACAAAACGGTGTTCAGTCAAAACACCTGGTAAACCTGGTGAGAACCAAGAACGGATAAACCGACCGTGACATGTCGAAAGTCTCTCAGCAACCTAAGGAAATGAACAACGTTAGATTGGTAATGAGTGTCTGCATCCAGTGGTGGCATATATCTGTCTCTGTCAATTTTTCAGCCAATGTTTGAAAGGCATATCCGTGTACTCCATCCAACTTAAGCTGCTTTTTGAACACACATTTTATTACGAACAGCAGATCACAGTAATTCCTCACTGTTGAGTAGGTCATCCCATATCTGAAGGATTTGTCGTAAAATAGTCCATACCGAAGTGGATGTCCTTATCAGGGGAAACCAGTTGCAGATTTCTGTTGTTCCAAGGTCTACCACCCCGGGCTACTCGATACGTTTTATTAACGCATAAAATTTTTTAGCTCAAAACTAGAGGTCACTGAACTCGCAAACATATAGAAGAAGAAGATATTCTACAATGTTCCACAAAACAGTGTTTGATGCATAAAGGACCACATGTAACCCTTCAGTTCATTCGACATCGCAAGAAAGCAACAAGTAGTTTTGTTAGTAAATCCACATTTTTATGGGTGAATATTTAATTCAACCACCATAGCACTGTTCAAGATCTAACCGTGGAAACTCCAGAAATCCATGCCACGATTCAGACAAAATCGGACTCAAAAACAAAATGACGAACGTACATTCTGTTAGCTAACTACCACGAAAAACATCTGTAGAACATCAGAAATAGTAGTATCATGATGGTATGAAAGTGGAAATTTCTAGACTTTCGTTTCGAATCACTGAATAAAATCAAAATATACACTTTCGGATGGTGTTGTGAACCGAAGTGCCATAAACAGGGAGATTTCTAAAAATCCCCTAAAATTCCCTTGAAGGGTCCAACCGATTCTATCCAACAGGCGTGAGTAAGAAGTGACCAGTTCTGCACCACGTACCCAGAGGATCCGACTCCTTGCATATCAATTGACAAGCGAAAAGATTCTGAATCTGTTTACCTGTAAGTGGAGAGTTTCATTCTACGTCGAGGACTTTCCAGCAATTTTGCGGATACCGGAAACCAGTGCTGCCTGTAACGCTTCAGGCTGGTAGAAACAGCTAACAGCCCAGCCATTTTCTATTTAAAAATCACTAGTTGCCGCTCAGTTGAAGCTGGTTTCGTATCCTGCACTCGAGGATGTCAGGCGCTGCATCCGGAGACAGCGGACAAGAGGTACTTTCGAGGAGCTGCCAGTCGTTATCCATTTACGTTTGCCCAAATGTAATAAACTAATGAAACTAATAGACCACATGAATTCGTCCTGATTTTTCGGATAAAATTAGGTCGCATTTGCATTGGTCTGTTCCTGACTTCTATGGAGTTCAGAAATGGTATATATATTAACTTAAAAGGTAGGAAAAAGAGATTGGCCACAATTGTGAATTCTTACAAAATTTATAAATTTCTGAATAGAAAAATCCGGAGAAGCAAGTGAGGGGACATCATGTTACATATAAAATTGGCCCAGCCTTGGGTTGTAGGGTCACGAGAGGAGTACTATGAACGAGCTACGGCGCCAGCAAGTTAATAACAGCGTTGCATATAAAAGTATGGAGTATGGAAGTATGGAGGAATTTTTGAACACCCAACGGAATTCTAAAGAACAGTTGTAACAAGGATCAGTGCGCATTGTTAGACCAGGTTAGGAGAGAATACCGAAATGTGTATCATGGGGTCTGAAATTATGCGTCGGTAACCGGAATGCGATGTGGACTTTTATCTTCCTCGGTCCGTGGGATGGAAAATGACTTAAGCAACCTTGGTTGCGAGGTTGGTGAAGCCGTGATCCTTAAGATAACAATACGAGGGACACGGGACCTAAACAACCTGAGAGCACAAAATGTCACTTGTAGAGTTTGGAATAAGTGATCGTAGCTTTGAGGCAACATCTGAGATCGACTAAACTGATCATTTCGCTTATCTCACCTTAGGGGACACAAAATGCTACATAACTTCTCGTAAGAAATGTAAGATTTTAAGGTAGTCCTGCGGTCACTTTCGGAAAACTGAATGACGGCGAACATTCCTGAGACCACACCATGAGAACATTAGGCCCATTAGGCAGATCCTTGCAAGCTTCAACCAAGTACTACTACATATTTGAAAGAAGTCAGCAGGAATGGGGTTTTCGGAAGACTACTATTTGTCAAAAGCGACGAGACGCAATTTGACTGGTTTGGGCAAAGTCTCCTTGAAGAAGCTTAAGGAAATTTGCTCCATCACCATCTTCACAAGAATGCAGCAGCAGGATTTCTTGTCGATTCTATAGAACAAGAAGGAAAAACCTCACTATTTCGCAGTTACTAATTTGGTAAAAAGCAGTAGCAAATATCAGGTTAGCACATTTTTCAACCTTGCGTCTAAATGTCGGACAGGTTGCGACAGTAGGCAGAGTTCACATCTTTCCATTTAGGACCTCAATTCTTAGCACGGAATATTTATGAATATATGTTACAGAATACGCAAACCCGAACATCATTTACCAACGGAAATACTGCACTGCGACACTGCATATCATAGATTCAAGCATGATCTGGGCTTTATCGCACGCTCAACTTTTTTAACATTACCTGCAGAAATATTTGGACGCTTGCCTCCGTCAATATGATAATGATATTTTACAGGCGATACTGTGCATCAAGAGTGCATGGATCGCAGTGCTTTGAACTTTAACCAAAAATGCATTTCACAGGGGTCGGATTAAAATTAAATCTGATGGAGAAGGCTCTGGACTGGCTGACGTGTCTCGGTACATGTTGATATCGATTATTTATTTTAGGATGAAATGAAGTAGACCCGAAACTGCTGCCGATGAGTAGGATTAGTGGAACTCATTCCATGCTTTGTGACCGGGGGGATGCAGTGCTTAGAAGGACACTGTTCGGAAGCACAGAGAATCCTGGCAGAGAACTGGCACAATATATTATTGATTGGACACAATACTCGGTAGACTTGTGAGTAGTATATTCTGAATAGGAAACAACGCGATGTCTAAAATATCGTATGAATTTAGATATTAGACGGCCGTCATGCAAGAGATAAAGGTAAATAATATCACAGACAAGCGATTCAGTTTGGAAGCGGTCGATTCACTCTTTAGCGCCAGCTTATTTTGAAAATGAGTGTATTTCGCCAATAGGAACCTTATAATTATCATGTATCCTTGTGTTTTTTCACGCTCATGTGGGATCGTGTTTAGCTTGGGAGCGTTCAGCGGAAGACATCTTAGAATGACTTCAGTGTTTTGAAGCAGACAGCTCCAAAGATGAGATAGGGAAGTGGCCGGATATTTGATCCTAGGATCGGCTCACTCTAGCCTGAGAAACCATGGTTTAGTAATCACAAAGACTGTTTCCCACAAGAACTGCACCCAGACTGAGATTATGCGATAAATCCATACTGTTTATGGGCCCAGTGTCGAGGCAAATGTGGGTAGTTATCAGAGAACGCGTGTCAGAAGCCCGAGCTGGTCCAGATAAGCCCGAAGAAATCCAGTATCTGTGGATAAACTGTAGAATTCCTGTTTGTGCTATGGTGGATCGGCGTCACGCGAATTTTCCAAACCATCGTATGCTTCAATGGCCGTAGAATTTACACAGCAAACACCCATGTATTGAGACTTTGGAAATTAGCCCAAAGCCGAAGAGCAACGATAGGATCATTGGGGAAAACGTATTGCTCATCTGGTTGGTTTGTTCAGGTGCACATTAAGGCGTTAGAACAGCAGCATGAAGCACAACACGGAAAATTCATCTATCTTGTCGCTCTCAACGATGCACTATCATGCCATGATTTAAAGGCAGCCAGAATGAAAAGACTGTCACACTAGTGCGTGATCAATTGCCACTAATCTTGTTTGAGGTTGTGAGCTTTTTGTGATTACTGATTCATCATGGGGATTACTGCGCAAAGGCATCTCACGCAAGGGCTTTGATAAAGCCAGTGCGTATTGATTATAGGCACGTTGCCACCTAACACACTTGATTCACGCACAAGCGAAAAAATTATTACTGGTATATATGCATCGGCTGACTAAATAAGCCCGTTAAAATTGCATTTCCATCATTTACCTATAAAAGGTCTCGTGATGAACATTAACGGTTGAATCAGCAGTCCTGCACTCCGACCTAGAGGTTTGCGTGCTACTGACGCTGGTGTTTGACTGCCAAGCAAATGCAGCGTGATGCTCCTGGCCATTTGTGCAGGGAAGGCATAGCCTTATAGTGAAAGCTGACTTCTTATGACTCTAGTCATATATTTTGACATTTTCAGCATTATGCCCTAAGACGAACGAGCAGTAAAACGCAATACTGGAGTACATATATATGTTCTCATTTTCCTATCATGTGACAACGCTATCTTGCAACCTTCATGAGAGTGATGCGCACTTCACCACCAAGTGGATGTGCGTTAGTACTACTGAGCATACTTACATCTTCCAGTTGCAAACACATCTGTGGTATTTGGAAGTTACTTCAACTGTTTGGAAACTTTTGCCATGTCACCGTCATAAGGCTATTGGGTTAGAGGTTTGTGAAGCAGTGTGGCTTTCGTTATTTCGAGATTTTGAGCTATCATGACTGTGCTTGGCTGTGCTCCTTTAAAAGGTTCTCATGTTTGGCTGACTTGCCCAATAGTTCGTCACTTAACAAAAGAATAAAGTTAAGGAGCACTGTACGATCGTTTCAACTTTCTTGGAAATCACCAGCATCGCACATATCCCGAACCTCCAGAGAATTTTGAACTAGCAATCTTCCGGTTGGTAGTTGAATGCTCGCTGTTCATAACGGAAAGGTGTTCAGCAGTGCGATTAACTCATACTAAGACAGAATAGAGCGTTACTCGTCCTTCAATCACGGAACCTACACCATCTGGTCAGGTGCTGAATGACTGCTCTGGTGACAGATTCTCAGGTAGAATTTTCTAGGAAATCGTGACTTATTCCTCCATCTGAGGTACTCGTAGAACACGAACTGTGCACTACTAATGTTTCCCAATAAAATGAGGCAGTTGTACAATACTTCTCGGTTTTTCAAAATAGACTGACTTCAGATAACAATACAACAAGCAAATAGTAGGAAAACGGTGGAGCTCAGAGGATGCGACAGTGGACCGCTACCATGCTCACTGATGTGGCAAGTGCACTTACGCACGTCAAGACAGTTGCTCAGAAGAAGCCACCAATCACTTTATTGAGTACATAGGTGTCAGCTACTGCTCTGTCTCGTGCTTTTCCCGAAAACGAGCGGACAATGCTTTGCTTGATACTCACATGAGCTCATGTGTTGACAGAGCAAAATAGTTTATTAATACCCAGATGTATTGATTCGTTCCGTAACTAAAAGAATAGGGTTCATTGCTCACCACGCGAACTCTAGCTGTTTTACAGACTGACGGACTTGCGTACCGCAGGAATGGCCCATTAAACCTCTTGGACACGAGTGGCGAACAACCGTGCTTTGCACAGCATACACATTTTTAAGTTGGTCTCATAAAAGTCTGCTACAGAGAAGAGTATAACGGGTTATTACTCAAGATACTACAAGATTTTTGCCAGCTCTTTAATTCCTTCCATTTGAATTTCATGTTGATTATTCTGTTTTAAGCTTTTACCTAGTTTATGTAACTTCAATCCGCGCAATTTTTCTCTTCCATTACTATGAATACAGGATAACACAAGCAAACCATTAACTACGCAAAAGCTTTGAGCTCGAGATTGCTCAGTGATTAAAACGTGAACATACTGACCGGAAGACTCGTGGATCGAATCCACCTCCGGCATCTCAGCTGTTCCAGTCTAGGTTTCGGAAACCTGACAGTAACACAGACCTCGTACCTCTTTCGGAAGGAATGGCAGTTAGACACAGAAAGGTGTTGCAGCTAAACGATTATATTATCTGTTTACTTGCTACGGCAAACGTTAAGTTGTACTATGAAACACCAATTATCCAGCTGCAGCAGCTTCATCTAAAACTGATGTGCTAAAATTACGCTGAATGTGTCTCCCATTCCTTAAGTTTCCTCCAGCTTGTATCAGCAACCCACACCGCTGGACAACACAATTATACATAGTATACACGGTCATATCTTTCTTGTCAATGACCACAATACTGGCTACATATGTGAACCTGGTGCGTTGCAAGCGACGGCCCATCAGAGTGCAATATTCTCTTAGAAAACCGGCTTGTAGCATTTTATTTCGATTGAGATAATACAGCACTCGTATGGGGGACGTTCTGGATCCACTGACAGGTACACCCAGGTCACGCACCTATTAAGCTTTACTGATGGTTAATCATTTTGAGTGTTACTTTTTTAAGGCCTTTTCTAGGCGAAGTTAAATGAGCCTTGGTATTGGTTAGTACATGCGAATCGATCCAGGAACTTTATTTCCTTGGTGCGAGCCTCACCTGGAACCCATCTGAATCACATATTTATGATGAGCCCCAAGAAGGGCGAGACTGGTCGTGAACTGTGGAAGGGTTCTCAGCAACCTTTCAAATCATGTATTAGGTCAACGAAGTGTATGGCTTCTTCTAAAAAAAAAGAACAAGTCTGCGCACCCGACACCGGTACGGTAGAATAATCTTCCTTCATTTGCTCGCTTGATAGATCTGTCCATGGTCCCTAGATCACAGAGCAGATAATGAGGTCACCTGAACGAACTGTGCTATCTGTGGATACGAATGGTAGATCACAAGTTGGGTTGATTTTTTGCCATTTTCTCTAGCACACCCCATGGAACGAAAGTTTACAGCATGATTAGTCTGCTTACAGAAGCATTGCAGTTAGTGCGCTATGGTACCGCATAACTGGCTTAACTTGAAGTAAGATGTTGCCGGTTCACTTTCTACCCTGCCGAAATCTTGCCCATTATTCATGTGACTATATTTTACTAGGAGCAATTTTCTGCGGTAATAATCTTTTTCGACATCTGAAGAGTTGTGTGTAGGTTACTGTTGAATCTTCACATCCAAGGCGTGTACCTGACTATCCTTTGCAAACAAGGAAGATAACAGACAATCTGGTCATGCCTATCTCAAATGTTTGGCCGTTAAGTAAGTAAAATTTACAGAGCCGTCTTCGTTCAAATCTGTCCCCATAACCTGATGTTTTGAAGCAGAAGCGAATAGTAGTACTTCGAAACGAGAAAGGGGATTCTCAAATGGCAGTTTTACGCTCCATACTAACTACGTCAGTGAAGCGCAAAAATTCGGAGCGGAAAACCAATGAACATGTTTCGGAATATGATTTGTCTATCATCGTAGACGCAACTTCGTATCCTGTGCTGGGTCTCAATAAAAACTTTGGACAGTCTACACACGGTGAAAGTCTGTAGTTTCGTTCTTCGATACAGCCACTTTACCTTCCGGGTGTACCCGCCTATTCGGCTTACCAGCACTCCTGCGTCTACTGGGTTTCAACTTTCAACACACTTACTGGATGACTTATGCTTTTCATTTGGAATGACGCATTGTTTCCCTACACGCAGGTATGAGAGTGAACTTTAAACCTGCTCAAAAAGAGATTTTCTGACTGTCGAGTTGTAAATATGAGGGTGATTAGTTCTTGCAAATTGTTTGGAAATCGACCTCCAATGGGTAAGTAAATCGTGTTGACGATTTTGATGGTAGGATAAACCGGGTAACACTATCTCCACAAGTCCGTCGTGATCGCTTGCCGCTGGCCTGTTTTTGTAAGCCGTTGATCGGAAGACAGTGAGCTTCCGAAATTCCAAAAAGCTGATATGGTCTATCATCAACTGCAAAAGCCGTACGACATACAACATTTTCCTTTTCGTCTTTTGCTGGCCTACAGTGGGAATTTTTCTACAATGACTCGCCACATTCAGTTCAATAGGTATAGGGTTCGGGAACCTAGTTTATGGGACGAATTTGTACAGTTCGCAGGTTAATCTTTGCTTCGCTTGAAACTAAAGAATGGGGCAGAGGGTTTAGTTCACGAACAAGCCACTGGTTACTTCACCGTGCCGGATTCTCCTCCTTTTCTGGACCGATTGTTTTGATCAGTCCCACCGGAGGTTGCTGCAAACGCCCAGCTCCGCATTCTAATTGTGTACAATTTGTGCTCCACCTAGGTCACTGCCACCGACCGCACTTACGCGAATTCTATCTACACAACGTACTTTCTACGGGGCGATGACCTATTTATTTTACGCGAAAATTTAGACAGATGATTTAAAGGCCAGTGGATAGCCCACCCATAAACGGTATCAGATGCACCTCGTATCGGCCTGTAAAGCATGGCCTACATCTATGGGTACGATCATCAGATGTTTAGAGTAACCCGTACACAATGGGGAAAGGGCCGTAATTCATTCCGAATGGGACTGGTTTCCGTGTACATTCTTACTGAGAAGATCTATTCACAAGAGGATTGCTTATTCTTTGGATTCCCAAGCCACCAGTGTCATTAAAACGCTGTTTGTGGAATCGTATCAGTTTCACTTAGCTTATCTACCTAAAATATCTTCAAGGAATGTGACCATAGGGTTTTCGGTTAGGAAATTTTTATTCATGAAACAACAGTGTTACGTTTCTCAAAGAACTCAGCAATCCAGACAAAAGCGAAACTAAGATGCACCCACGAAGTCAATCACTTTGGAGCCCTTCTGAAATGAAACACTTTGGAGCTGCTTCTGATGGTCAGTAGTCGGATATGGAATAATGTCTGTTTTATTTGTGCATGCACCTATCAAGTATGTTGTGAGGGCGATTGAGCTCATGCAAGCATGCCATGTTAGCAGAGGTTGCGGGTGAGTGTGTCCTTGAAGTTTGCTGCCCTGCGTGTTTACATGAGGTCAGATTAATCAAGCCGGATAAGAGGGTGACAAACTCACCACCACTGAGATTTGTGGCGTGTACTGAGTTCAAGTGTGTCGACCTTGTGTGCTAATGCAAGGGATTTGAAATCTGGCTGAAAAATGTGGACGCGTTCGGAATCAATTGCAAGATTTTTTGCTGACACGTAGTACCACAAGCCTGGAGAAAATTGACTGCACAGTTGTTTATTGAAACGTTCGAGTTAGACTCATACTACCCCAGACCGGGAGGAAACTAGCATTCAGTTCCATTGTATTTTGTACTGCGGCTCAAGAAGCGGTGACTCAGCCTCTAAGATTTTCATCTGACTCACTTAGGGTACTAGATAGGAATAATTCACGTCACTGTTATTCGACAACCTTTATTCGATTCTGCTTAGAAGTTTGCTCGATTACCTAAAAGAATGCCTTGCGCATCTGACTCGGTGTTTTGGCTGAACGGTACAATCGGATTTTTGGGAATGTTATCTGAACAGTAAAGATATCAATTCATGGACCGTTGAACTTTTTAATGCCATCGAAGTACCATTCCACTATTACATTTTCGCAGATGCTTGTCACTTGGCGGCTATTTGCTGTTGAATTTTGTATGAGTATTTTTGTAGTACTCAATGAAGACAAATTTTTCATCTGGAGAAAGTTCTTTGACTTTAGTGATGGAAACCACGACTCACAAATTTGCTGAAAAACCCATTGCTGTTTTCGTCCGCCTTGGGACTCATCATGTAGGCGAAGTCCCAGAGTTTACACCAAGCTAATGTTCAAAATGAACCCAAAGTATAAAAAATTCGCGGAATATGTCCATTTGGAAATATTTTGCCTGTAACCGGAGGCGTAACTCAATCCTAGCTGAATCACATCATTATGCGATTATTCAACTGGATGTGAGGCACAAACCCCACGCAAAATTCTGTTTTAGTTGATTCTATACTGAGATATCATAGTATAATTTTTGACGGTTTTTTCACGTTCACATCAATTTCTTTTTAGGTTTCCTTCCTCTGTATCTCGCTCTCGGGTGACTACTCTCCTAAAGATGCCATTTTTAGTTGGTTTCGGGGGATTATTTAAATACTGAGTCCCTTCCTAGTAGAAAACACCTCAGAAAGGAGACCAGTTTTGGTTGGTTTTCCAAGCCTACGATGCCTCCTTAGTCTGTGTTGACATAAAAAGTTTTGAAGATGTGTGCAAATAAATGTTGGTAGTCAGTTGCACTGGGCAAGAGATTATTGGCCGTCCGGGATTCTCATGGTTCTTTGTCCACAGTCGGTCTTCCTCATTGATTTGATGCTACCTCAGTGTTCATTGAGGCAGAGCAAACAGGTCGGCACGTGTGAAGTGGAACTTATTTTTAATATATCGTATACACGGCCAAAGGACCTGTTTAACTAATGACTTCCTTTTGATATGATGCAGTGACCACAGGTAGTCCCACAACAAGACACTTGGTTGGAAGGTGTACTAGGAAAGTGAAAGCAACATCGGTTGGGCATACATTCAAACGCGATATTTGTCAAGACGGACTTATGCTCAGGTATTGGCTTGTACTACCAAACACAAACAAGAATATCTGAATTTTACCTGACTGGAGTTATTTCATTTGCGCTTGCACAGCAGATTATTACTGTCTGAAACTAGAATGGCTACAATGGAACAGGACACATAAGGGATTACCTGAAGCTTATTTGGTAATTTAAATTCGAGGACCGCTGAATCACTGCACTGATAGGAACTGGTTCACACTTCAGTCGTTTTAGGCGGTTCATTTGACTTCAGGCTTAAAAATGTTTTCAGCATGGTAATGATTTCTTCGGTGATGGGACCTACGTATTCGGCGAGGTTTGCGCTATTGTGACGCACAACTTACTGCTCTGCATAAGGAAGCTACAACCACGAGGAAATATTCCTGCCAAGTGAAGTGTTGCTCACTTCGTTGAATGCTTTTGATTGTAGTAATCAATACTGAAAATGACTCCTCCTAACTAGTGGATCCGGTCAGACATCAAGTGCCATAGACCGTTCTGCCAACCTATTACGCGGCATCAGTAAGCTAGTAGTAACATGACTTTGCTTAGGCAAATTAAAGACGAAACTATACTCAACGCTGGGATATGCGGAACTGAAATGCAGATGTGACGTGATGTGTTGCGGTTGCTCACGACACTCGATAAGTATCGATTTGGTAGTGACCGAGATGAAATAAACTGATGGCTATGATGCTGACATAAAAGTGTGCCTGTTCCTGTTATGGATAAAGACTCACTGCTCCGAACACTAGTGTTTTCATTCTACGTGAACCATCCTTGCTACAAAGCTGCGGATGCTGTAAAATTCACCGGCAAACCTCCATACAGGGATAACCAGCACGGCCTTTATAAATCGTATACCCAGGCTAGTGTTCGGAGTGCTTCTACTGGTGTCACCTTACCATAGCCGGACTAATTCCCGTAGTGCCCCGGGTGAGCTAAATAATCCTGCACCGATTGTAAAGTCATCCAATGTCACATACCTTGGGAATCAAACTGCAGCTGATTTTAAGCCCTTTCTTTTTTCAGTTGGCGTTTAGAAAAGTGAGCTGTGCACCGTGAAGAAATGGAGGTACAAGTTGCCAGCGAATGCTATAGGTGCCTGTGCATTTCTGTAGGACGTGTTTTATGCTTTACTCTGAATAATGTCTATAGTCAAAGAACCCCAACCTGAGAAGACATCAAAATCCAGAGCCGGTTTAACAACTGGTTCGCTGTTCTCTAAAGGTTTTTGTAAGGACAGCTATGAAGAGCTTAACGTTTTTTGTATACACAGGAAAAGGTGAACTTATCGAGGTAGTCAAATTACTAAGGGGCTTTACTACAACAGGAAACACAACATTCAAAATGCTGACGAGACTGTCAAGGCCTAGTGACAATGTACTGATGCCATAGAAAGAAGATAATACATATGAAGGCTTAGTGTAACCATTAGCCGGAATAAGTGGCTGGAAGTGGCCGCAGAGGTGATCTAGGTTAATATTCACCCGTAATCCCTTTGGAACACCGTATTTTTTAATGCATTTTGATGGCGTTGGTTTACTTCTGAGATAGGTCCTCAAATCTGCTACGCGGCGTATTCTGTTTGTTTTCAGAATTTCGCTTTGTATTAGCTTACACAAGTTTCCTCTCGCATTTTTCTTACGGTTCTGCCTGTAGTTTTTGGGTGTTCATTATTTCACCAAAAGTTGACGTCCTGAGTTGGCCTTCTTTAGCTACAACCACCAGTGGCAAGTCTGCTGCATGTGGGTGTTCTGTATTAGGGGAAAGGTGTTCCCTTCCGTTACTTCTGACAACCTTGTACGACCCTGCAAACGCACAAACCAGTATTGTAGTGTACAACTGACCCTGCCGTTGTCGCTGGACTTTACGGGCACAGGAAACTGGGAATTTAGTTGGCATTAACATTCCTTGTCCCACGTATCAAGATTCAGTTCCCATTGGTACGGTTAAAGGCCGCTTCTTTGGCTTATTTTGCTAGAATTAGCCATCGCAATATTTTATTTTGCGTTTCGACCGATGACAGTGCATCGTAGTCTACCTGTCACTTGTTGTTGAGATTCTTTTACGATCAACACCATCATACCAAATTCCCAGTGTTCGCGACTGACCAATGCATAACATAAAAATAATAGTATAACATGCCCTTTTTTGTATAACAACCGTTTGTGATAATGATTCGCACCAAGTACTGCTTCGAATCGTCGCGAATAGACTGGAATTTGACCTATAGTGATGGTTTGTACACCGGTGGTATCCACTGATTTATATTAATGGGAAATACTGTGACACTCGAAGTTCCCTGCACTCGACTGGTCGGGCTCATACAGCCTCACAGCTCTGTGGTTGGAAGTGTTTCCTGACGTGTATCTTCACATTTGTTCAACATTAACCGTCAGTCTATTTTGGTCGTATTTTGACAGGATATCGTAACCCTAGGCTTCAGTCTTCCTCTTGTTAAGTTTGAAACTCCGTAGCACACTTTTGCCCCGTCCAGAACAATGGAAAGGTACCAGGTTGCATACCATACCGACAGTCGTTTTATAGTCACATGCACGTCACCATACGCGTTGCATATTGCAGGGTGGGTAAGCAAAAGTACTCTATAATGGACGATTTCCTACTACTTCTTCTACGCACATTTTCCTCTCTTCAAATCCTTCACATTAAAACTAGTCTGTTCATGGTCACAGACCAAATTTCGAATAGATTTGTTTGACTATCATGGCCAGCGGGCAAAATATCCGCCTCTTAGGAATCAATCGTAGCTTTATAGAAGCCGATGGCAGGCTTCCAATCGCAATCCTTATTTCGCTGACAAGAAAATTTGCATTTTTAAGAAGGTAGTACAACAGAGTGATCTAGCTGCATGCTAGGCTTGCATTCCGGTGATACGTGCGAAGAATCAATCCGGGAGCAGAAGACAGAAATCTGGTCAGGACAAGGTTTAAGGCGTTTTCTTCTTCAGACATCGTCAGGCGATATTGAAATGGCCTACGGCTGTCTACCTCAGACGGTTTCGGTTTGGAGTTACTGTGGCAATGTATACCAAGTAAGTGAGCTACATGTACAACCCATCAGGAGCCAAATTGAAAAGTACGGTACTGTGGATTAGGGTCCTAGACGGCTCGTGTACACTGAACTTCAGTTCTATGTAGACACTGACTAAAGGCTGTTGAGTTATTCCAATGACATAAAACCATAGTCTGAGCTTTGCGCTGACAGCACTTGTCTTGCTGTTTTAAAGCTGTGACGACTGAGAATAACAAATCGAGGTAAACGTTCCCATACTAAGAAACAACCCACCAAACGGCTTATTGGAATGACAGTAATATTGGCTGGAGCAGGAATTTGTGATGTCTTTGACAAAAGGATTTAATCATAATACTTTTTGATCAATTTGGTTGACAGTTAACGTCACTAACTAGCCTGGTTGGCCTTATAAATTCGGCCGTCCAGAACCCGGCTGATAACAGAACTCAGGAAGATACATATAGAATATTGTGTGCATTCTTTAAGTAGGCATCAGTGCGTTAATGCTGAGTAAGAATCCTTTAAGAATTATATGTCCCAATGAGCACCATTTGTTTGTGAGTTCCTTCGATTTTGATCACATCTACGCAGCATTATTTATCGACTGAGGCAGCCCATTTCCGATTCGGTATGATTCGTGGAATATATGATAAGTCTATAAATAAACGGCTGAAAGAATTGTTTACAAATAAGACACCATGGATATCACTTCAAAAACCGACAAAAAATAACACTTTACCTTTTTTGGGCATCTTTAGCGGACAGGTTTAGGACTTTCAGTGTTGGTTCTTAGATAAGCACGCCTAGGCGGAGCAAAAACATGGGTCACCGTTGGCTTTATGTTTTCTGACAGACCGCGAAAGATCATTTGACGCGTATTAGCAGTTTTATTGTTGTCTTGCTTATCTTTCAGTTAATGGAAATTGAAACAATTTTTGAGACTCTGCCATCGGAAAGAGGATTGCGATCAGAACTGTTGGCTTCGCGCTCTTGCGATTTAAAAATTATGGCTAAGAAACCGGAAGAGAGAACTAGTATATACAGGTTTCAGTCGTAATAAAAGTTAAAATGGACAGTAAGTGAGCTATCACAAGCGAATTCAAAGTGGTGCAGTTTGACACTAGTGACTGTAGTAGGGCTTTTCGAGTCCAAGCATGTAAATCGGTCAAACGTTCACGGAACCAGGAGATTGCTAAAGCTGTTTGGAAAAAATCACCTCGGTCAGCGTGATGGGGGAATGATAGCAATGAACAGCGCTTAGCTGAAGGACAGGGAATTAATTAGTGACCTTAAACTGGGCAAATATGATCACGATAAAGATGAAACTATGGTTATTTGATTAGAGCGCAACTAGAGGACAAGCCTCTGAGGACTTGGACAAATGTATTGACCTTATTACATACAACTGGAACAAAATATTGTGAACCTTTCTGTTTAATCCCTGTTAGGGACATTCCCTTGTGGCTTTGTGTGTAAATAGAATATCGCAGAAAAGATAGTTGAGTAAATATGGAACTTCAAAATTGGTTCATTTATTTGCGCTGCTCCGCTGTACAGCCTTTAATAAAATGAAGAACTTAGCATATGGCGTACTAGTAGGCCTGTTTTTGGTCCATTCTTTGGTAGGAAACATGAAGAAACCTATCTTCCATATGTTACCCTTTTGTGCAGATATAGTAAAGGAGTAAAGTAACTGTCATACCCATCTAGGAAAACAAAAAAATTGTACATTCGGATGAACGTAGGCCCGGTAATTGTCTGAATCAAGTGGATGTTGTTTTCCTAGTTAATTGGCTGCCGGGAATGTCATCGTCTTCTCCGGTTTTCCGTTCCTGACCATGCCACTAGTGCTTTTTGGTCCTCCATCTTATGGGACTCGCTAAACTACTTTTGCCCTTTTTGGTATGTGCCAAGAAATTACTATCAGTGTTCCGCATACACGATGACAAACTAAGCTGAGATTATCGAAAGAATGGCTTATTTTGCTTAAATACACTCTTCTAGCGTCTTCACATCCTGTTTGATTTTAGGGTCGTGAGTTATCCGGAGATTTCGATGGATATTTTCCAGGTATCCTCTGTACAGTTTGCCAAACACTGGCGTCTTTTCAGGTTCACACTGTACCATGTTCGTGACAGATATTTTGGTGGGGCCACGTTTATATTGAGAATAGTTTGGTCATGAAGTCGTTTTGTCTTTATTACAGCAAGTAACTTTTTATTTGGTGAGTGAGCCCTCGGTATTCATTCGCATAAGCAGCGAGTTCCTTACTTTAACAACCAATGATAGCGATGTACGGGTGGTACTGATTTGATGAGGCTGCACCTTACTTTACCGACCACTCAGATGTTGGATAACGAACTTCAGAATATTTTTAGGGGAAGCCACATCAAGACAAAAAAAATCGTAAGTCACAAATATTCATTCGAAGAGTCTGTGGCGATTTCAGTGACGGACGAGAACATCCATTCATAAATTACCTTTGATACGCTACACTTTTAGTGTAATTTCAGATATGCATTGATTTTTTCACATCTTTATGATAACGGTGGGCACAATTTCAGGATAAAAGGACATAGCAACTTAACGCCATTGTCTTGGTAGCCTTACCACATTAATATAAATGGGTGCTTGATAAGTTACGATTCATTGAACTAATGCAGCAGTTTGAGTAGATAAACTGCTCGTAACGTTTCACTTGTTTATTTCGAGAATCCAGAACAACGACCCTACTTGCTTTATCAGCTGATTTTCTTATAATATTCAAAAACGCTTCGGAAACTCTAATGCAACAGCCCTCCCCCTGGTAAGGCTTAGTTCTTCTTAAAAGAAAAGATTCCTTTCGGAAAACGTTCTTTGTACCGGCCGTACAAACATTTTTTTCGAATTGGAATGTTAAGCACCGTTAAACCATCCTGTAAACTTCAAAAATCTTTGGCGCTTCTTCTCGCTTCTTCTTCTCATCTGTAGATTTTCAGCAGACGATGTCTGTTCAGACCCGATTGGGCAGGGCCTTTAGAGATGACGATCGTCTCTGTGCCGTCCGCTAACTCTCACTAGACATACAGATTCTAAGGTTGTGGACTCTGGCATACCCGAACATGATTAGATGAATAACCTACGTTTATTTTGATGAAATATTGGAGCCTCGTGGATTATGAGTCTCATGCTGATAGGTTAATATGCCGTTGCCAAGGCTGACCCTCAGTGTGCGGAGTTTCTAAGTGTTCAATCGCGACCTTGCGCTACAAGTGAAAATAATCTGTGCTGAAGCCTACCACAGATTGACCTCACTCGACAGATCACACATCAGTTGCGAAGTCTTTGGATAAGTGGAACATTTCAAACTCTGATTTTATCGGCTTGCTAGATGGCTAGATGTTACTCTAGGTGAGGAGAGCGTCTTAAATGAGGCCGTGCTGTATTCTTCAACTCGATAACCTATTATAGACCGGCCACTCGCGTAAGCCGTCAGTATATTCCGCCGAAGTAGATCAAAACGAAAATTTTCAAACTGTTTAACTGAATTTGATCTTCATGTAAAAAAATAAAGGGGTTAAATTCCCGTTATTTTTAGTCTGAAGTGGCCTTGAAATTTTACTGTTTCGCGGTTTGAGTAATACTACTGAGTGGTAGGCAGGTAAGATAACTCGACAAATACGCTCATCTGCATACCAATTTGGTTTTCACGGGACACTCACATAAATACCATCTGAATCTCTCGTTCATGATTTTCTTCAACTGAACGTCCCACACAAAGGTCTCTTATGTTTCAGCTGATAGGATATTTGAAACCAAGCAGGACATTTTTGTTGAGAAAACTACTCACAGGTTTGCTGAGAACTCTTCGGCAGCCCGCGATCAGTTTCGCCTTTTATGGGGCTTTTAAGATAGGCGCGAACCCCGAGTTTTCGTTTGACTTATTTTCAACTTGAACCAAAATTGAAGAACATCATAAACGATTCAAATGGGATTCAGGTGAACTTCCCATGGAAAACTAATTGTTGTTCAAGTGTATGTTGTTGCCGAATTCCTTGCAATTTGGGCCCAAGCAAGATGTAGGGCTGCTGTGAACTGGGGGACTGCAAGTGTCTGTCGCTGACATTAAGATAGAGTAATGTGTAAATGCAATGGTTCAGAGAAGCCATAAATCAGGTTGATCGGTACACTTCAGCCCTACCACTAAGCCAAAAGGATGACCAGTTTCGGGACACCGCTACCTAAAAAGGGTAGGGTGGGTTGGATCTACCGTGCAATTTTTACACCACTCAGCGCGTGGCTGGCACGGTTGGTTTCGCTTGATCCTATTGTTATCTTTTTGTTATGTCGTATTTTCTGCCGACTAAAGCCAGTGTTTTTTGCATGGGCATGCAGTTTTGAGTGTCTTCTTGCAAACCGAAATGACATGAAAATGAGGCCCATTGGATTTCAAACTCACAAACAATGATCTTCAGTGCTTTGAATCGATGAACTGTGTGTATGCATGTTTGTACATATGAGCGTGCAAGAAAATTCGTCAACCTAAACCAGGTGTTTATTGCTTCAAGCACCAGACTCATGAGGACACAGTGCGTTTAATAAAGCATGGTTTGTGGTGGTGGTGTTTTTGGAGATGTAGGACAGAACCTGCATGATTGCCTTCGACTGACTTGTCACAACTGTCCAACATGTCCCACGGCACCTCAGCCACGAAAATGAGAAGTGTTCTGCGGGAACTCCAGGTTTAGTTAAGTCAGAAGGAACGCATCAAAGTCACTGTTCTGAACTCCAAATGTGAAACGATGCACAGTTTTAGGCAGAAACATAACGAATACCAGCCGGTTGCACAATCAGTGGCTATTAGTCTGATTTGTAAATTCAGTGGGCATGAACAGAGGAGACGGTAAAAATCGGAGACGGACAGTATCGCTGACTTACGATGTCGGCTAGTGTGATGTCTTTCGCTGCATCAAGAGAAGCCCAAGAAAAGGTGTAAGGCGGCTAGAGCATCAAAATTCTGAAAGAACAGATTTGTACCTATCCAACAGTTCCTTATGGTTAGCTACATCCCCTTGTACACCTTGGTTAGCTAATAAAGGCGTAACAAGATGCCATCAGCGACTGAGTATTTTTCGAATGACCAGGCACTTTTCTAACTCGCAACGCTACTCAAATGTCATACTTGCTCGGGACCCAGCAAGTATTCACAGGTGTATGTCTTCTGTAGGGTATTACCACCATCGCATTCTACTGCCCCAGTTCCTCGTTAATCTTCCTGGTTGGCAACCTTGATATATTCAACAAACCTTCTGCGCATTCGTCCATCCTTAGGATCGAGGTAACTAGTTTGGTCACTGTCTCAGTCTCCTCAGTGGAGGTGGTTAACAACGCTGAACTTCGGTAAAGGCTAGCTAGCAGCTATTACTTGATGTGGTGAAGCTAAAATATATCCACAAAACCCTTGGTGTGGTTTCGAAGGCTGAAAACCTTGGATATAGGTGAACCTCGTCGCAACTCACGCCGTAGTAGCGGATTCAGTGCAAAGTCCACTGACCCTTAGTATTCCCTAGATAGCTGCAGGAGAAGGATCGGTTGATGTTGAGTATCCCCCGAGGAGTCCGTGAAAGAATTATATTTGCTATCTGACTCTGGTACATTCTTAGGAAATGAGACCCCATCATGGCTTGCAGCACATGTCGGTAAACACAGGGCACATTTTGACGAAATATCCAAAGATTTTGACATTGTGTTTTGCATTTCCCCACAGGTTCGAGAATGGGGCTAGTTATTTGGCTAGTTTACATTTTGGAGGGTATATGTAGCCCACAATGGGTTTTAGAGGCACAACAGGTCTATGCATCTTCGGTGAGCCATACAACATGAGGCCGCGGACGTCATAAAGTGCAACGTAAACCAGGGCGAACTATCCTTTTTTCTTCCATTCTTCCGAGAATATCCACAATCTGGGCTTTAGTCTCGTTAAGATCGGCTTCTTGTTTGTATGAGAGTGTCAAAAAGTAGGATCTTATGCTTTACTATCGTAGTCGACTTTGTTGATTAGCAAAACTTGTTTTTTTTCGATGCCAACCGTTGACTTGCTAGATCAACATACTTTCAAATTCTCTCGTTCTTCAGGTGATCGGTTGGTTGGTTTTGGTCTTTGGTTTTCAGTGGCAGTTTTGACTTGAAGGCAAGCATAGTTATCCGCCTATGATGTTATCAAGTCCATTTTATCTTTGAGTACCGGAATGACGTCAGTCGGCTCTAGTAGTCTTGGTAGAAAGTTGAAATTCAGACATCTACCAAAGAGCTTCAAATAATAGTTTTGAGCTTACTATCTGACAGGTTCACAGCAAGCCTGATAATATTACATTCTGTACCGTATTTTAAGATGACGGACAAAAGTCTGTCGAATTTTAGAGAGGCTTGTGTGTTACGTGCGATTCTTCTGAGGCAAGTTAGCCAGTTCAGCACTAGATAAATTACATCTTCATATCCTCTGTTGTAAATACGTTTATTCTTATTGTCTAATGGAAATGATGCCCATGCCAATGAGCCGCGCAAATACGATCCAGGAGAATCCTCATGTACAGGTTATTAGGCATAAACATAAATGATTGTTTGAATGTCACAAGCATTCTCCCCGTCGTCTTGTCCGTCACATCGGTGGTCGTATGCCTAATCGTGCACATAGGGGTAAATTTGTCCGCAGAGTTTTACAAAGCTCGGATTTTCCTCTTACTCCCCACTGAAAAAAATACAAAAATATTATTGGAAAAAGTGTGTTATTTTCGTTTAGCTTACATGAGTATGTCTTGGAAAATGACAACAACTATGTTCGAACGACCTCCGACTAATGGATATGTGAGCAGAACAACAGCCTCTATATATAAAGCGCTTCATAATGATAAGCCTAAAGCACAACGTCTTCAAAACCTAGATACCTTTCATGTAGGGCCAATTAGTTGACATAATTTACTGTCTGACAGGTGCAGATCTTCCGAGAAGTTTCTCTTCTCAGTGCGAAGATAACGTTTTTTGCTAGGTCCTTGTTCTGATGGCGCAATGTGCACGTTTGTGCGAGCAAATTCAACTGATATTTGAATACTGCTCAGCATTTCATTTCATTCTGGACACTTGTCTTAAGATTTTTGCAAACTATTGGGCACAAAGCACGTCGACAGCGACAGTTATTTTATTAGGCTTAATTATGAATTCATATGTACTCGGGAATTTCTAAAATAATAATTGAGCACTTAGACTCTATTTAAAGGGCTTAGTATTATGAGTGCCGTGTGGGTGTCTTGTCTCACTCAGTTGTTTGTCTTTCAAGACGGTATACTCCTCATACCATGCAATTTCCAGTTTCCTTATTTCGGTCCAAATATATTAGCTGATATGTACTTGACCACGGAACTATTAAAGGTGCTAAATTACATAGTGATACTCAGTAGCTGCGGCACATTTAACTTTTAGCGTCTTAGTGAACACAGTGGCTTAATTACAAACAGCTGCTTAGCACAACGCCTCAAATCATCAGATCGTAAATCAACTTTCAAACAGCAGAAACGAGTGATGAATATTTCGAAGTATAAGGCGGGATGCCTTTCGTCCTCAGACCAAAATTTATTCAGTAGTTTGTTATTGAGGTGCTTTGGCACCACTGAGTATCAAAAGACGAAAATAACCTCTGATTTTATGTGGGTGGTTTTCGGCTTCGTAGTACTCGTCTATTTTTTCTGGATATTCTTCCCCTGCATACTGTGATGATAAATGCTTTCAGAATTATCTCGGTGGCTGCAAAGGAACTCAAATTTTCGTGATATTTTTGTTCAGTATTCATCGAACGGAAGTGTTTGCTCATTTATTTAGACATCACTGCCACCTTGCTGAGTGACAGAAAGCCTTAGACATCGTGGTCCCACATCCAAAGCCGTTCGAGTAAGAAACTATGTTTTCACGGGCATAACTTTCTAACAGCTAGAAGACTGTCTCCTCAGCAAGCAGACCATTCCCGTGTAATCGAAGCAATTCTGTTTTGCTTCCCCGGGATCCGTTTCATCCGTAGGATCCCTGATATAAAACTGCGTAACAAAGTGTAACTTAGTTAATATGGCACCTCACAGTTCCCGCATACAACAGCTAGAGTCCATCAGCTGTTCATTGCCTGAGACTAAACTGCTCTGCTGGGTTATCCATAGTGTGAATATCAGGGGCAGGCACCTGTTCAGCTATAATGCTTCCAAAAACTTTTTCTACTGCGTATTCGGGATTAAATTTTTCAAACTGTCACGTTCTAATTCGCAACACATTATGTCATGGCTTCTCATATTGGCAAATGAGAGGAGTTCAAACCATAATTGAGGTAAACGTTCACCACAGCGTATATAACAGAAACGTAGCCAGTTAATCTTCCTGACTCTGGACACTAAAATCACACTCCTAATTTTGCTCCTCATACTGGCAACAAAGTATTTGTCTTGATTGTCGAACAAAAGGGACTGAGAAACAATTTGGCGCATGCTTCACCCATTGAACTGCTTCTTTTCCGCCATCCGACGTAATAGTTTTATAGAATTTAAGATTACCGATACAGTAGGTATTCAGGCCTTACCAGTTGTTATCATGGAAAGAGATGGATTTGTGATCATTCCTCGACGTACCACAATCATGGTTGCAGGGATACCCGTCAATTTTCCCATCAAATTGCTTCACAACTGTAATTAAACATCTCCCAGTTTTTTCTAGACTTTAAAACTTTCATAGTGGAACTTTTAAAAGAGGCAGACACCGCTTACAGTTGTTTTGCATTAGCACGCCATTTTAACCACTGAAAGCTTAGGGCTTGCAATACACGCTCCATCCTATTATGGGCTGGGCTGCAGCAGCACCCGAGCACATATTTCTTCAGTGTTGTTTTCATGTTGACTACGATGTCCTCTTACATAGACTTAATGATCACACAGGTGGGACCAGTGGGGAGTTAGTCTTCAGGTTACAATTTATTACCGTTTTATATATTCGGCTTCACTGAGGTGATTATCGTCCCAATGTAGACTAACTATCCGTTAAGAATGCATAAATTTTCCAACGACCGCCCAAATTCAAACAACTTGAGGATTTTAAACACACTGGAGTATGTCTGAATTGGTATGGCGGAAATTTTTAGGTTGTAGCTCTATCTCTGTTGAATTCCCGTTCGGCTAATAACCATATTGACGGGATCCCCCTCGCTAAGCCATTAAACAGAACACTTATGCAGCGGTACTTATGCACCAGCCTTTCTGGACATCTCAGCTGCCATTAAATACAAGCCTGCTAGAAGTTCTGAGTAAATTGTGCTGAACGACGCATTTTCTTCGATGGCGATGTCTATACAGTTCCAACGCGATGAAAGAGAGTATGTCCAATTGTGTGATTTTTTACCAGGCATACATTTCTGCCAAATCGCCCTGATGATGAAAGTTACTCTAGACTGCTGTCCCCAACTCAATATCCGCAGTTTTTTGCTTTGACTTCAGAGGCAACGTAAAATTACTTTCCGATATACAGGAATGTTTACTTAATTATTATAACGAATATCAGGCAATTCGTTTTCTTAGTCCAAATATTTGAGTAACCGCAGAATTTTCAGACAAGAACATGCCATGTATACAGGTCTCTCACACAATTCGACTGAAGTCACTTAGATTTGTAACTGTTTATTCTGGACAATTACATTGTTGCAATGCGATGCAAGTCAAAAGTTGCACGTTTCCCAAGACTTGAGTTAGTACTGGACGCAGAATACTCTGCATGCTAGTCAGTCAGACCTTCATCGAAGTTTCGTTGACTGGCGTGTGACTATCTAAATGAACCTTAAATTATGTTCCTCTCTCCTGAGAATATTAACAAAGGCGAAGTGCTTGAATTCGGTGACGTAATCAGTTCAGTCGACGTATTTAGCTTGGGCCATCCCCTAAACAGGACCTTCCTTGGCATGGTTGAGGAAAAGCTGGTCAAATTAGCTGGCATTGTAGGTACTTCGGGATTTAAGATACCTTCATATGGTTTCACCCAAGCTCTCGCTCGAATGTTATTTTCCCTGAGTTCTTAGTGAAAAGGTCGTGTTAACAAAAAGACACTACACCGCTGAGTACTTCGCCTTATGTTGCGTCTTTCCTAACAAGCTGAAGTGCAGAACGCTGATATTTCCCAAAGTGGTTCATTCCTAATATTCGGATGGAACACGTGTATCAGTATTTTCAATTTATTTAACTCGTTTGTAAAGTCTTTTACTACATTGCCGGATCGATCAAACTTCACGATAAACGCGATGCTGACTACTGTCGACGAACTATGTTTGAATCTATTACAGACCACTTGATACTCCACAGAGTGACCGGAACGTTTAGCCGTTTTCCATATCTTTAGTTCGTCGAGCGGTTTTTTCTTTCTCATGTATTTTATGTGACTGCCCTGAGAATTCATGCAGTGGTTTGGCGAGCTTCTGGCACATTCAAAATGAAGCTGTTACGCAGATCACTCGTATTAACATGTAAATTCACGTTTTTCAAAGTGTGTTGATAACGCATTATCGGCATCCTTAGTTATAGTAACAACTCGACTGGTGGATAAAATCTTGTTGAGCTTTGCTCACATCTCTTATAACCTCGCTCGCAATTCAGGACCACTGCCAAAAACACAGAGTAGTATAAATGATACATCATTTGAATAAACTTAAACTACTGGTTTTGAGGACATGCTCCTGTAGATTTAGGGCAACAGAGATAACCCCGAACAATTCATTTGGGACTGTTTTTCAAAACAAGCGAACCGAGTGCCGTTATTTCTGGTTCACACTAAGGACAACACACTAGTAATACTCGTATAAATAGACGAAAAATATGAAGAAGTCGAACCTTTCTCTCTGCAAGCATGGCACGTAACATGTTTACCTTTCTTCTGTCCATTATGTTGTTGGAATGTGCTTTACAGTACACGGCGGCCGGGAAATGGCTTCGACAAGCTCCCACACCATTTCAGCCCATCGGTAAGTGGTTTCTGCGCTTATCCTTTATACAAGACGTCCCTGGAAAACAACCAACCACTGAATAAGATTTTTCTTCGTTTCCTCAATTTATTTGGCGTTGGAGTAAATTGCAACTCCCCTTGAAGACTGCCTCCAGAAAAAAATTCACCAACTCCGTGACAGAATACAATCCACTGGCAAAGAATTTCATGATGGTTCTCACTAACAGCTTTTGATTACCATGGTTTTTTGTGGGAATAGCCACTTCATTAATATTGCTCATTTCCTTACTTCTACATCATGTTATTTAGTGTTGTATTTTCCGTGTATAACAGACAATCTCCCTCCAACGTCCTACCCGGGATCTACTCGTGATGCTCATCAGTCTGAATGAAACATTGAGCTATAGAGCGATTTTCGCTGTTTCCTTAGGACAATAAAATGGGGGACGGACTACACCGGCTTGCCTGGTTCACAGATATCAAAGGTAGTTGTAGCAGAAAAATAGTTCATATCTCCCCGACTGCAAACACAATTACCCAAAGTCTACCTGCAACATTGGTCAAATAAGATTACGGAGACTGAGAATTCGACAGTGTTTTATGACACGATGGGATGTTTCCATAAGAGCGAACATAGCTTGCGTGTGAACATTCTGGTTGCAGATAATTAAGCTGTTGACAGAAGCTGTACCTTCTCAACCTCAAAAGTAACTTGAAGAAATTGGTTCCACAGACAGCTTGCTTCCGGTCAGCTGACTAGAGTTTGATCCATTAGTCTGAAGGCATCAATGTCTGGCTAATAGGCAGCGTGCAAAGCTCAATCTTTTTATGTCATCCATGAATCAATCTAAACGGAGGCTAACTTTGCCTACCGGTTGACATCGTCGGCTTCATGCAAGATGCGGCCAGTCTTCTCTCACTAGTTGTAATACGGTGAAAGCTAACGTTCTTTGGATTCGCATTGAACTGTACTTGATAGTTCTGGGAAAATGTTTTTTTTTCAATGAAAAAGCTAGGACTTTGAGGACAAACAAATTTGTTCAAATCCATGGCTGGGCGTATTGCTACCTCACCTGTGTAAGTTATCCGTCCCGGTTTGAGAACGTTGTACAGTAGGTGTGGTGCTAATAACTGACTAACCGGCTACCCGAAACTACAAAACATTTTGTCTATCCCAGAATACCAGTTGAAACCTATAGTGGTTAGACAAAACGAATGGCCCGAACCCCCGACAAGTTACTTCATCAAATCCGTCATTTGAGACTGGAATAACCTATAAATACTAAATCTTTTGGTCTACAACACTTCACTATTGGTGGATCCCGAGCGCCTGGGAACAAAGACTTTTATTAACTATCATGATTTTTCTATTGTAGAATTCTGCAACCTTCCCCCGTCGGTGGGCATGTGTCGAGCCATGATACCGCGCTTCGCATTCAATCCACAGACCGGTCAGTGTGACCTGTTCTATTACGGAGGGTGCGGTGGTAACGGAAATAATTTTGAATCAAGAGAAGAATGCATGCAGATGTGTGGTCGTTAGAAGTGAAAGACTCTATTGTGCGCGAGGAATTAGAAGAGACAGCTTTATTAATTGCTAAATGTTTTTTGTGTTATTGTGGCTTCTGTCCGCCTCAAACAATAAATTATTTTCGGTGTTGTTTCCAGGGTTCGCTTATTGAACCACAATATAATATTATTTGAAAATTTAACACTGATTCTATCCGCACATTTCGCATTTCAAATAAAAATTGTCGAAATTAAATCTTACGTTCTACTTCTTAGTTGCTGCAAAACTTCCACGTGTGTGCTACGGCTGACCTACTCATCGATAAATTAATGCCTGACTTTATGACAGATTTCAGTTCCTGTCCCACAATGTCTACGCCAACGTGAAAAATTATGTAAGTCAAACTAAGTGTGTACTTCAAGCGTCACGCGGGTTAAGATGACAGAGGACTGCAACTTGTTAAACCAACAGATGATCGTCACTAGGTTGGTCTTTTGAATGGTCACGAGACAGAATATAGTGGTTTTGTCAGCCTGGCACATTCACATGTGCACGTTTTGCATCGTAAGCTAACGTGACAGTTTAATGAGCTTATGGAGAGCTTATTGGTATTTAGTGTTCCTTGCGTCAAAATAAACTGGTTGTTATAAATCTTGTCTTCTCACGATGAGGTCTTACATAATGTTGAATGTTTGCACGCACAGTTGCTGTTCAATTTGGCACACCTGCTCCTTGCGCGTTCTCCGTGGATATAGTAAAACCAGCGAACTGACTCACGTTGGGTAGTACGAAAGTGGTGAAAGCAAATTAATAAAAGGAACTTTAGCTCCGAACTCTATCATAGGAGTACGAGGTTTGAGCGAAGCTGACAGGAATCCTGCGGTAAATGGGTCAAATTCCCAGGAGCTGCTGAAGGGAATCACGCACAGACATAAATGTGTTTGTTTACCACATCTTACCTGGCTTTACCTGGCTTTCGACGGCAGGTAAAGACAGTAGGCGAACGTCGTCCTAAAAGCCTGTTGTTTTGAATCTACCGTCGTTAGTTGTCTCTCAGCTGACGTGTTTCACTGGCCCCGGAATCTGTGACGTATTTCTCCCTCTAGGTAATCAGTCGTGTGTCGTTTAACCGAGATAACTGATGAAGTACAATCCTGTCAAAGGGGTTTAGAAACCGGATGAATCCACTGCAGAACTTCTCATACGGTCTTTCATTCAATCGTGATCGACAAATTTCTATGGACAGGCAGAACCACCTAAGCAATGAACAGTAATTACTTCGATGACCCGGATAGAGCTAACAAGCAGTCCATTCAACTACGTCCATTTGTTTAGCAGTATCTGATTTTGCATTAAATACAGATGTTCCTCAAATATTCATCTTCCTTCAGTTGGCACCAGGAATGAAGCATAAGACACCAGGCATTTGAAGTAGTAGATGCTAGACCGTGATGTTTTCGTACTTCTACCACGTTGGTTACACGTCCACATACATAACACTCGTCACTGAACTAAACTACAGAAAACGTCTTTTAGAATCATTAAGGATCGATTCGTTCCAACATGGTGCATTACAAACAAGTGCAAATAAGCTGAAATACTCAACAAGACTCTACATTACAAGGGACAGAATTTGGAACCACCTACGATCTGAATGAGTGCACAGCATAATGCATTCTGGCTAAGACATCACACACAAACAGTGCTCCTCCTACCCAATGACAGTCAATTTTGGTTTCACTTGTGAGTTTGTTTTCGAATGACTTCAGATCCTTGGAGATTTTTTGATGACTTTTTCCCATTTTATAGGGTGGAGAGATTGATTATGACTGGATGGAAATCACGCTGACCTAATTTGCTTAGATTGACATTGTTAAGGGCTTGTTTTAATGATGGAGTCTCAGCTTCACTGGAGTTTGCTAAGTGCCTACGTCCAAATAACTCATCTATGCTTCCCAATGCTAATCTCAACAATGGAAATGGCTGTCACCGAAAATGCCTCCCGATGTGAAGTGGGAATCCTATGCTCATGGTTCCACTCTAGTCGGTAAGGCACAATCTCATGTTGGAAATGTAAGCTCCTTTCGGATAATGTGATCACATACGATGGTGCACTAGTGAAAATACAAGGCAATAACAGCCTCACTGAATTAGGAGGAAAGATACCTGAACAGTACAAGGTAAACAAAACTTACTGTGTGTGCCTAAAGATATTCTAACAAACAAGACAGAGTTGGAGATTAAGTGGTTCTCAACTCCATAGTTTGGAATTTAAACCCTAATAGGGTACATGCGACAGAGTTCCGTGGGCCAAAGGTTCCTCAGTATATTCTATGGAGACTTCCTGCTTACTCATGATGTGGGCGACAGTGATTTTTCTTATATTGGAACAGTCGTCGCTCTCTTGGTATTTTGTCACACACAACTATTGTCCAAAAAGAGTAGGTAACTTATATATATGGTTACACCATGCACTTACTAAAGACCCGACGTTTGATATCTCAAAAGTGCTTGATCACAATGTTTTCTTTTAGGCACGTTGCAACTTAAGATTTCCGTAAATTTCCGAAGGTAACAGTTGAATTGTTAAGCCAAAATTTTTTGTGCTCGTTCCACAGAAACGCCGGTGTTTTATTTATGCAATAGTCGGTGTAATTATAGCAAACATAGATTTACCCACCAAACTAGTAAAAATTACGAGCTCCGTGTTTTCTCTTCTAATAAGAATTTTTCAGTCCTCAAGCACATGATAAGGCACATTCAATTCCACTACAAACTCAACGTCTTAAGACGCATCCATCTGCATGAATTCCTGGATTTTGAAACGTCTTGCGTCCAGCTCTTTTACTAATGAACAATTTGCTCCAAACATAAGAGGTGATGGAACAAGTCCGTTTGTTGCCTCGAATCTCAACTTCAGATAGAGCGATTGATACACGGCCATAGCTCCTTCACTTCTACCCACAAGCACCATATGCAAGCGCTGCAGCTAGTGTGACCCTAAATTCATTTAAGTGGCCACACACATCATCACTTCTTTGATAAAGTCCTTGATTGAGCCTATGGATACGAGTGGCTAATCGGTGCTAATCGGTAGTCACTTTTTGTACAGTCCACCGGTCGATTTATCACTTAGACTGGATTTGTTTTGTACAGCCCGTGGACGTGCAGAGCTATAACCTGTTTCGTACGCTTTGTTTATGTAATGAAAACCCACAGGATTAAAGATCATTCTTCAAGTGATTTCTTGCGTGCATCGTTTTCCAAAACACTGGCCTAAATAGTACTGGATTGTTCCAGATCCTCAACCAGTGCATGCGGTGTTTCTTATCTTGGATAGGATAACCGAGAAAACCAGTGGTTGATCACTCCACCAAGACCTCTCAAACATCTGACCTGGTCTGAATAAAACGTTGGTTTATCGAGCTTAGAGCCCAAAAATTCACAATAAACTTCCTAATAGATCAATGGGTTCTGAACGATGTCACATGAGATATCAACGTTTCTCACAGCTGACCTGATGCTGTTCACTCTTTTGCAATATGCTGGTAGTATTCGAAGAAAATATCATTCGTTTCATTGCCTAAGCACTGAGGGATCTGTCGCCACCTCATTGCAACAGTTCATAAGCCAGAAGATATTCGTAAAATTCCTGTGATACCTCGGGTTTGACATTATAGAGCAGGGGCCACTGCGGCCTCTGTGGGATTTATCTACGCATACTAGAAAGGCTGACGTTAAATTTGTCAAAATAGCATATTTTTTTCGAAAACCAGAGCACTTATTTTTTCGGCGAAAAACTGACGTGCTAAAATGTGCTTATATCCCAAGTGAAAAGAATCAATGTAGCATGAAATTGTGAGTACTTTTTAAAAGTGATAGCAATTAGGTAAGCTGTGTAAATTGGAGGTTTCTCAGTAAACATCGAAGAAGTTAATCCATGTCTGTGATTTTACCTTCTACCATGTATATTTGTCTTGCTGTATAGGGAAGCCTAAAAGCAAACGCCAGGCGTGCACTCTCAACACCGAAGATGTACGAGATTTTGCGTCTTTGGAACAGCTTTCATTCATCATGGTGCAGTGTAGAAAACAGTTTTGAGTTAGAAGTACCCAAAGGTTGAATATGTTGCCCAGAAACATTGCTATCGGCAGAACAGTATTCCTCATCACTTAGTTTCCTCAACTTTTGTATTTTAACCACATCCTTATTTCAATGAGTAAACTTTCCAGTGAGCTTAGATATGACCAAGTTATACTGCTTCAGAAAGTGTCTGGATAATGTGTCGTTTGTATTAAAAGCTACGAAAGATTCTGTGGAACTCACTGTTCAAAATCCTTCCCAAAACTACCTTTCCCTTATGTAAGCAATCCGAAACTACTGGTGGTGTTACCTGACGATAAGAATATTTGTATCCATTGTCTTTGTGAACTGAAAGTGAGCCTATATGAAATGAACGAAAACCTTCTAAGGAACATATATTTGTGAAGTGTTCTTGAATTCATACAGTTTTCGGATTTCAGGATGGTGAGAACTGAAGAAATTTCGAAAAATACGCACAGCGAATAAAGGATAGATTGCACTGGTCGCACATCACACTGGTAGTGTCAGTTCGTAAAAATGACTACCGGAGGTTATCACTAGCGGCCGTGTAGTCTGCAGCCCGTCGCGAAGAGTTTGGACCATAACGCGACCCGTTGAGCTATACTGATGGATGTCCGTGCGACACTTGCAGAGTCTCTTATACCCGGTTGGTCAATGCTTAGAGGTCTGACAAACGCATTCTCCTGGGCCTCCATGTTGGGAGCTGGAAAACATATGGTGACTTGTTCTATGAAAATGGTAACTCACCTGCAATTCTCACCAAATACCACTACCATGTGGTAACAAGTTTGAAGCAATGGCTTTGGTTAAGGACCCTAATTGTCCTTCTGTCCAGGTCTGGGCGCCCAGGCCATAAATCAGCCCTTATACAACAATTGGTTGAACCCTTACAGGTAACCTTATGCCACATAGATAGTCGCGTGGTGTCTTCAGCCAGGTCAACTTACTTGCTGCATTCAGCATGGCGGATAAGCGAAAACAGGCTACTTCTGACGCCTTCCTTCTTCCAGCCTCACATACTTTTTCGGCCCCCTCTCCCCACTCTATTAATAACTCTCTTCTTGTAGGCCTATTAGTTTGGACTGATGACTGTTCGTTCTGGTTTTGTAAGCAACATCTGCGCGCTATCCGGAGCCGATATCCTCACGCTGCTCGAAATAAATCTCTAAGCCTTGACTCCCAGTTTATCTGACTGCCCTCAACGTTCGCACTCTGAAGCAAGCGGGAAAACAAGCTGCTTTTGTTATCACACTAAACTCGGTTGGCATTGGTATGTGCTGTGCATCAAAAACAGGAATTAAAAGTATCACTACTGTGGTTGAGCTAACTACTCACCACTCTCCGCTCGTTTCCGGCGGTGCAACTTTGTTGATTCAGTAGCCACTGCGGCGGATTATGCAAAGACTGGTATCCCCCTAATTCACACAGTGAAAGGATCTTTGCTTGACTGTATACTTTTTGACAGCTATCAGTTTGTTGTTCGTCTAGAAACGTCCGTGGAGTTGTCTCACAAGCGGGAAGTCGATCGATGTCTGTTTGTCATGTCTGCTTGCGTCCCACATGACTGTAGCTCTGACACCAAAACAAACAAATTTTGTGACACCCCGAATGCCCTGTTGTGCCGAGCTAAGAGCTCAAAGATCGTGGTTATTACCGGAGATCTGAATGCACAAGTGGGCAGGCATAGAGCATCTAAGACTCACCTGGGTGGACGTGAACTGCACTTGGTTCGTATGACAACGACGAGCGACTTCTTTAGCTATGTGCTGACCGCAGGCTGTTTTTAGACAGTATTAAGTTCGAAACAACCAAAGTCGTCTGGTCACATGGTGTCCTCCAAAAAGCTACCAGCTGCAAACTCAAACTGATCACACCGCAATCAGTTACCGATGGCGCGGATGAATACTTGGCTCCCATTTGTTTTGTAAAACATTGGTGGATTCCGACTACGCCCTCTTCCAGAGTCGCTTTTCTTTTCGTTTTCCAGGGTAACGTATAATGTGGACAAGTTACCTAGGAATTGAGAGACTGGCGGACGAACTTAACGGAATCGTCTTCAGAAGTCTCCTTCACCTGCTCCATCATCACATGTTACTTCATTCTGCAACAACATGGACACATCTCTGCATGGAGCTGGGAGTTTTGCCAGTGGCACGGTGCATCAAGTCCCGCTCCAGCACTGGATGTCAGACAGGATAGGGACAGCGCTTCGGTCTAGAAGGAATATCCCCGTCAGACGGATTACCCGACGTCAAGTAAAAGTGAGCGTGTGCGCCGACGTTCATATCCACGTCATATCCGACGTGGATATGAAGAGGCCCAGGAAGCTGGGAATTCCCAAAGATAGTTTCAGCTGGTCCGTGTGGTCGGGGTTCTAAGAACCACCAGTAAGCAAAAGCATCAAGGATCATAGTGATGCGATCGCCTTAAATAAACAATGTCTAGGCCGCTAGGTAAACCATTCTCATGGCCTACCGGTGCCAGTCATTTGGATTCTACAGCTAACGCAGAACCCTTGGTGGTGAATCTTGAACCCATACGGCCTCGGAGGTCTACGACTTTATGGTGATTTACATTTCAGCAGTCGTTGGCCCGCCGGTCATCTGTGGGTAGCTTGAATGACGGATGGTTTGCGCGGGGTCGGATATGCTACTGTGCGTGGGCCTCTGAAGGTAACATAATTCTGATTATGTGAGATCAGCGGAAAAATCTGCAGAAACCATCACTTGGCCTCTACAAGAGAATAATGCAGTAAACTCATATAAGGCACCCAACGGTGGAATGTCATTCACCAATTCAGTCATGTCTCAGTGTGACACTCGATGTCTCACCGAAATGTCACACGAGCATACTAACCAGGAAATGCCCACCAAAAACAGTAGCGATTAAACTGAGTAGACATGCAGTAAGTGTGCATGATGAGCTGAGTTCCTTCTCAAGATGTCAAACATATCTTTCTAAAGTTACTTATGACAATTGACAAAGTTTGGAAAACTTCATGTCCAGTTGGTCCGTTATGTTCACACAGGTGCTTTCAGACTTAAGTTTGTGGTTGCTTGAAAAGTCTTTGCGCGTCGTTTATGAATGGTTCAATTACATTTGGATAGCAAAGTAATGCCTAGCCACAAAACTTGCATTGTCTATGATCTATGATCTTCGATAGATGGTGATACTTTAGGATCACACAAAGCCTGTTTCTTTACCCCAGACTCATATTTCCTCGGCCATTCTCAAATCACCCGTACGGCGTCTGCTTTGAATGAGATTCGATACCATGCTTTTCAAATTAATTTATAATCATTACTGTTTGGAGGTTCAAATGCATTAGATTTTATGTATTTTCACTTTTTGTGAACTGGGGAATTCGGGATCAGGTGTGGATAAGTAATGCGTACAATCTCCACACATTGCCAATGAAATACGTTGAGGATTCCGATAAAATGCTGGCTCACCATGTCTTTTTCTGTATAAAGGTGTAGGTCATATGGGGAACAGTTATTCATAGGTAATGACCGCTTGGAAAATTAATGCGATTTTTACTTATAAAATCCACGCGTTCGACTGCATGTGTATTGCTTTGTAGATTGTCAGCTTGTCAGCGAGAGAGGAAAAACCTAAGCCATCCTTTGTTTTGCTACCACCCACCTCCATTTTTTTAAGTTTTAATACATCATCAAATATTTGATAGAACACTGGCATGTAAAAATATAAATATTTAATCCAAAGTGGAATGCGGCAGAGGCTGTGGTTTCCAGAAGCCAAGAAATTTCCATTGATTGTGTCACTGACAGTCAGCAGGCACCTCCTTCAGCTTTCCATCACTCAAATTCAAAGCTTCTGTTTTCTCCCTTGATAGCACAATTTTCTCAAGATGACGTTTGCATTAGTTTGTACCAGGTAGAGTTCCACGTCGAATCCAGCGTTGCGAATGCTTCGTTGACAACAGTCTCTTTACAGTTTTCCGTAACGATAGTTCTCTCTTCAGTATGGTGACCACGCTCATCAATTTGAAAAATAGCTTGGAACTGATTGAGAAGCCGTCTACTTAATGGATTTTGTTTTAATTGACAATGAATCCGCGATTAATTACAGGCCTTCTTGAATAGATGACCACACCTACTTCCTGGGCGAGTCCACGTAGAAAGAGACTTTTCCAGAAGTAACGACATGTTTTACCAACGGTTCGATCAGCACCTTTGAGTGAACAACTCATATTAGCACAGGAATACCCAAAGGTGATTATAGAACCTGCTATTTTCGTTCACTGGATAATGCCGTGTGAGGTACTAGATACAAACAAAAAAAATCCTGTTGTAAATTTAGAATTAATTTTTACCTTCTTGGACCGACACATTGAGCCAGATTATTAGTTTTCCAAAGACTGTCTAGCTAAGTCCCTGAAACCCAGTCCTAAAAATGCATCCAAATTACCATGACAGGGTTTACCCTGTTCACCTTGTTATACCCAGCTCACGGGTAAAATATATATACCGTGCCGTCCTGTTTTTGACCTTTTAAAGCTTTCCGACAGTTAGTAACGACTGACTGATGACTGACAAGAGTATACCGTTTGGCAACCCATTGTTTCTTTTGGGAGTCAGCATTGCTGTCTCCAAAGGCATTGAATTTCTGGTTACATGAAGAAAACGCTTTACTGTCCTTAGGCCTCCTTCGTAGAGCACGACGTGACGTGTTCAGCAGAGGCGTTATATTACGATCTTCCAAACCATGAAGATCCATTTTTCTGTACACAGTTGGCAGTACAGATGGGCGTAAAATCAAGGGATCAAAAATACCCAGGGGACATAAGTTGGTCTCATAACACACCACGTGCAGATGAAAACGATAGCATTGTTATTCATATTTGTTGACGTTGTGCGATTGCATCTATGCGTTTCTGAATTCCTCGGCAAATAGCGGACTGATACATGCAGAGTACTGGGAATTTAGGTACCGAAACGACTGAAATTTTCTTGGAATTGGACATTGTGAATGGCATTGTTTTGCCACCTGAGGATAACCAAGATGCACAGTCTAAGCATGTGTGTCGTAAAGTTGCTAGCCTTCCAAACATTTGGTGGGTGGAGGTTGATTCTGTCGGTGGTTTAACGTAACCCGGTAGTGATGTAACTGATTGTTGTAACGTGAGAGCCAAACGTGTTGTGCAAAGCGTCAGTTTGTGAGTAAATTTGGCTCACTTGCTTTGTTGCCATTGATGAGACAAGAAAATAGTACGCAGAGAACACCTATAGCTCAGTCAAATGCTATATTTATGCTTTCGCTTCCGTAAGGGTCTACACTTGACCATAATGGAATTTTATCAGTGATTGAGGAATACCCTGACTCTACCCTGTTTCTCAGTTTTCTTTTCTCCCCCAACGTTAATAAAAGCATTCCAAAAGGGCAAAATTGTCGAAGTGACATGAAGGGGCAAAGATTTTGAGTTGTGTCGACAGTGTTATATTTTGCTGCATAACAATTGCTAGAACATGCAGGAATCGTGTTCCCTCAGAATTCTGCCTAACGATGTTTGATCGTTTGAATCCCTCTGAAACACTCGGTTCAGAAGCTCAAAACCATCAGTCAGTTGCTGTTACTTTGTGACTGTTTTAGCGATAATCTTACCGTGACAGTGCTCACCATATCTGGGTGAGAACGGTTCTTGCACACCTGTTTTATCGTCAGTGTCATCGAAGCAAAATGACTGTTGTCAAAGAAATGCTGCAAGTGTATGGTTGTAGTATGACCTTCAGATATGAACTATCCAGTCTGAATGACTCAAATATTCTTAAATCTTCGATCTTGGAGTTTTGGTTTCGGTCAAAAACAAAAGGGACCAAAAATAATCTTGAAAAGTTGTGTTGATTTGTTCACCCTCAAGCCCGGTAAATTCGTAGGCTGTGAGCGTGGTGATATGCTGGATTGGTTGTATGGAACTGATGCAGTGACAATGAACAGGGCCAGGATCATTGTCATTACAATGAAGAATCTTCATGGCTTTGCGTGTGAAAGTGAGATGCACTCGACAAGCTTTTCTTTGCAATGCCACTTGCTCATCCTTCGTTTACGTGTGATATAAAACGTGTTTTCATCACGCCCGCCCTGTGGCACTTTATTTCTCTTCTTATGTAAGGGCTATACAGAAAATTTAGTACACGGCAGTTTCTGATATCAAACCAATCAGTAGAACCACTGTTAAGGTAACTTCACTATGCACAAAACAGTAAAGAACCAGTGATATAATTTTCGGATAGAAGCCTTAACATATTGGTTTCATTCTTCATGGGGCAGTCGAGTGCTGACAAAAGGAAGCAAGCCGCAAATCGGGAAATTGAAGACGTTCTTTCGGCAATTTGGTTAAAAATGGCTTGGCAGACAAGTGCTTTACTCGCAATATTAGTACCGGGTTTAACTTGTCCCTTTTGGAACTCATCAACTACTCACCGGTAGATGGGATACGGTCACAAGGATTACCCAGTTGTTTAGGCAGTCCATGAGACATACATATGAGATCGACATCTAAACTGTGGACAGAAAATCACTTGGTCGGTCTCCTTAAATCTATCCAATGAGTCTGCGAAGAGTAATGGCACTTTCTGGTCTGGTAGGCGCATCTGGTCTACTGCATCCAAATGAAAAAAATATTTCGGGAATAAATGAAAGGAGTGTGCTGTGCGGTCTCTTCGTTTCAGTATGGCAATCACAGCTGTTTATAATCAGCTAGATGATGTACTCTACTACGGTATAAAACGAACTTCACAGGGAATTGTTTGCTTTCAGCGTCTTTGCAACTATGTGTAGTAATTGTTTCAGCGTATCTGATTTACGTATTTTTCTGGCTGTGTGGAATAAAGTAAAATCGTCCGTATTCTGTCGGACACCAGCTAGACAATTTTGATGCCTTCTCAAGCTGGGTTTAAGATTGTCTTACCTGGCTGTTTAGTAATCAAAGTATCCAAAAAGTCAATAGCACTGCTCTATTCAACTTTGCACGTAAAGCTGTGCTTTTTGGGTACAGGGTGTTGGAAAATATCTCACCTAATTGTGTTTCATAATGTGAGATGAGAAGCATTTCGTTCAAGTGATATTAAGACGATTGCAGGCCACCGATCTGCTGCACTGTTTTCTTTTGGTCTGCGGCGTAAACAGGTCCACTAATTTTGGGTTGGGTGGGCTACACATCGCTGCGCCACCAGCTTTTTTCTATCTTGTGCTTTGAAAATTTTTGTGCACAATAAAATGAGGTCTTTCAAAATTGGAGTAGGGTTTCTTTTGCACTATTAGCGAGACCGAGGACAAAGCAATAGACTACAATGAGCCAATGAAGACAGCAGGTATGTGCGTCTCTGCGAACCCGTAAAGCTGCAGAATATGGAGACATGGAGTTCAAGGCGTGATCTTGTCAGTCCGAAATAAAACCACACAGTTTTAAAAATCGAAGATCATTGACTATTTGATTGTAAACCAGCTACACATATTTCGCATGAGCGTTTGTCTTAAAATTATTTGTGTCCGACAAGAAATGCTGCCATTTGGCTGCATAATTCGTTTTGTTTAGAATCACAATACTAAAATCTTTGACCGGTTCTAGGTTAACGATGTTACGATTTCGCTTCACTTCGCGCAAACGTCCGTATAAACTTCTGTGAAGTAATATAACCGATGAGCAGGCGAAGCGTTCTTCCCACACTTTAACACTAGTATTCTCAAAGGCCCGTGTAAGTAATGAAAGTTGTCCTCGCTGCTGCGCGTCGTATTTGCCTCGGTTGCCCGCGGAACGCTGACTTGCAGTATTTCTCCACCTGATTTCACTCTCTACCTTTTTTTTGCCGTCTGTTAAAACGCCCTTGTGATTTGCTTGCATCTATTCGATCCAACCTACCAGCCAACTTACTGGGCGCCTGCCCCTTCACACGCTTCCTACCATTTCATCTTTGGACGTGGCGACTCATCCGCACTCGAAGAATGGGTCTGACGTTTCTTCCCATCTGCTCGTCCTCTGCTTTTCATACAATCCATTCTCCGCCTTGCCCTATTTCGGCCGAATTCATTGATTTCCTCATGTTGATCTCCTCATGCTAATCTTTCCCATGTTAATCCTCATTTCTGAATTTTGGATTTCCAGTAGCCTGATGTACGTTCAGCTGTAATTCACCTGCCTACACTTGCGGTTGATAGGAGTGTGTGAATTGGTATCATCCCTGAAAACCAGTATTCACATTCATCAGTTAATTAGAGACTTGTCTTGGAAGTTGAGTCGTTAATTTGTGCTTATAGATGACAGCTCAACTTCAAGTAGAGTCGGAAACTATTCACACTAGCTTTCAACTTCATGACATATTACTTAAGGACCAAGTATCTGTTTGAAAAAGTTTTCGAACTCTGTCCCAGTCTAACACAAGTCGGATTTACGACAATGAACTAAGCGTTTTCAATTGGTGATGCGATCAGCTGAGTGATGATAATCTCTTCAAATGTTTCTTCGTGTTCGATGGAAAGCTTGACCCGGAATGGTTAGAACCAACAGTCTAGAAAACAGTTTCCCTGTGCCGATTGTCTACCTTGTTTGCCGCAACACAGAAACAACAGGTGAATTTGATCTTCGAGGCCACTAGCGTAAGAAAGCTTGGGCCAGGTCTATGTGTTCAAAAGGGTTTGACTGTCCCATGGATCCCGTGTCCGTGATTATAGAATGTCTGGCGATGTCCAAGAGCCCCTCTTTTAATACTAGCTGGCAGCAGCTCATATTGAAGCACATATGAACACAACATGCCCGTCTGGGGTCGCTTCCAGGTCGAATTTCAGGGTTGCGTCAAATGCAGATAAATCGCTTAGCGACTGAGGGAGTGGAGGATCCCGAATTTAGACAAATTTATCATAGTCGTCTTCTTGAGTTTCTTCCAGCTGTTCCACCATCAGATATAAAACCTTGCCGGAACGAGATCACCACATCTTTGCATTTTGCCTGTGGCACTGCGCAAATAGACCCATTTAAGCACCTGTTATCAGACAGAAATTGACGCTGCTTGAGTCTCGGAGAAATGTTCCAGCCGGTCTCGAATACAATTTAGCCCAACGAATTTTCCGACGTCAAGAGAATGTGACGCACGCTTACCGTGAAGCCTGGTGGACTCGGAAAGCTTGGGAAATTCAAGATGTCCAGAAATTCGGGAATGCCCAAAGATTATTTCAGTTGGTCATTGTGATCGGTCCTCGGGAAACCAACTGTGGGCGAAATCATCAAGGATGAAGTTGACACGACCATCTTAAGTGAAGAAGAAGGTCCCGATCTCTGCGCCAAGTAACTGGAACAACAATCACCGTGACCATTCTCTGCCAGTTATTTGGATCCTACAGCTGAAGTAGAACCCGGGACGATGACCATGAACCTCATTACGGCCTCGGGGGGTTGTGACTGCATGTGTTCTCTCAAGTATCACCGAGCGCCTGGTGCTGATGACCTCCCACCCACATTGTTCAAAAATGAGGGTGAAGTACGCCGTCGGCCCTGGTCTAATCTGTTCGTTTGTATTTTGGAAAAGGAGATTGACACAGAAAACTGGCAGGAATTGGCGATAGTGCCCGCTTTCAAAAAAAGGCTCGTGGCAAGTGCGGTAATCACAAGAGGATCGATCAGTTTGAACCCGGTTGTAACGAGACTCCTGGGGACTCATCTCTTTTGTCACCTCATTGTAGCTCGGAAAACACTGACTCGAGCGCTGCAGGCGGGATTCCGGCCCGGAGGAGGCTCTGTTGACGAAATCTGGACACTGCGTGAGGTGGTAGAACAAATTCGTAGTATAAATTATCCACAGTTTCATTATCCCTGCAGTCAACTCAGTTGACCGGTGTGTTCTCCTTGACCTTTACGCCCAGCAAGGAATGCCCCGGAAGTTTGTGAACATAATAAGGCTACCGGGTTTGTAAGAAAATTCGGAGAGCACTCGAGAAGCTTTCGTACACAAAGTGGTGTCCGTCAAGGGTGCTCACTCTCTCCGTTCATATTTAATGCCGTGATAGAGAAGATAATGAGTCGAACGCTGGAAGGTCTTCAAAACCATGGTGCTAAAATAGCTGGTGACCAAAAACCTTGTCGATTTGGAACATACAGACGATATCGTTCCCGTATTCGGGGAGAAGATAAAGGCACGCATGTTTAGGGCTGAGCTTCAGTTCTTCGGCAACCGTTTTGTCGGAACGATTGTTAATGTGGGTTGGAGTCTGTGAATACCTAACGAGACAATTTGAAGGCGAGTGTTCGGTTGTGCAACAGGGACTTCCATCGAAGAATGTGTCCAGTAACAAAATTTGCGTTACGCATGCCTATACATCGTTTGCCGAGGAGCGTGTTGTTTTCCGTGCCCAGTTCGGTGTAGCAAAGAGCGAGTAGTGACGAACCTTTGACAGGCAGAGAGGCATGAAAGAGGTTACGAACAGTCCGGGTGCTGATGATGTGGCTCTTCTTCCAGAATGGAGGCCGCGTGATCCCCATTGCACCTGGTTGGAAACGCTGCAGAATATGGCTTGCAAATGAGTTTTATTGGCGTTCCTTTCGCTGGTTTCTATCCAGATTGCCTGGATGAGTGGCTGCAGGTGTAGCACCTCGGAGTGATCGCGGAAGGCCACCACTAAGCCCTTCCCCGTCCAATTTTATTCTTTCCTTCACAACATATTTTTCGTCTGTGAAGCGCCAGTGTTGAACACTGATGTTATGCTGTTCATGATGATGGTGATCATGGTGATGATTTAGGCTGTAATGGGCGTGAGCGTCGAAAGCGCAGGTACGTGTGTGGATAGTAAATGAACAAAGGGATATTGGGTATATCATCTTGATTGCGAACAGACAACCTACTATTAACCTAGTGACACAATCCAAAAGAATTGCTCCCAGTGGTTGGGTAAAAGTGGGGGTCTGTACCTACAGCAGTGTTTGTAAACAGAAGAATGGTGGTGAATACAGAAAGTCTGGTAAATCGTACACAGACTGCTGGGAGATGGTTAGAATAAGGATACTAAGAAGAGATTTTGTGAAGTTATTTGACGTTTTCTTGTATTACGAAAACTATTCCATTTGCTGCAACCACGAACTTAAAGATCATTTCTTACCGAACTCTTTTCGGACTTGGTAGAAAATGAACTAGCAAGAGGCATGTACGTTTCAATCAACTAATTAAATCTTATAGACAAAATAACCGGAAAGCTGGAGAAAACGATGAACGATTTGCTTATAAACTTTATAAATACGCGGCAAAATTACAGGAAGACAGGGGATATTTTATGATTACACCCCAATTTGTCCAGGTACACAATAAACGGTTGCTCAAATACTCTTCATGCATACATTTTCACACTGCTCCACAGATTCAAAATTATTTGCATTTCCTCCGCAACCTCCATAAACAAACGGCTCGCACCTGTTCACTTTTGAATCATAAAAATATCGGGGAAAGCTTGCACGACATTGGCCAACAACCGCAGGAAGACGGCATGAAGCTTAGAAATAAATAGAAATGAAAAAGTTCGGTACGTTAACCAAATAAGTTGAGATAGTTCACAGTGAATCACGTCAGCCGGGGTTGAATAAATATAATCATAAACAGCCATATTATGAACGAAAATTATTTCGTAACTGATATCTCTTAAGTTAATGGTAATCACACTTTGCGTAAATGTGCTTGACTGTGCAACGGTTACGCTAAACTACTTCCAAAGTTTACTCACCTGGTCGTTGAGTTATGGAAAGTTCAATGAAGCATCCAACAAGCAAGGCAAATCCCACCGCTCCCAGAAGGCGTGTTAGCATCCTCAACCGTTCGATATATTTCTACATACTGTCAAGTCTATAATTTATAGGCCAAATCGTGCCCTAATTGCTATCCTGAAATAGCCTGACCTTGAGGGCGTGGTCCGTTATGCCACCAAACACTATTTAGTTATCTGCAATCAGGCAAAATATAATGACCATGTTTTCTGTCTGCCTAGGTACTTCAGGGGTCAAGGTTGTAGGTGATGTAGGTCACGATGATAGAAAGAAATACATATAGAATTCTGAGGTGAAAGTGGTTAACATGATATAACACTTTCTGGTTGCTCTGGGTTTTTATGTTTTAGAACGTGAACGGGAAGCGGTCACACGGACAACGGAGATAGACTGGACACATCAAAGTGGAATTCATCTAGGATGTGTATTATCCGGATGAATGGGGAATTATGCCTTTTAAGTGCGCTTTTACTGCAGCGGAAATGGAGACTGATATTAGTAATGCGCTACTCATAAGGTTGCCGAAAATTCTTCGACAGCCCACGACCGGTTTCGCCGTGGAAGAATTTTCGGCAACCTTACGAGTAGTGCATTACGAATATACATGTATCGCGATATCTCGAATATCGTAGCAACTGAAACATGAGGCGGCCTGGTGCAGCACATTCAGTTGCCTGGAAACATCGCAAACGAGAGATTCAGCTGGGTTCCAGGTGAGTCTCTCGAAAAACCAACTTTTTTTGCAAATGAGTGTATTTCGAACCTGATATTAGTTTTATCAGCCCTAAATTCTCCATATACCATCGTTTTGTGAATTAATGGGGATTTTCCCAGGCATGATCAAGTGAGACAAACTTGGTGAAATTTACTGACGGAGATATCTTTAATGATAAAATCGGTCATATATTACTTAATGACAACGATGTCCACTGTAGAGCAAAATTCAAACATATTCTGCATCCATCTTATTGTAAATTAGATGCTGAAGTAAAATCAATATCCTTTGCTAGTGAAGAACACCTAGGGCGTCCCTATCATCATAAGAATCCTGGTATTCAAAAATTTACTTGCATTACTTTCTACGTCGCGCATGTTTTTGATCAGACTGAACAAACAGGAAGCAAACTTCAATTTCCGCCAGTCATTTTGATCGCTTGTCACCCCAATACCAGCGATTGTGTGCAACGTCATGTTGGGTTTGAATAATTCAGTAGCGAACACTAGAATGACAGAAGCAGTGAATATTTGGATGTTGGTTGTGCCAAGTCAGGTCGCATGTGCCACCGGGTTAAATGACTTAAGTTCAGCAGCGTTGATTTTTGGATAAAGAGTTCTAGCCTATCATAGACGAAAGACGTCACGGTCAGCGCAGTCACCACAGACAGGCAGGAAAATTTTCCCAGTTCTTCTGCAGAAAGGTGCTTTGTATATTATCCAAATTCAGGTCACATTGTGTGCGCGCTTAAATTCGCTTCGGATAGTCAACGCTAACCCATGTACAGCAATGGCACAATTGTATCAAAAATTGTGTGTGTCGAATGTATTTTGTGGTGGAAACCTGTCATCATAGTTGGTCATAGCGACAAGTAGGTGGGGTGTCGACTGAATAAACCAGTCAGCTGTATACTGCGCAGCCAGTTCGGCGTACTCATTTTTTGCGATGTTGCTGCTCGATTAAATCCTTCAGTTTTACTAGCTGTGTCCATGCGGACGTATGTGTAGATCCCAGTGTCCTTTAGGAATATATGAGTGGCGTCCGCAGTTCCACTTATTTGGGATATGCCAACTAAAAGCATCAGCGATTTCCCTGTAGTCTGTTCGTTCTGGAAACTCTAGGTTGCCTTTTGATCCATGAGAAGCTTAGGACATTCACTTACTAAGAATCTGCTGCTTAGTGTGACAAATTCCAATTTAGGTAGTCTTAGGACTACCTGTCATGTTCCCACCAACTGCGCATTTTAATTGTTATGGGTACGACAACTAACATTTAAGGTACCGGTCACAATGAATAAATTTTACTTGAACACTCATCGGAAGCACGTGGCCTGACAACTTGAAGACTAGGAGTTGAAAGCAACTCTGACACCTTTTTACGTCAACACGGCGGGGTGAATTTTTTCCCACTGTTCATTTAAGCTAGTGATAAAAAACAAGGTTTATAGCTCCTGTCCCGTGTACAACAAGCGTGCTTTGGTCGAACCTTAGTCCGCAGAATAAGATGACTTCAATTTACACCAATGGTTAAAAAACAAATATGAGCTGCAGTACCAAGCCACCATATATATCCAGACATTTTCCACACTAAATTACTCTGCCGTTGATCAATTTAAACAAACTTTAACCGCTACCCACTGAGGAAATTGTACTGCAGTACAGCTGAGTGTTAATTCACACAAATGCTACGCCACCACTGCAGTTCAAAATTCTAACACCATTTCTACGAATCAGTCACGTCATTTAGTATTTTGTCTGCAGATATGCTGAGAAGTACATTGATACAGCTACTTGACGGAGATAAAATCCAGCGATGAAACACCTGTCCAACACATTTGGTACAATACCAACTGTTGAGGTTCCCGATACGGATCTTGGAGAGACGCGTAGGTTTGACGACCCCGAATACCAGAAAAAGAATTAGTCTATAGTGCTTTTTGTACAAAAGTGAGAAAATCATACATCAAACCTCAACTGTCCACGTTCGTGACGTCAGCAAGCGCGCAAGTCTGTCACTGACCGGCACAGTGCAGCGCCAAGGTCTGCAGACCAAAAAATGGCGAGCGAAATGTTGGCTTGGTAACATGGATTGAGGTTGTCACCTTCCAGGCGGGGATCGTGATTCCTGTTGGCGGTGCGATCGCACGGAACTCAAGGCAGATGTAGTAAGGGCAGGCTCATCAGACGGCGTACTAACAGGCATGGGTATGTAGGTCCGCTCCGCACATTCACAAACACACACAGATGCTATTATAATTTGTTTTACAGGTATAATGACAAGAAATAACCTGCGGGAGTTTTTTGTTATTACTCTTTTATTCAGATGGATCTGGGGATATACCATCTCCATATCAAAGTAGATGTATTGGAGGGTGGCTTAAAGTTTCGCACTGGATTCTTTCTAATAAAGCGTGAAGTACATGGCGATTACAGGTGGTACTGGCAGTTTTGTGGAAGATGTGTAGCTCGGATATGCCGCCTGGCTGCAGGTTTGTTCATCAACAGACATCCGTCAAGCACAGCAAGAGCTTTTGGAAAGTGAAAATGTTATGCTTAGACAAACTTCACCGTCGTTTGGAACGTTATTAGGAGACAATTCCTTTCCATTGAGGATCTATTTACTAGAATGTAAGGCAAGGGAGACAAGCTCTGCTAAAGAACAGGAACACTATATCAAAACTAACCAATCTCATTACTATGAAAGTTAGAAGTCAGAACGTCCTTGTGAATTCCACGGAGTCAGTAACGTCCCTTAAGACAGTCTGTTGGTTGTGTTCAGCGATGTACGCAAACATCTTGCATAATCCAAGATACCACTTGTTGTCATTCATCATCCATGGGACGGAGACGTCAGGTTCAGGTTTTCGACAAATTACGGGATAATCCCAGCTGGTCGCATTTTGATGGCGGTGTGTCACATCTTCTTTCCCATTTTTGGTTTGAACCGCTTTGAGCATGGCACCGTTTAGGAGTAAATAATTATTTTGACCGTAAAGCTTTTTAGAACTACACAGCTTGTTCCGTGGTGACTACTATGAGGAGCTGAGTGATAACACTAAACGATGAATAGAACGCCGTTGCTTCTAGCTTTGGTTTAGGTAGACCTAACGGTTGCCACGCGACACAACACCACAGCGAAGCTTCTTCTATTACAATAAATGTGGGACTCTATTATGTGCTGGCTGTTGTTAATGCCTCACACCAAGCACGTACAGTGGCATAGCTGAATGCAACCTCGCGCATACGTGGTGAAGGTCGCATCGTCTGGTCAGTCGCACTACAGTTGCTTTGTAGATGGACGGCCATAGTGTACCTGTGCAACTCAATTTACGGAAAGTAAGTCCTGAGATGAGTATCACCACAACAGAACAGCCGGCGGAGTGTTTTCTATCTAGCTGCAGTATTTTTTAACTAACTTGGCAGTCCAAACAAAACCGAACTCAAGGATTCCTATGGGACTATCGGGTAAACTGTCTCTTTCAATGAGTCTACCATCACCAAAGCTGTGGAAAGAAAACAGGCAAATTAGGTCCGTCGCGAAAATGCAACGTTGGCACATTTCCTTAGTGACTTCATCTTCCTTGAAATCAGAAAACATTTGGAATACTGAATTCACTAGGCGTTTAAAGCAGCCTGATTCTCTTGATGGAAGACAACAGACCTGTTAGAATTGTGAGTTAAACCATTCAGTGGACCTGATATGGTGATGAACGCTCTGGAATCACAGTGTTCAACTGTGACAGCATCATGTGGCAGTTCCATCTTGATTTTGAAGCAGTCTGTTGGGAGCTAACTTATCTGTAAAGATGGAAGACATAGTCTAGACCTTCCCTGAAAACACAAAAGAAGTTCACTAACCGAATTTCCGCTTATCTTCGACAGAACTTTCGTGGTTAACATGACTTAACATGCATGCCGAATCGAACCGACATTTTGGTAGATGGCACAAAATTAAGCATACAATATCCCGTTATGTTTCGGTGATCTCGGACATGAATGGGGCGAGTGTTAGTTGTGGATGTGACACTTTCGAATGTCCCACTAAGGTGCGGGTGTTTCTACGGCTTACCGCGTCCCAAAATTTGATTTCTAAACGCTCAATAATAGTGTAAGGTGCATTATTTTCCAGTGTTTTTGGAATGATTTTTGATCAAGGCATCACTCATCTGCGGTGCATGTTTCCTTGGACGCATCTGGTGTCCTGGATGCCTGAATTCCATTCGAAGAGGCAAGAAACTAATTCCTGCTACCGACTGTCGGATAATGGTGGATTAAGACATTTGACATGCTGCCTTGTTGACTCGACCTAGTAGTCAAAATCTTCATATGAGGACCCTCATTCAACCCTCTTTCTGGGTTTGATCGTACAACAACCTGGAATTACTGTGTAACTCAGTTGGCCACAGTATAACCGATAAGGCAGCCATTTCCTTCAGCATGCACCCAGCCCTACCTCATACCAGAAGCTTGTTCTCTAAGTTCATCTCATTCTGACATTTATCGCTTGCACACGATTTACTGTTCGATAATCTGCTAAATTTGGATGAACTCCCACTTCATCTAAGAAGTTTGCCGACGTCAAATGCAATGTGGAAAACAAAGAGCATTAATGTCATTTGGAGCATCGCTCTAACAGGATTAGCCGTGATGCTGGATATATTCAAAATAACTGTGCTCCTTCTATGTGAAACAACATTTCAAGATCCAAACTCCAGTACAGATTGCAACTACGCAATGGTATGATGGCTGCAGGATAAGCTGCCGACGGCCTGGCGCTTAGGCAACCTGTTGACTCGGCATTCGTAGACTAGATACTGGTGAATTTGAATGCGTACAGTGACACTCAGAGGCGGATTCATGCTCTTAAGGAGAAGACCTGGTCAGTTGTGTCCGTCAATCACAGCTGCCCGCTCTGCGACAGGCACCAGCCTGTACATACTGAAAGCCGAGCTAAATATTCAGCTGAGTCGATTTAGTCACGCAACCCATGGTAGTGATAACTTAGTTCTGGCTAATGATATGAAGTAAAACTTTGTTGGACGGGCAACTGAGGGCAGTACCTTAGGTTCTCGCTAAACTTCTGGTATCCAATGCGGTGAGGCTTCACCTCTATAAACAGAACACTTCATTCATATCTACGATTAGTGTAATCTCAAAGCCTGTCAAGTTCATTCAGGATCTCTAATCCACAGCCCCCAATAAACTCATATAGATCACAGTAAAATTGGTTTATGACGAAGAGAAGGATCGATTTTTTTCGCTTGAGAGAACCGCAATTACTCGCGAAACTTTAAACAAGGTCAAAGAGCGGTTTACGTTCAGGCCAAAAACAAGAAAGGTGGTATAGGCGCAAAGCCGAAACAATAAAAATAGGGAATCGCGTTGTACACAAAAAGAATAACAATAAAGAGTCAACACTCGACTTATTTTGGGGAAAATCAATGCATTCATACAAGTAATGAGCGTAACCATGCTATTTTCTGTCGCAAAGCACAACTGCCTGCCTCTGTGGGGAATGAACGTGAACACAGTTGGCTTCTACTTCCACCGGAGATGGAAGTTGCATCGGTTACCAGGAACTTCCGGGATCTGTTCTAAAAATAAAGCCATCAGGAGGTAAAACGGTAAATGTCAACCAGTTTCTACTCAGTCAGAGAGATGTATCGGTAAAAAACCTACCAGAGTTTATCAAACACTGGACGGACCACTTCGAACAACTTTTCGCATGGTCCAAGTTCGTTTCAACTACGCTGGGTAGTCATTAGGGAACCAAATGACTTTATTCAACGTACCTCAGCAGATGATTTTAGGTCATTCAAAACTATGCATAGACATTTGCTGAATTAAACACCGTTAGCATAATTTTCATATTCGAAAGTAGAAACGTTCTGATTTTAGCAACTGCCGCGATGCAGTCGTGATAACTGTTGCCACTTAATTGTCGTCAGCTGTCATTCGATTAAGAGTTTACGCATGATTAAACCATCAATGGAGGGCAAGCTATTCTGTGATAGGGCGAAAGATATATGGATCAAGAACGAATTGTTGCATTCAACAAATACAATGATATCCTTGTGCAAAAGAAATGCCCCCGACTCAGCTGACCATACTCTCCCTTGGTAAATATAAAAAGAGTCGGATATCAGGGACACTTCCGAAGTAAAGCGTCAGCATGAAGGCAGGGCTTTTGTAACATTTTCAACAAAACTCGCAAGATACCTGGCGTACGTACCGAATCTGATAACCACAAATACACTCTCAAAGTAGAGGACTGTCTAAATGAAGATAGATAGGAAGTGAATTTCTGCTCAGAAAATAAATTTATCTGAACCACAGGCACCAAATTTCGTCTTTAGGAGGCTGGTTCTGATAAATTAGAGGGGTGAAATTTATCACTTGGGATAGGTCATTTATAAAATATCTAGATGGTTTAGGAAAGTTGTTTGATAGAGGCATCGTGTGTGAAAGGGTGGCGTTTAGAAAGCAAATAACTAAGCCCAAACGCTTGGCTTATTTAATGCCTCTGAAGGTAATAATTCCACTTTAGGTTTATCATCATCGTCCTCTGAAATGCATCTTGCCATTGTGCTGCAATTTCTGGTTCTATATTAAAAGATGCCATCATGAATCTTGATGGGCGACATACATACTACTTAATGGCTGCATCTGCGGTAAGAAGTTGCGGCCGGTTGTCCAGCATATATAAATAACCAATGGCAAGATAGCAAAAATCTTGGAAACCCCCTAACTTGGCCCACCCACCCCCATTTTTGGTACGTTTTGATGCATCAATAATTATTGGATAGAACACATGCATCCAAAGACACAAACGAATAAGCTAAGGTGGAATGCAGACGAGGCTGTGGTCTCCAGAACCCACCAGTTCTCCATCGACTGTGTCACTTATAATCATCAGTTACCTCTTTCGTGTTTCCATCACCCTACCGTCCTGTTGTTTATGCCAGAGTATTCTGCACACAAAAGCCATTTTGCTCCAAGCACATGGCGATGGGATTTAATGGGAAAAGTAACGACGCTTCTTGAAATAAAAACGAATATTGTCATATTAAATGTACCGGGTCTTTTCATTTACCAGGATCGTGGAAAAGCGGTATTAACAACAATGACAACAACAATGGCATTTGTTCGCTCACGGTTTTAATCAAGAAGCAGACTCTCTGACCACTGTGTGTGCAGCTTGCGTCAAATTAGCTATGGGCTCTATTCTCCTCACAGCTACTTGCCAGACATTGTGCTCGGAGGCATTTATTTCATTGTCATCTGCGCTTCATCTGTCACGTAGTTGTGATTCGTTAGCGTGTGTGAACTGATGTCATTTCTACGAAAATACTTTCATTTTGTAATTTATTCAGATTCATCAGTTATTTGAGACTCATCCTGGAAGTTGGCTCACAGACAACAGCCCAACTTCGAGTGCAGCCGAAAACTCTTTAGATCCGAGCAGCTTGTCGTACAATGTTTAGACATAATCAGTTAAAGTCACTTGTGTTCATATATTTTATTGATAATGCAAACATAACGTTAACTTCATTTTGCCGTTGCGCGCTGATGATCTTCGGCCATCCAAGAGTATGGCTCGGATAGACGTGACTGTGGCATAATCTTTGGCTGCCCGCTAGTAACACCTGGGAAACAGGGCTAATCGGGCTGCTCCAACGAGTGAGGGAAGTAAAGATACACACTTTATATGTGAACATTCGCTCTGAACATTGCACTAGGAGAATTTTTAAATGTGACCCGAATCACAATTTCACGTCAACCGCGAGCAAGTAATATGATTTGTTAAACTCTATCCGTCACCAGAGGTTGTTTCAGTCAGACCATGGACTTGGTTTGCTGAAAGTTAATTGGGGACCGGAAGATGTGGGTGTTTTTGCAGACACTTTGGTCACTCAAAGAACTGGATTAACAATAATGCCATGCGGATCTCTGGCTGATGTTGTTGACATCAGCTTCCGTGGGTGATTGCTGAGAGAACTGAAGGAGTGAACTTTGGCGGGCAACGAATACCTCTGGTAAACATCCACCAAGAGAGAATTCAAATGAAAAAATGAAATGCTAGGTGCCCACTAAGATAGCGCTAGCGTACTAACTTATCTGATATCAGAGTTAAATCCTCTGAAGACTAACGACTAAAGTGGTCATTTTTACTAGTGTTTTAATTTGGGTACACAGTAATTGCTGGTTTACTTAATATGCATTGTACTTTCAGCCATGCAGTTGAAACAAACACAACAAACATAGCGCAAAACGATTGTTGTGAGATATCCTTTAAATGAATCCTTGGATTGTCAGTAAGCTTAAAATAATGGTATTATTGTTAACCAATAAAAAGTTAATAATGTCATTGTCTGTCTTGACGGGATAGGGTTTTCCGTTTGATGTGTAGCCCTTAGAGTCCCGGTTGAAGATCTTACTTCCAGGACGTTTATGGTGACACCCTAGTGCAGCGGAACTCACAAGCTATTGACGTAATCTCTGCTCCTTGTTTACGACTGCCGAATCACGATCGGTAAATTAGTGATAAGTTCACCATCCTCTCATAAGACAGGAATTTTCACCAGTAAACTCACCGGTGTAAATAGGCCAAATGGACTCAGACACACTTGAATCCACTACTACGTGAATTCATTTCCAGCCTTTTTCATATCAGGAAATATGTGATAGGACCCTCAAGTCCTAGGCTAAGTCGAGCCTTCCGGGGTACGAGGTTCGGTTAGATGACAATTTTGTTACAGTTCCGGCGCCCTCCGTCGTGTTTGGGCGGTTGGTGAGTCTAAATATGCCATGTTTTCTAGCCAAGCAGCTAGTAAATTGTTCGTGCAACCTAATAGCTGGTTAGCAACTGGCTAGCTTACTATAAGTGGCTGTTGATCCTTTTGTAGAATGTGAAGTTTACGGTGCTGTGGATTAGGAACGAAACCGGGCAGTACTAAGAAATAAATGGTCGAATCCCGCAAAGCTAGCCATGAGAGGTCGCCCTAATATTTGGGGCCCTTCAGGTAAGCGTTGAAAAATCAGCCATTTGACAACCTGTCGGAAAGCCTTCATCGGCCATTTAAAAAATTACGTAAGTATAATCAGTCTCCTCGGATAAGATCGCCCTCCTCCTCCGACCACTATGGGCAGCTCCTGTGAGATTCGGCTTGAAATACATAGATTTTGAGCGCATCTTTCTCGACTGTTGGTTGGTGTTTGAATAAGTTTTGAAACGTTTAGTCCCCCGCAAAAACAAACTTGCATCAGATGATATCACTCTTAATCGATTTTTCAGTTGGTCCCTTTAGATTGTTACCAACAGCGGAAGAAGCTTGCACCTAACCAACCAAACTTGAGGTACTAGTAAAATTTTGGTGATTAGTTGTCTTAAAGTCAAAGCAATATTCTGTTATAATCCAGATCAAGCACAATCAATAATGAGGAATTTGGAGATAATTTAGTGAAATTTAAATTAAAAATGTAGTAAAAGTCTTGAAAAGCAGTACCCCGTAATTTGAAAAATCGACCAGACATCGCTACGCTAACATATAAATCCCATCATTGATTATTTTAAGTCAACGGGTTTTAACTATCTCAAGGTAGCTTGGGCACCACAAAAGAGGTAGATACCTCTCACCATGTCAACTAGTACATAAAAGAGGTCATCTTCGCAGCATGTTGAATAATGATAGGCACGATGGAGCAAAGTAGTCGGGTCAATAATCTCCCACAATGTTGCAGAGTTATATATCCTTAAAATTGCCTCCCATCTTGAATGACTGTCTACCCGATTATCAATTCAAATGAACCTCCTTTTTATTTTTGGTATAATTAAACTCTATTTCAGTTTTGCAAGGAACTTTCTATTTTCCGTTTGTCTTGCTACGCAAATCGTTTTTACCGCTTTTGTTATACTACTTTTGTATCAAAACTTTGGTCAGCTATAAATTTGTTTTAATGCATCAGTTTGCAACACGATCACGCGTTGACTGTCGATCCATATCGGCTTTGCTTGCCTTTTGGAGTACCTCACCGTTTGTCGAAAACCGTTAAGGTTTGTAATTACTTTATTTTTATAGTACAGCACATTTGCATAACCATTCGTTCGGAGTTTTGCCAGTTTGGTTGCTAACTTTGGTGCTCGTTGCTCAAGCATTCCAAACGGTCGTTATACACAACTGCTATAATTTCAGTAAGATGTTGTGGGATTCGGTTTTTAATAGGATCCGCATTGGAGACCGACACCTAACACTCAACGGAGAACAACCGGTATTTCCCAGGTCTCGAATAACTTTTGGTCTAAAACGAGGATGAAAACCCATAGTAACTGTTTTAATGTATTTAGGTAACCCAAATCAGACTGTCGTTAAAGTGAGTTGCTTGGTGAGTTAGTTGCGCGCCAAAAGCAAACGTCCTCTCGTCATGTCGCAGCTGGATATGTCCATGCTTCTCACAAGCTCCTGAAAATGCCACAAGATACTGGAAGCTCTTAACGGTTTGACATATGCAAAACGCCAGTCAAGTGTTCCTTGCTCCTCTGTGGTTAATCTCCACATATTTGCGCCAGTCCAGTAAACTGATTACTTTTCCCAGGTCACTTTGAGAGCCAGAGTCGCCATGGTTCTAAGGGAAAGGCAACTGTGCGCCAAACACGCCTGCTAACTCCGACAAATCTGTATACTTGGATGCCAGTGAACATGGGTATCAACGGATTATTCAGTTACTACTCATAGTTTCCCCTGCAGATTTGGTGAAAGACTTGTACCTTTTGAGGATCCTTGAGGTTAAAATTGCAGCTTGCAGATATTAATTCACTTTCAGACTCTTTTGCATGAGAGCTTTGTCTGCGCTCATGAAAAATGGGTTTACCATATTGTTGAATATGATTTTTGTGGCTTTTCAAACATTGGTTTCAGACTAACCTTGGTAGCTTGCTGTGAGCGCCGCTGTGGTTTGTGTTAACGATTTAGGCAAGATAGGGCGGTTTAATCAATTCTGGATGGCCATAAATATTAATGTTCAGCGGAGCGTTGAACTGCCGTTTAATTTCCTTCTCAATCCTGATGAACCATTCAACAGATGGATTTCCACTGACTATTTGACATTCTACATTGCTTCGCTGGAATTTGTGGTGCCCAGTGTGGGCGCAAAGCAGACGACCAAACTCCTCGCTTTTAGCCTTCAGCGAGTAATAAATCCCCCCAGTGCACTTATTATGACAAAAATAATGTAGTTTATTATTTTACAAAGATGAGTAACGATGGCGACGATGGATTTCTGGTTTGCTTTCGATGTTTTTCGGATAAGGAATATTTCATCATGTACGTTTAGTTATCATCGCGAGGTCGCATGTATACTCGTCTTGGGGAATGCTGCTTTTGTGCAGCAAGCTCATTCCAACTATAAAGTTTTTCTCTAATCAAACCTGTCAGTTAGATGTAAAGAATTCGGTAAAGTAACTGCGTTTATCAGTCTGGAGATACCACCCCTGGTACACAAAATCACGGACGGTTTTGTGCAACTAGTGAATCATGAGTAGTTAGAATGTTTCTACCAAGATGGAGATCTATATGCCGGATCAGCCCTAAAGACCTTTGTGGCAATAAACTTTGCCCCAACTGCAACAGATATCCCCACAAATTTCGCAAGTGGTAAACCAGTAATAAGCCTGCTTGAGATTTTATTAAGGGTAAACGAAAACAGCTGGTAATTTTATCAGGCATTATTCTCAGTACACGCTGACTCAATGTGTTTCTCCTGGGGGAAATTCTAACATACTGTATCTTTTGGCTAGGTAGGGAAAGCGTAGAGATCAAAAATGATAAAGTGTTTGATCAACACCTGCATGTCCTGAGAACGAAACTAGATGTAGAGGAAAAGTGTGGAACCCAAACAATTGCTGGTGGTCTCTTCCGACATAATAATGTGCTTAGGGTTATCAAAATCCATGGTCTTATGCTGGAGATTATAAAATCTGAACTGGACAAATAGTGGCGTACTTTTCCTACCGGTAAAAAGGACCTTGCCAAAGAGGGTTGACCTATTTTCAGACGCACTGAAGTTACTCGAGGGCAAACAACCCGATAGTGTAAGTTGCATAATCTCCTTGTGAACGGATTAACTTCCAAAATAACCATGGCAATCTATTAGTTCTCACGTACGTCAGCCAAATGGGATTCATTGATAAAAGGTGCTGATTCACCCTGTATTAGCCGTGGATTATCCATTCTACCCTGAACTAGTCAAATTTTTAAATGTTATTCTCAACCTTGTAAGAATTTCAGTTCGGAAAGCTTGTCTGAAGAATGCTTTCGGACCCATGCAATATCCTGAGAAATAAAATATTGAACACCTGACATCGTTTTATGGCATTCACTCATCATGCACGAATGTCCCTTTCACTTAAAAAGTCGACTTTTTGGTTACTTATATTCAGTAACTTGTCCTGTTAGAAATCTTGTGCAGGTGTATCAAGACGTGGAATGGCCATGGGGAGTTTCCATTGTCTGAAGTTGTTATGAAGAAGTTTGAAATTTTGTCAGGGGTGAAATTCATAATAAACCACCATTCTGAAAATGATTTGTAGGTGACAATTTACTAGTTACCAGCGGTGAACAAAAAAGGGATTCCCCGCCATCTTTATAGCTATCTTTATAGTTTCCTTACATATTATTACGGCATAAAGGTCGTTGTTGACTTAAATGCAAGGAAATTGGAAAGCTTCATGACCCGATCACCATGCTTGAAGTCCGTAATGCAGTTCATCCACAGTCATAGTTCACTGAAGTAAGATTACAAACGAGGGTGAAAAAGAGCACCCTGATAGAACTATCGAGTTGCCTACTGCAGACCGAAGCAAGGCATGCGGTTGTATAGTGATCATCGTTTAATGCTGTTGCCCAATGAGACCAATCAAATATTCTGCAGCATTATTGACTAATGTACGCAAGCTCTAGTTATGACAGAAGAACAATCTTAGTATAATCTCGGGTGTGTTGCGGTTTTATTGATCGAATGAGTAAGAAAGAAATTTCCTATAAGTTTTACTTAATGTTTTACTTATGTTTGGTAATTTTAGTCAGTTTTACGGATCTCTGGCTGAGGAAAGTGTTTTTTGTTTCATTTCTCCAGACGATAATGTTTGTTTCGCATAGATATGTTGTCAGTCAATTTTTCCACGTATGCGGCTCATATAGGTAATACCTGTGACTCCCATGTGGGTCAGTGGTAATTGTTTTAACAAACAATTGTAGCTAACGGTAGTCTCACATCGTGTACCCGATTTTCGAGACAGAATATGAAGCACGACTGTAGTATAAATGTGTTTCTTTGATAAACATAAAGGAAAATGACACCACCGATTGTGTAGCGGGTGGCATTTGGATAGCAGACCTCACAAAGACGAAAACGAGTTTCAGGTCCGAGAGTACATTGAAAAAAATATATCTAGATGGATTTACAAATTTGTACACAAGGGCACTTGTATTCTTCAGTACTTAGTGCGTTTTTTTCAGATGACCATACTGACGCTCACATTCTCCCATGGACGTAAATTTGTTAAGACTCTTATCACATCTCTGTTCGTAAGAAACACACCGTCCCAATCTTTCATCAAAGCGAAACATTTTTATCCTACCATAGATGCTCCAAAATTGTCTTGTATTCCATTTTTGCAGGTGTCTAAAAAAGAACGAGTCTGTTTTGGGAACATTTACATATAATATGCAGATTGCAAGCAACGTCCAGCAGTCAGAATATAGCACAAAATCGGAACAATTTGGTGTACTTCAGTAATATCTTCGTGACAATTGTAGAATAATCTGTTCTGTGTTTCTTCTACATAAAAGTAAAGCTAGTCCATATAAAAAGATCTTTTCCACAAGACCACAGATGGTGACATCATGTACAATAAAAAACATATCTAATGCCTGTTTCTCTGGAAACCACTTTTTTCGTATCTCTCAGCAACCAACCTCACGCTTAAAAGCGCACTTCCATCCACCGTTACGGCTGCCGTATATCATATTCGCTCAGGTGTCCAACGAAAGTGATATGAATCTTTATGTGAACTTATATAAATAATTTTATGCTCCGAAGTCGATTGTTTAGTTAACTTACACGACAAATTTTTGGGGAAACGCAATATTTTCACGATATTCATGGTGATTTGAAATGCGGCAACTTCTTGAGACTTAGATTTCTAGAAGCAGGTTACGAATGCAAAATGGATCCTTTACAGTTTGTGTCAGAACATGGGCTTCTGTTGTAAAACTTTGTTTTGGAAATGTAGACCTAGGGAGATCTTATTTGAGCTAGAAATCGCTCCGAGTGATTATGGTCATTCGGTTACGATGTTTGGCTTGCCTAGCAAGCATCCCGATATGGATTGTGGTATGAACTTAAGTAAATTAGATTGAATTTGAGCCTAAATTAAAATTCAAGTTGGGATACACAGAAATTATAATAGAAACCGACAAGAAATATCATGTGGTTTCACTAACGCAATTTGATTTTTCGAGCAACCCACATGTTTGATGCGTAACAGCAAGCAAACGTGAATAATCTATTGCGGGCTAAAATGTATCACATAGGGTGCAAAACTTCTGTTGGAAAAATGTTTGTCAAGCCGTGTGAAGTTTTGGGATATAAAACGACATAATTAACTTGTTCATACTTCACTTAAACTCCAACTATTTTGTACACTGTTTAGCAGGCAACTAGTCAGGACCCCTATTTAATCTTGCTGAAAACGGACCTGATTTACATCAGTCATTTAGCTATTGGTGGTACAGAATGGTTGGGCATTGAGTCTGATATCTCTCGTTTGTTCAAAATGTGCACAGAAGAAAGCTTAGATGGAAATGATCGTCTTATTTTACTTTCTAGAGTAAGGTTACTATACTTTTCTTCATGAAATCACTCCTTAATGTGTCGTTTACAGTGGCAATCGCACAAGTTAAACATTTGTCCTTAAAATGAACAAATTTGATTTCACCTGAGTGTGAATAGATAGCAAATAAATCGTGGAGTTTAACGTTGGCTCACGCGGGCGACAAGTTGCTTCTTCTTCATGGTAGCTGGGACGTTTCAAGCGCCTGACCACAAAGTATGCGTTCCCCAGAAATTTGCAAATCATTGATTTTCACTCGGTTAAGCTGATTTCTGATCCACATTCGATTTGCTGGATGATATCCTCTATAGTCGGATTTCTGTTTGGGTGTAAATGATATAGAGACCGTGATTTCGAAAATTTGGTATTTCCATTAGGCAGCTATCCAGTTTGTTTGGATGAGGGAGACCACAGGTTTTTTCCTCAGGTTACTCAGCCATGCTGTTTTCATATGCTCACACAGGGATAGGATAAACACAGTAGTTTTTTGTCACTCGCAAATACCGACGAACCCCTAAACATTCAACAAACTATAGATCAATCACTTTCATCCCAATGTTAAAACAGTTTTTACCAGGAACGTACAAAGTACTGCAGCTTTGTTCGTATGCACATTATCTGTGACAGTGCTAGATAAGTAGTCTGAAAATCATTCCTTCGAACGCTTTCTGATTTAGTGATAAATTTCTATGGACGAACTGTATGGTACATCGCTTCCAAGTTATCACCGACAATAAAAATCCATTCGGATAGTGTGATTGTTAAGCCATCTAGCGAACTGTTGATACCAGTGGTTTCACACTACGTAAAACAATACACAGTGAATGTTTATCAGCAGCATTATAGTGCTTGCGTATTATGTCATTCCTGAATACGTTTACTAACTGAATAACATTATTCAGGTTGTTTGTAGCTTGTTTATTTCAACGAACCCGGCCAATCAACTTTTTCGAAAGTAATACATGCATCGCACATCAATTCTGCAGCTGTTAAAACTAAGAACACTGCGTAAAATAACATATTACCTACAAACCCTGAAAACCTACCCACAAGACATGCCAATAAATACTATTGCACCGGCGACGGTGATCGATTGGTTTTACTGTGGCTTACACGTAGTAAGTTCACAATAGCAAAAGCCCTCTCAACCCGATTAAAATCACGGGCACACAGTAACGTGTTCACTCTTCCACGACTGTCTGACTGTAGTGTGAGATGCTTGTGTGTGATATTCATGAAGATTTTCACACATAACAAGTTATACATCAAAGAAGCCCAATCTAGCGCTTCGGTTAACCTGTTGTGACCACTTTCGTCACCCGCAGTATTTGTAACCAATGGTGCCTAAATTTGATCGTATGGATAGTGCATCGGATGTTAAGATCAACCTTTGGGCGGCTTCTGTGGACGACACTTCTAACCCCCATGTCCTCAGGGAAAGCAGCCTCACTGCTTTCATTAATATGAACAAGCTGGTCACCTAGGAGGGATGCTTAACCGTTCATGCAATCCTGTCNTACATACATACATACATACATACATACATACATACATACATACATACATACATACATACATACATACATACATACATACATACATACATACATACATACATACATACATACATACATACATACATACATACATACATACATACATACATACATACATACATACATACATACATACATACATACATACATACATACATACATACATACATACATACATACATACATACATACATACATACATACATACATACATACATACATACATACATACATACATACATACATACATACATACATACATACATACATACATACATACATACATACATACATACATACATACATACATACATACATACATACATACATACATACATACATACATACATACATACATACATACATACATACATACATACATACATACATACATACATACATACATACATACATACATACATACATACATACATACATACATACATACATACATACATACATACATACATACATACATACATACATACATACATACATACATACATACATACATACATACATACATACATACATACATACATACATACATACATACATACATACATACATACATACATACATACATACATACATACATACATACATACATACATACATACATACATACATACATACATACATACATACATACATACATACATACATACATACATACATACATACATACATACATACATACATACATACATACATACATACATACATACATACATACATACATACATACATACATACATACATACATACATACATACATACATACATACATACATACATACATACATACATACATACATACATACATACATACATACATACATACATACATACATACATACATACATACATACATACATACATACATACATACATACATACATACATACATACATACATACATACATACATACATACATACATACATACATACATACATACATACATACATACATACATACATACATACATACATACATACATACATACATACATACATACATACATACATACATACATACATACATACATACATACATACATACATACATACATACATACATACATACATACATACATACATACATACATACATACATACATACATACATACATACATACATACATACATACATACATACATACATACATACATACATACATACATACATACATACATACATACATACATACATACATACATACATACATACATACATACATACATACATACATACATACATACATACATACATACATACATACATACATACATACATACATACATACATACATACATACATACATACATACATACATACATACATACATACATACATACATACATACATACATACATACATACATACATACATACATACATACATACATACATACATACATACATACATACATACATACATACATACATACATACATACATACATACATACATACATACATACATACATACATACATACATACATACATACATACATACATACATACATACATACATACATACATACATACATACATACATACATACATACATACATACATACATACATACATACATACATACATACATACATACATACATACATACATACATACATACATACATACATACATACATACATACATACATACATACATACATACATACATACATACATACATACATACATACATACATACATACATACATACATACATACATACATACATACATACATACATACATACATACATACATACATACATACATACATACATACATACATACATACATACATACATACATACATACATACATACATACATACATACATACATACATACATACATACATACATACATACATACATACATACATACATACATACATACATACATACATACATACATACATACATACATACATACATACATACATACATACATACATACATACATACATACATACATACATACATACATACATACATACATACATACATACATACATACATACATACATACATACATACATACATACATACATACATACATACATACATACATACATACATACATACATACATACATACATACATACATACATACATACATACATACATACATACATACATACATACATACATACATACATACATACATACATACATACATACATACATACATACATACATACATACATACATACATACATACATACATACATACATACATACATACATACATACATACATACATACATACATACATACATACATACATACATACATACATACATACATACATACATACATACATACATACATACATACATACATACATACATACATACATACATACATACATACATACATACATACATACATACATACATACATACATACATACATACATACATACATACATACATACATACATACATACATACATACATACATACATACATACATACATACATACATACATACATACATACATACATACATACATACATACATACATACATACATACATACATACATACATACATACATACATACATACATACATACATACATACATACATACATACATACATACATACATACATACATACATACATACATACATACATACATACATACATACATACATACATACATACATACATACATACATACATACATACATACATACATACATACATACATACATACATACATACATACATACATACATACATACATACATACATACATACATACATACATACATACATACATACATACATACATACATACATACATACATACATACATACATACATACATACATACATACATACATACATACATACATACATACATACATACATACATACATACATACATACATACATACATACATACATACATACATACATACATACATACATACATACATACATACATACATACATACATACATACATACATACATACATACATACATACATACATACATACATACATACATACATACATACATACATACATACATACATACATACATACATACATACATACATACATACATACATACATACATACATACATACATACATACATACATACATACATACATACATACATACATACATACATACATACATACATACATACATACATACATACATACATACATACATACATACATACATACATACATACATACATACATACATACATACATACATACATACATACATACATACATACATACATACATACATACATACATACATACATACATACATACATACATACATACATACATACATACATACATACATACATACATACATACATACATACATACATACATACATACATACATACATACATACATACATACATACATACATACATACATACATACATACATACATACATACATACATACATACATACATACATACATACATACATACATACATACATACATACATACATACATACATACATACATACATACATACATACATACATACATACATACATACATACATACATACATACATACATACATACATACATACATACATACATACATACATACATACATACATACATACATACATACATACATACATACATACATACATACATACATACATACATACATACATACATACATACATACATACATACATACATACATACATACATACATACATACATACATACATACATACATACATACATACATACATACATACATACATACATACATACATACATACATACATACATACATACATACATACATACATACATACATACATACATACATACATACATACATACATACATACATACATACATACATACATACATACATACATACATACATACATACATACATACATACATACATACATACATACATACATACATACATACATACATACATACATACATACATACATACATACATACATACATACATACATACATACATACATACATACATACATACATACATACATACATACATACATACATACATACATACATACATACATACATACATACATACATACATACATACATACATACATACATACATACATACATACATACATACATACATACATACATACATACATACATACATACATACATACATACATACATACATACATACATACATACATACATACATACATACATACATACATACATACATACATACATACATACATACATACATACATACATACATACATACATACATACATACATACATACATACATACATACATACATACATACATACATACATACATACATACATACATACATACATACATACATACATACATACATACATACATACATACATACATACATACATACATACATACATACATACATACATACATACATACATACATACATACATACATACATACATACATACATACATACATACATACATACATACATACATACATACATACATACATACATACATACATACATACATACATACATACATACATACATACATACATACATACATACATACATACATACATACATACATACATACATACATACATACATACATACATACATACATACATACATACATACATACATACATACATACATACATACATACATACATACATACATACATACATACATACATACATACATACATACATACATACATACATACATACATACATACATACATACATACATACATACATACATACATACATACATACATACATACATACATACATACATACATACATACATACATACATACATACATACATACATACATACATACATACATACATACATACATACATACATACATACATACATACATACATACATACATACATACATACATACATACATACATACATACATACATACATACATACATACATACATACATACATACATACATACATACATACATACATACATACATACATACATACATACATACATACATACATACATACATACATACATACATACATACATACATACATACATACATACATACATACATACATACATACATACATACATACATACATACATACATACATACATACATACATACATACATACATACATACATACATACATACATACATACATACATACATACATACATACATACATACATACATACATACATACATACATACATACATACATACATACATACATACATACATACATACATACATACATACATACATACATACATACATACATACATACATACATACATACATACATACATACATACATACATACATACATACATACATACATACATACATACATACATACATACATACATACATACATACATACATACATACATACATACATACATACATACATACATACATACATACATACATACATACATACATACATACATACATACATACATACATACATACATACATACATACATACATACATACATACATACATACATACATACATACATACATACATACATACATACATACATACATACATACATACATACATACATACATACATACATACATACATACATACATACATACATACATACATACATACATACATACATACATACATACATACATACATACATACATACATACATACATACATACATACATACATACATACATACATACATACATACATACATACATACATACATACATACATACATACATACATACATACATACATACATACATACATACATACATACATACATACATACATACATACATACATACATACATACATACATACATACATACATACATACATACATACATACATACATACATACATACATACATACATACATACATACATACATACATACATACATACATACATACATACATACATACATACATACATACATACATACATACATACATACATACATACATACATACATACATACATACATACATACATACATACATACATACATACATACATACATACATACATACATACATACATACATACATACATACATACATACATACATACATACATACATACATACATACATACATACATACATACATACATACATACATACATACATACATACATACATACATACATACATACATACATACATACATACATACATACATACATACATACATACATACATACATACATACATACATACATACATACATACATACATACATACATACATACATACATACATACATACATACATACATACATACATACATACATACATACATACATACATACATACATACATACATACATACATACATACATACATACATACATACATACATACATACATACATACATACATACATACATACATACATACATACATACATACATACATACATACATACATACATACATACATACATACATACATACATACATACATACATACGTACATACATACATACATACATACATACATACATACATACATACAGCCGACTCACGACTTTAGTATCCCTGGATTTCCAAGTCCCATTCAACTCAGCTGACGTATCTGTTCTCATTAGCGTGCTTGCCCAGCAAGGAATGCCCCATATTAAGTATTCGTATTCTCACACACACTGTGAGAGTAAATGCAAAGCTCTCGAAATGCCTCCGGACACTAAGTGGTGTCCCTCTAGTTTGTCCACTGTTTTCCTTGTTATTTACTTTCTTAGTCGATGAGATAGTGATAGGAGCACTGGAAGGTCTTCAAAATTCTGGCGTTCACATGGCTTCTGACGGAATGTGTAGAAGACATCGTTCTCGTCTTCGAAAAGGCGAAGGCGCAGCTGTTTTTAGATGAACTGACCAAAGCCATTCCGTCCTTTGGCATGCGCTTTGCACCCGCAAAGTATAAGATTATGCATGTGGACGTGCAGTCACTAAACGAGCCACTTATAATTCAGGGAGAGGCACTGTAATTCGTGGAGCGTTTTAGGTGTCTTCGGAGTTGTATTAATTCAGATTGTAGTGCGACAGATGAGATCAATGCACGAATATGCAAGGCTTGGTTCGCGCTTGCTAATTTGAAGCACCTATGTTGTCAATACTATATATGTCTGAATCTCAAGGGACGCAAGTTTCAGGCTACAATACGGGCTGTTTTGTTGCACGGTTGTTAGAGTTGGCCTGTTCGAGCAGCGGAACTAAGACGTTTTCGGTAGTTCGATGACTGTTGTCTAAGAACCATAGCTAGCGTGGTTTGGTGTAGTTGAACCCGTAACCAGGTAATTAGAAAGCAAGCACTCGGTTGTTCAGCGAGGATTTCCATTAAAGAATGTGTCCAGCACCAGGAACTGCTTTGGTGAGGCCACTTATTGCGCATGCCAAACCATCGTTTGCCGAAGAGAGTGCTTTCTTCTGTGCCCAATTTAGAGTTGCGGGAGCAGAGAGGTGGATACCTTTGACCTAGCAGAGGGGTATAAAAGAGATTACAAAATGTTTGGGTGCTGTCGGTGCAACTTGCCATCCAGGATGAGGACACGGTGATCCCCACTGAGCCTGGTTGGAGGATTTGTAAAATATGGTTGTTAATTGGTGTCAGTGGCATTCTTGTCAGTTTCTATCCAGGTTGCTTGCATGAGTGTCTGGAGGTGCAGGTACCTCGGAATGAATATAGTAAGTTGGCGCTAAATCCGTCCAATTTTGTTCTATTCTTCACAAGCTAGCTAGCTAGCTAGATAGATAGATAGAGAGATAGAGAGATAGATAGATAGATAGATAGATAGATGGATAGATGGAAGCTGCGATGTACCCCCCTCTCAACAGCAGGAATCGGATAAATATCTTTCTCGAGTTAGCGGAGTTCGGCGGATCTATTATCCTAAGCTTCACGTGACCCACAATGCCAATCCGAGAGTGTTCAGGTCGGCTTTAAATCCAGTAAAAGTCATGACTTCACCCAGGCTCCAGTTGCTATAATTTATCAGCCAGCCGGACCTCACGTAGTGCATCGAGTTTTACCTTGTATCTCTTTGGTATTTCTGCAACAACAGTTCTTGCATTCCAGGCACTAAGCCAACATTATTTTAACACTCCACGTCATGTGCGGCGAGGCTTAGCAATAAGAATGCTGTGGCGTGAAAAACTGGCCCATTTTTGGGTACATCCATGCCTATGCTTCAACGTCTGACGCACAAGGCAGCCAGGGAGTAACTTAGCTGCAGATAGCATTGAAGCGTATTCACAAATTCCACGGAGAACAGAAGATGCCAGCTGAGCAGCACCGATGCACTATCCATCCATATGGATAGTGCATCGGATTTTAAGATCAACCTTTGGGCGGCTTCTATGGACGACACGTCTAACCCCCATGTCCTCAGGGAAAGCAGCCTCACTGCTTTCATTAATATGAACAAGCTGGTCACCTAGGAGGGATGCTTTACCGTTCATGCAATCCTGTCGCAGAGAGTAGTGCGACTGTGTCCGTTGACCGCCTAGTAATATGGTTTCCCCCCGTAGGGTATCTCACTACTCTTACTGTGACTGCCCTTCTTTGGCACTTCTGGCATGACCGAACCTAGTGAAACCAGATTCCAGTCAGTATAGCCCACAAAACCATGGAAAAACTGAAGCCCGTCTACCACGACAAGGTGTCAGCAATAGGTTTGGGCTAATGATGATAAGGAAAAGGAGACTCACAACTACATGACCGATTATACGTAAAATCTACATCAATATTCCTTCCAACACTCTTATTGAATTCAACCGACTAAAAAATTGCCACAATAACTACTAATCTATTGGGTGATTCAAACCGACCCGAAATAATTTTCCGAAAATCAGTCACGTTTTAGGTTTGCTTGTACATCCACACACAAAAAATCTCAACCATGTCATCTAACCAGAATGTTAGGTTACAGGTTACATCAAATCGTGAGGCCACCGTTGCAGATACTAACTATCCTGTGCAAAATACTGTCAGTGTTTCAGACAGCCTGACAACTCACATGTGGATGTGGTGTAATTACGTAACCGACACCCTCTAGCTGGTGACAAGCAGGTAATATGTTGCCTTTCACTGAGATAAGTTTTCGCTCAGAACTATTTAAAGGACGTCGTGAAAACCTCATCACAATACCTCATGCCTTTCAAAGAACGCCAGTTTTATTTGCACCCAAGAGGTTAGATGACCACATGCTCGCTTTGAATCGCACCGTATCCGTGAAGAGTTGCACTACTCTGTAACGGAGCAACATGTAAAGTCTCACTAATTGTCTGCGCTTGGTAAGAACGATCTTTGGTACTCCTCTTAGGTTTCAGAACAGCAGTAACACATGGCCTGTTCTCGCTTGCTGCTAAGCGCTGGTTTGTAAATTTTAGTGTTGTTGGATGGAGACCCGGACCCAGCTTTATCTTTGTGTTGCGTTCACTGACTGACTATTCCCGCCCGATTCGAGTAGAACAAAATTCATTGTATCTCAGTAGCTTTTTGAAGTAGAGCGCTTAACATTTCAAATGGGTTCAACTGAATCCCAGGCAAATCTCGTCTTTAAGATATTCTCCAATCGAGTGCACTGCAAAATGGCCGCCTTCGGTTTTCTTTGTTACGATTTTCTATATATAGAGTTACACATCCCTATATTAAAGTATTTACTACTACTACTACTATTTATTACTACAATATTTAACTCTTCGATAGCTCATTATCGATTGCTCCTCTTTATGGTTTCACAAGTTATTGTCGATGCCATCAATACCACGTTTGTTAATCATATCCAGACACTCTATCCTCATTTAATATTTATTAGAAAAGATTAAACTTTTATCGCTTACGCTCCGTTGCTTCCCAGTTCTTACGCTAACACGTGTCTTTGGCTTACCTTATTTCTCCAATCTAATATTGCCTGGTTTTTAATCACCATAAACTTGCTTCTTTTCTAATCGTGCGGGCACTCACGTAACAACGTATTACTTCCCCTGACATGACCGGTCGTCTGCATATCCCACTGCATCTAGTATGACAAGTGATCAAGTGACTTTTAAACCTTCGCTCCTATGCCACCCCCGGGAAGATGGAAGTAACATCACGGGGTTCCATTTTAGCCGCGATCGAAATATCACTGCGTATAACATATGCCGCTGCAGTTATAGTCCTTACGATCCGCTTCTTCGGCACTCGCACACATCCATTCGAGCTTCCTAAACTCCGTGTTTTTAGCTCAAATGATAATGTGATTACCTGGAAAGTATTTTTATTTCAACCCCATTCCTAGTGATTGGGAAGGGCTGGCGTTTCAATGAGGTGCATTATGTATGCAGGTTATTCCTCAAGGCAGTTCCTAGAGGTATACCATTTTGGTGGCTACATGAATATGCTTACACATTGCTTTCAAACTCTCACATATAAGGTCGGATCGTAAACGCTGACAGGATTCCGTTCTGCGCTAGTCGGTGAATTTTGGAATTCATACTGTTTTTATGTCCCAGTCCTTCCGCTTATGTTTACTCCGTTTCTCAACATGGCTTCCATTCTACAGTCAAACAGGCTGGGCTCGCGCTCACTGTTTGACTAAATAAACACACTTTGCTCATCCATTATGGGGTTGTCTACGAAAGCGGCGCGCCACCGATCTTACTAGAATTGGGTCTCCGGCCTTTATTGACTACCTCACTGCAGGCCTAATATCAGAATGCCATACAATGTGTAACCCAAAGCGCACTCAAACGGATCCAGAGTATGCGCCAATCGATCATTCTAACTCACATTAACGTGCGGTTTCGCCTCTCGCCCTACAACTACACTAGGCCACTTAGCATCATTTTGTGATCGGACAACTCGCTGAAAACGTAACTGTGACCATCTCCGCTGTCCAACGGGATCACGGAGTTGAGCTAGGATGGCCCCATCCATTCGCTGGTCCTGATGTTGAAGTGAGTAGATGGAACTTCGTCCTCTGATTTAAAAACTATCATCGCATAGTTTGCCTTCTCAATATTTAACGCTTTCAGGTCATCATTCCTGGTCAATGGTTATCTGTATAACGCATGATCATCGACTTGCAACTTATGCTAATCCGAAAAATTATCGGCATCTGATGGCAATGTAAGGTTGCTTGTTAACGTATGGACGGGTGGCACGGTGAAACAAAGGACGTTCTTCAAGATCCAGGTGTTAAAAAAATGACTGCTGACTAAAAGCGTTTCGGAAAGAAGACGCGGGTGTTTTGGATGCTCCTGGATATTCAGTCAACGCCACTTGCAATCCAAGCATGGGTTCTCGAAATTATGGCGCGCTTTGCTCCGATTTGCAATTCGTATTAGCTCTGATTATAGTGTGGAAGTTGAGGTAAACGCAAAAATCTCTAAGGCTACTTTGAGACATTTATGTCCTCGAAGTTGCATATCCCTAAATCTCAGAGAACGTGTGTATCGGACTACAGTAACCCAGTCACTTGGCCTGACGAAGCTTTTGTTTCAAAAGTGAAACGTTGCCCAGCAAAAAATGTATCGATTGTTACTAAACTTCTCCGAAAACGATACCAAAGGGGCTGTTTTATTGTACGGCTGTGAGGCGTGACTTCTTCAAGAAAAGTAACTAGGGACGTCTTTAGGTGCCTGATCACCTTCACGTCAAAAACAAAAATCACACAGGCTGATGCCGGCGAATCCATGGCGACTCAATCATAAAGCTAGTGTAAATTGTGTAAAAAGAACATCAGTCAAAGAATGCACTCAGAACCAAAAGCTGCTGTGGGTAGGCGATGCATTACGCAAACCGAACTATCGTTTACCGATGATAGTGCGGTTTTGCGTGTCCAGTTCCGAGTGACGCAAGCAGAGTACTACTCCACATTTGACTTGGCTGAGGGGTATGATAGATGTTACAAAAAGTCTGGGTTATGTTTTGCGACTGGTTGGAAACGCTGAAGGATAGGGCCACTACTCGATGTCAGTGGCGTTGCTACGGTCAGCTTCTGCTTAGTATCTGAACGAGTGTCTGATGCCGTAGGCACCTCGGAATGATTGATGTATGTTAACTCCAAGTCTCTTCCCCATCCGCTTTCCTTCTTTTCTTTCAACTGAGGCTTCAAAATAGATTGTTTGTGTAACAGTAAAGCAATAATGCTAAACACGGATGTTATACTGTCGACGGGACTTCAACAAGCTAACAACTTGGCTTGAAATCATAAAGTTTAGTTTGCCAGTTGTTTTGGTTAGTGTGGACCAGTTAGACTTTAAGTGAATATTCAGACTGTGAGTATGCAGCAACTGTCCAATAGGCCCAAACACGTCGTTCGTTTGGTAGCTGCCATTGCACGCTCTTATGTGATGAACAGTGCGTTTACATTCAGTCTAGAATTCACCTACATGAAACAGACACAAATAACTCGCCTGTAAAGAGATTGCAGGTGCACGGAGCTCTGATCATTTGTATTGTTTGCCGGTTCTCTGTTTTTTTAAAGGCAAGTCAGAATTTCCTCGTACGTTTTCTATTGTATTATCTTGTAAATTTCACAATTTTGGAAATAGCTTAAAGCAAAACTCAGACGTTCTTTTGGAGAGGCACCATGCTTGATGTCTACTCTTATAGCAAATTCTAGCAAAGTGTCTTGACACTGGATAACCAGTGAACAAACTCTAAATCCATTGGCTGGTTATCTGCAACTGAATCAATATCACCCAGCTTTGCTACTCCTGGTATGTTGTTCACACTTAGTGGTAGAAAGTTAACAAATCGATTTTGGTTAAAATCCTCAGCGTAGTTAGTTACAGAAATCTTCGCCTGGCTAGACTTCATGCTGGCTGAGGCAACTGGATATTTCCCAGCTATGAAAAAATCGGGAGATGCAGGTGCTCTTGGATTCCGAGAAATGGTTACCATTAATTGCTGGCACTCAAGAACAGTATTTTCCAAACGTTTTAGGCTGACGTATTCAATCTTCAGTTTCAGTGTAAGTGATAACTTACCCCTGTGTTTGCAATGATTCAAAATTCTCTTGTAAGCCTCATTGTTAAGATAAATTTATTGATGGAACTTATGTTAAATCTTTTGCATTAACGCACGGCTATGCAGTATTGCCACAAACACAACCCATTGTGAGTCCAGACCACAATTAGTAAGTGCATCGCTTCCAAATATGACTTGAGAGTTCTAAGAATTACCTGATTCCCTACATAACCCTAGTAGTTTTCCTTGTCGAAGAGTTTCATACAATATTCTCTCACAACCAGCATCCCTCTCGGCCCTCAATGCTCCCTATCTTCAATTGTTTTTAAAACGTCCGTTGGGTCCTCAAGTTCTCCGATCGTCAAGTAGTGACGCGTCTGCCCAACCGGACAGTTTGTTAGCATTAACTGTACATAACCAACCACTCTCTGGAGGACAGAGTATGGCTTTGAAGAAAATTAATTATCCTAAAGGATTCAGATACAGTGGATGACCCAGTTCAGCATTAGGTAAGTTCATCCGCCCCTACAAATTCTTGTAAATCTGTCTTTCATATAGGAAAAAAAGACATTTGAAATTAGTTAACGTACGATTATAAACACACCAGCGGGTGTTAGTTTATAAGTTTGTTTACTATTCGAAACATTTTACGATTATCGCACTCAGCCTTCTGATATGTCTATTCCAATCCAACAGCCTTTGGAGCGTGGATTTCGCTGTAGAACTCTTACGGAAAAGTGAACCCCAAAGTTGGCTAGGGTAAACGTTCTGTATGGCGTTTGTTTACTTGACATGATAACGACTCAAAAAAAGGGTGAATTCGGCCAACCCTTCCGGTCAGTAGACACCAATACTCCAGAACACATCTAACCTTGGAATTTTCTGTAATTTACACCTGTAGCAATGCAGTATAAGGAACTACCATCTGTGTGAAGCTCAATATATAATAACTTTCGGATCGTCTGGAGCGCAAAACCCTCTCAAAATTCCCCCAGGTTGTTGGAAATAGAATGTTAATGATGTATGTTGTCAGGAAGATCAGATTCCTGAAGATTATCCCAGAACACCAGGAAACTTCTGAGACCCCGAAACTTCACTGAACGCCGATCAGACATCCTTGGATCGAGGTCAGACAGTGCCCCCTGAATATTCAGCGCGAGGCCGTTGTACTTTTTTGCACGTACTCACTTCTTCGCAATATAGTTGTTGTGCTCCTTGTCAGCGAGTATTTTTCCGCCACTAGGCACTGGAGCAGGGACAGCAGTCAGATATAACATAAGTGATGTACGTACTATGCTAACACGATTAACTATTGTGGGATTGGTGTTTAATATATTACCTCAGCGTGAAACCTTTTCTTTTGCGTTCAATGAATAACTGAACACAAGTTAACCACAGATGTATGGCGCCATTGTTTTTAGTTGGGTTTAAGTTTATACCATTTGACTTCCATCAATATTCCTTTTCGAAAATCTCCCACCTTAATTTGGTGTTCGAAGATCGTTCAAAATGCTTAGTGTTATGAAAATCTATGGGGTGTCCTACGTCAGTCACTTATTTAGTTGTGATACGCCGGTGAGGCCGTACACGGCCAAGATTCTCTACAAAATTACGCTGGTAGCCAACACAAAGGCCCACAAGACCATTGGTTCCGGGAAATATATTTCCAACTTTCCAGGACCTTGATGAATAGCAGGCCGTTTTGGAATCAAAAGAGGACTATAATCTCCAGCGGAATCTCAACCGTTTCGTTATTGTTACTGGTCAACAACCAGAAGATTGCCACTTTATCAAGCAAGTCATCCTCAGGTAGACCATTACTCTTCCTGTATCTTCTCCATTCATATAATCTTGCGTATCATACACTGCGACAAAACTTTCATTTCCATCCTCTACTGTTTAGAAGGTAACTACTCTTTTAAACAATCGCTTCTCCCACATGGTGCAAGTTACGTTCCCGAGCAGAAATCGAGTCGTGTTTTGCACTCCCATGACTTACTGGGTCATGGGAGGTTGAGTACCAAAATGTACGTCAATGAAGGTAGCTGCTTGTGAGTCCTGGTAATATGTGCGACAAACGGAACTTATTTACGAAGACACTAGTCAATGCTCGCATATTAAGTGCCGCGTAGTTACCAGCCCCCCCCCCAAGAAGTGCGAGTACTAACGAATTCGAGTGACTTGTTTCTGTCCAAACTTTCTCAAACGGAAAGATTGAGCTAAATAGTAAAATACAGTCGTTTGACCAGAACGCGTCCTTAAAACATCTGGAAATATGCATAGCTAAGCTGGTGTTACAAACATTTCATTGAATTTGCACTCCAATCTGGTTACGATGAAAAGCTCAACTGAATCCCAGGTGAATCTTTCAACTCAATAGCCTGCTGCCTCATCTTTCAGTTTGTATGATGTCCGAGATGTCATAGTATATGTTCTCTTGAAGGAACACTACTCACAAGGTTACTAAATGGTGGTCTCAGTTTTGTTCGCTGAGCTGGGCAATTTGATTGCAATTTGACTGAACAAACCAACAACCATCTATCCTACCTGAGCTATCAACATTCTCCTCTATTAGTGGAGGCTCTTTGACAGCCCACGACCGGTTTCGCCTTACTTGTCCGGGCTTTGAAGTGGACGGAATCCTCTTGGTTTAGTCAACCTTCTGTTCTCCTTGTGCCCAACTTCTACGGAATTCGCGAAACACACCGATTAGCCTACCAAAACTCAGCGTGGCAAAATAATTCTTGGACGAACTGAAGGATACACAAACCGAAAGTGGTAAAATAATGGCACCGTTCAATTTGAACCCACTGTTCTCATCTGTGAGGCTCACTTCGGCCAAAACGAGTGTAAGTGAACTATTGGGTACTCTTTGACATCCCAAGCGTTCCCCAAACAAAAAAGACTTCTGTGAACCACTCAAACTCTATCTGACCACATATTTTGAATTCGACAGAGATGATTACGGACAGATAAGGGGTGCACTGACTGAATATTTAATTGTGGAAATAATTATTAAAAGAGCGGTCCATTGAGACATAATTCCAAAGCCTTGAATCTGATTTGTGTAATACATCTTTTGCATTATGAAAGGAATAAAATACGGCGAACAAATGAATAGCTAAATGGAATTTTTGACTACGCCAAATTTGCAGTTGGATAAGAAAACGGATCCACACACACCACTCAAAAAGAAAAGAACCAGAACGTTTATGAAAAGTCTCCCAAAGCAGTGGTTATCGAAGGAACCGTATTTGGCGATCATTGGGAAAACGTAACATGACCAATGTAACAAAGCATGAAGAAGATAAAACGGTTACAATTCCGAACATCATGGATGTTTCGGAGGCGACTGCAAGAATGTTGAAACATCGCAGCGTAACGAACACTCTTCGGAAAGCGCCATCGAACCCAAAGCAAATAATGCAAACGGCAGAGGACGTTATATAGTAAATCCATTGCAAGGACTGAAAAACACTACTTTGGACAAACTGGACGGAATTTATCCACGAGACGGCATAACACACCAACTTGCGCTAAATAGCATGAGCAATTGCCTATCAACTCTAAAAACTAAGGCCAGGAGGAAGATGAATTCAACTGAGAGAGTGTCTGTAAATTAACCCAAACAAGAAAGAATACTGAGTGTGAATCTATGGAGGCAGGGTACTCAACATGGAATGATATCAGCAGATACACTGATGTCGACACAATATGCAACCTCGCGGGAACAAAGAGCTTTGGTCCACCCAAACTCAAAATTACACGAGAAGCCAGACAACAATGCAACAAACGTCATTAAGAGAACAAAAACCCTAGATAAAAATCAGGACCCTTGCATGCACACCTAAGCAGAAGACGAATCAATAATCCGGAAAACCAAACAGTAGTAGAAATAGAAAATTTGTTAAAAAATAACAGACGCCTACGAATCGATCAAGTGACACGTCACTTCGGAAATTGCAGCATTCAGGGAAAAACGGGCCAATTGGAACAAAGGAAATGGAAGTAAATAACGAACCACATGCAAGGTAATCAGACCAAATGCAATCCTAAGCTAGAGAGGACCAGTCACGTTACTTACGAGCCAGGCTGCAGAGAACCAATCAGGTTGCGGTTATTAACTAATGTTTAGAGGTTGCGTGAACGCAAGAAGTGAAGGAATTACCCGCTCAACTGCAGGTGTCCTCCCTCATTTTGACTGGAGGTTTGCAAGCTAACAGCCAAGCTCGGCAAATGGATCAACTGCCACCCGACCAACGACCAACTGGTTGGGTTATCTGACCTTTAGGCATGGACATATGGAGCACCAAGACTTATTAGGTCGAATAATATTGGATGGAATTAGCCGTGTACCAACATATTTTTCCACACATTGCTCTCATGGTTTTTCCGTAAAAAAAATCTTGGAGTGTGGCTAATATGGTTGAAACAGTCTGTCACTACTGAGAGGTTCAGAGAATAAAATGGCCCACTGGCAATTGAACATTCTATCACGAAAAATAGAACACAACGTGGAACAAGACTAACTTGACATGCTCCAAAACACCTCAGTCAGTTCAGTGTTTTGTCATTGTTTCCTATCATAAAGCTGTACAGTGATCAACTATACAAATATACGATCACAATTTCCGGGAAAACATCTCATTCTGTGCACTCACGATCAATAGATTCGAAATTTGAAATGTTACTTTTCCATGTTATACAGTCTGAGAATAGCTTCACTTCCCACTCCAGATAGTCAGTGCTTCAAGTGTTAGGTTCAACAATAATTGAGCGCTCGATTTGAAACATTGCTGGGAAGTTTGTACTCTGAACCCGAAAGATTCGACCCCACAATGAAGTCCTCTTTTACCTATCCAAACCAAACAGAGAAAATAAGCAGAGACCAATACACCACAGTCTTGCAGTTACCAAGTGAATATATCGAACAGCTACGCACATACTGAATTACATATCATTGAGGGGCAGGAACCCCGTGATTCAAAATTTTCTGGCTATATTGCAACTCCCGACAAGCTTCCTCATTTGAGGAGCCAAGACCATGTAACCTACAGGCCGATACTTTAACCCTGCCTACACGGACGTACTTTGATCACACTATGTTCATTTCATATGGCGCACGTCTGCCCGCAAAATAATGTGCAAGTGAGATTTTCAAACGGTCTGGGCAGTAGCTGGTTTGACTGAAGAAACCTGTACAATGTTGTTGGTTTATTCGGATTTGTCTCCCCCAGTTAGGTCAAAATGATCACACTAGGTCCAGGGTTCCCTGCTGCGCGAAGTAACTTTAAACTGCGTAAACCCGCAACCGGTAGCGAAGAGATAAAGTAGACTACCATCGTCAACCCATGTGATGATGAAGAACAAAGAGCGTGTTCGGTCGATATAGCTTGCAATAGCATATGTGTCTGTTAAATTAGTCGCGTTCCTAGGATAACGTGAAAAGAAGTACAGTTTTAACATGAACAGTAAAACGTCCTTCCCGTTAATGGTCCTTGAAAGATCTGTACACACCAGTGTTGTCGGAAGTTTGGGGTTCATCGGTGATACTTGGTTGCAATGGAGAAATGTTGTAAGTGTGATCATTTCCCAAGTAGCCACATCGCACTCTCTCTATACACTGGTAGCAACTGTAGCATATTCACGCATCATAACAGTGTATCAGGACACTTTTCATTAAACAGCAAGGGCATTGGATACCCCTTGCTGTTTTGAGACAAAACGGATTCCGTTTTCACAATAAACTGAAAGAGATCCTATTTTGCAGGTTTAGCTCTTCTGTTGTACTACTCAGTGCAATGTCAAGACAATTCGTCTACGAACCGTTACTTCTGGGACACGCTGCAATCAGATAGTTAACTCTGACTTGGTTGAGTGGCGTTGGACTGTGTTCAGATTCTCCTCAACTGTGGGGTACCATATGCTTGTTTCAGGGACAGAGCACACTTCGATTTTCATATGAAAAAGGGTATGAAAATCGAGGTCCGTTGACCAATTTGACAATGTGCATATTAGGTGCCATCACTTTGAACAGATAACTTGATGGTTGTAGAGCATCATTGACGTCTACGTTTTTGTTTATGGGTCATTACTACGCGCCGAATTCACTAGGCTACGAAACAGAAAAGGCTATTTTTTGTGGGTAGAGGGTTGAGTTGGGGCTGATAAATTGAAAATACAAGCCGTCGCTACTGCTCTGTAGAGATATGTTTTACTTGTAGGTGTCCGAGACGAACGAAATGAATCTATCCAGGTACCCGGCCATGAGCCTTCGACTCAAGAGCCTAACAAGCTAGGAAGTGGAAGACAGTAGTAGACAGTAGTATTGTGTTCCGGAGCCTCTTTGGAGGTGTCTGTCTCAAGATTCTGACCCGTAAGACAACCGCTGTTTTCATAGGAGACCACGCCTAAATAGTCTCAACCATTTGTCTATGGGGTTTGCTTACTTTGAGTGCTAGGCAATAAGACGTTTGTCAGGCTCCTGAAGCTGCCTCGCAAAACAAGCCATTTCAAAGCAACACCATACTTCGTATATGAAAGCCGTGAAGGTCATCCCACATTAGGTTTGACAGAATCCATCTTGCCGGGCACAACTTCAGCGACGGTGCAACAGGCTAACAATGATGGCTTTGGGGATACTGACTTGTGTCAAAACTGATCGACCTACCGCCAAGCTAGGATCAAACTATGGATCTTTCAAAGTTTACAAACATACATTAAAACGAAGGCCGGTGCTTTACTTAACGCCATATCTCATCATATTTCTTATTTAGCTTGCGCTGGACTTTTATGCGCAGCTGAGCAGTGCTTGTGAGGTGGGGGTTTTACATCGCTTGTGTCATCCTGAGTCCCCTAGCTGGATAAAACCAACAACATATTCAAAATTAAATAAATTAAGGTTGATTAAAGACTGTCTGTCCATTTTCTTGTTGAATGAAGCAAACCAACCAATTACTGTGCATTTGTGTTATCCCTGCTTCCTGGTAAATCGCCTACTATAGGTCGTTTTCCGTTGAAAAATAGACATTTTGCCTCCACTGTTTCGATCCCACCACTTGTGTTGGCTTTTGCCAACTGAGGCATGACCTAACCATCCAGATATTTTTTGCGCCTGTTGTTTGCCGCCGCGAAATAGACAGAAAGCGGTGCTTATTGACCAGAGACGGTCTCCCATCGTGAGGTCTAGTGGAAAATCTTATGTGATTCTACCAGATTATCAACCTCCTGCCCAGGCTGAGACTCGAAAGATGCCCCAAGTGGACGCGGTGACTCGCGTATACTACAGCTCTAGACCAATTGGATTACCGTAGATTGACATGAAACCACCTTTATTCTATTCCGCAGTCAAGTTAAAATTTGTATCTTTCTGTCTTTTATTTTCTAACGAAGCACTTTATAAATTATTTCCAGACAGGTTTCACTGGTTGCGAAGTGCTCCAATTTCAAATATGTGTGGTTACTTGGTTGCCAAAACCAGGAAGCGTGTTGTAATTTACCAGTTTGAATCGCTCCGGGAAAGCTACTCTCCATTTGGGTTACTTGTGATAGTTTTGTATTCCGTTTCCGTATTTATTAATTTTGTTCATTCCTATAAAACCGACTCACATGTCCATATACTCCATACGTTAGACTACACGCAACCTGACTACTCTAAAATTCTGACTCGATTTTATCTGGTGACATTTAAACGCAGCCGAAAGCAGACTAAAAAAAACTGAGCGGATCGTTTGTATAAACGGAGACCATTCCTGGCTTCTTTCACCGGCTACTTCTGAAATCAACAGAGTCCGAGAAAATGGATGATGTTTCTTTTGCCTTGAATAATTTGGGAAATAATGGTTACCTTACCACAGTTTAAAAGGCAATTCCAGTTCACTATAGATTCAGGTTCACTACTTTACCGATGGCCTACACCAGCTCATTGTGTATGCTTTTGCTTCAGACTGCCTCTCGGAAAGTCTGTTAAAATCATCCAAGAAAGCAGAAGTACCGGCATTGTTGTGGTTCTTAGATAGTCATTATTTAAATCCGTCTGATTTATTTTTTTGGCATTTAGACCATAAACTAAACAGATCCTGAGCGTTAACTAATAATGTCCCTAATTCAAAGGCATCTTAATTCTATTTCAGATATCTGTAAACATCGATACAATGCAGGTGGATGCTTCCTACAACCTCGCACAAAATATTACTTCAATTCGGGATTAAAACAATGTCTTTCTTACTCAGATACACGTGGTACCAGCCAGAACAGGTTTGACACTCTAGAGCAATGCAAGAAAACATGTAAACACCTAATGGACACACACTAAGTTGGAAAACGTACGAAGATTATTGGGTTGCATTGAGTGTATCTATGGATACTGTGTTTCTTGAAACAAGCTTTTTGGCTGAAAAATCGTTTTTGTCTGTTTGTAACTTTCTCTCGGTCGGTTTGTCTTTCCGATCCCTGTACGGCCCTTTTGCTTTGTAAACAATGAAAAGCTTTTAAAGATTCGCAGATGTCTTAGAAATCGGGGTCACATTGGTGACCCCAACATAAGGCCAGACACCCTCATTTTTAAGTGCTTTGTCTTGCCAAGCGGCTACATGCCCACCAGAAAAGATGATGCTTTCAAAACCCAGCGCCTTCATGCCTTTTACCAAGTCATGTATTCATCGCCTTCTGGAAGTTTCGTCCTAATGGACAACCCACTGAAAATCAATCTTATTGCAAATAAGCGGGGAGAACGAACTGCATGTTGCAAAGTGAAAAGTTAGTTAGTTAGCATGACGAGCGAAAACCATATGGCTTTCCACACCATTGTCCATCTAAGCTGTCCAACCCATTAGAGTACATACCACAGTCAAACACTGCATGTAGTCGCATGCCTCCTGCGCGCAAATATGACTTTTCTATTCCATAAAGCAGTATAGGCGCCACGGCAGATGTGCATAAACTAGCCATGACAAGAACGTTGACATCAAATCGATGCCCCAATGCTTGGGTTTGAGAGAATTTGCCTCGGACTCTCCGATCCAGTAAATGATACTTCCCCATATGGATCCATCTGGGGTTAAAAAGGGTCCTGATTAAAGCCAAAACGATCTTACTAAGCACGTGACCGAATCGCTGTGGTCAAACGTGTTTTAAACTACAGTATAAGCCTTCCACAGATACGGCCAAATCAGATCGTAACAAATGAACGAACTCTGAGTTGATGGCTGGGGACTGCTCTTTGTCTATGCATGTAATATTCTTCAATCTGCTCCACAAACAAACACTTCAGCTGTTCCATTGAGCACGGATCAGCCAGTGTTTGTGATCTCGTTTTACTTAAGGTCTTGCTGGAGATTAGCGTGGTCAGGACAAGTCATAGATAGATTTCTTTGTACCAATTTCGAGTACTTGGGGAGCTGAACCAGCCGACCACGCGAGCTTTTAATTAACCACAAATTCGAAGTAAGAATCCAAGATTATATGTAGAACAGTTCTAGAATGATGACGGATTTTAATTTCATCTCTCCCATTAAGTACTGCCATTTACAGGGTGTACAGGATGCCCGGGCCAGAGCACTTTTCTTGCTTACCATGTTTTCTGTTAACAGCCCCCTGATTTGGGCCACTCGCACATAAAAGCCAATATGAACACTGTGATTATGCTAGCCACTGATTTACCACCATAAGATTTGGCAGTATAAGCACTTGGCATTAGAATATTAATTTGCCCGGTAAACGCCTTTAAATTATTAGATCAATGGGGAAGATGCCATTTTCTCTTTCGGATTTGGCGGAAGTTTCAACTGCCAATAGTCTACAGCTTAATGAATTATTATACTTATTTACTGTTGTCAAACTTCTTTTGGTGTGTCCAACTGGATTTAGTAAGTCGTTCCGTGGAGACAACGCTCCAGAGCCAAAAATGTAGAGTGCTTAGATAGTGATCTTCTGGAATTCTCACTTATTGTGACCCACTGTTATCTCTCAACTGAAGGAGACAACAAAATGTTGACAGGGAGTTAAAGTAGTTGCGGCTCTCTAGAGATGATATTAAGCATGTGAGGAACGATTGGGTCAACCTTTAAGGCCGCACTCCCTAAAGACAATCATAAACTAAGATACATCTGTTAGGACCTGTGACAGTTCAGGAAGGTTTCCTTCGTTCATCAGTAATCTGGTTAGTGAAAGTCTGCTACGAAAACAATCTGGTCAACATTTTCGCGTACCGACTCTCAGGGCCGTGCGCCAGGTAACTAGTCTGCGCAGTAAATGAATCCAAATGCGAAACATTTAGTTAACGGGACTAATAGCGAAGAACGAGATTATCAACTAGCACTCAGCAGTACTGCTCACCTATATTATTATATATAACAAGCTGATGAAATGTTCGTAAAAGGTGTACGACTGGATACAGAACAGCCCTCCTCGTATTACGCGTGAGTGTTCACCGAACTGACGAAGAATAGCAAGGCGGAGCTGGAAATTCAGACAATTTAAGAAAACCACTCCCTTAGTTTTCCATGATCGGACTGTTGTACAGAGAGCGAAATATTATGAAACGTGACCTGAATAACTTGTTAGACCACATCACGCCTTTTTTCCAGGTGTTCGTATCCGAGGTCTCAGTAGCGGGTGAAAAAAACGAGTTCACTTGTTGGAACATTTGAATCCCTCATTTCGGTCGCCCTCATCCAGCGCGCGCCTGTTTCGTGGGATGCATAGCACGTTATTTAACTATCAAAACACAATTTGCGACCAACTCGGTCTCAGGACAAAGAAATTGGGCGATAATCCAAGTTAACGATCAAAACGAACCAAACCTAGTCCAGGTTTACAAGCTGCGCCAAAGACATTCACGTTAGTTTTGGTTTTGGTCCTACAGATGAGGCCAGGGTTGCAAAGCCGAGATCGATATATACACTCTTATGTTTCCTATGTGGGGCTTAACATCTGGTAGTTGCACCGGTGAGTGCTTTGGTAGATGCGTCTGCTATATTGTTCACTCGTACACCAAATCTCGGGAAAATCTGAGCTTACACAAAAATGTGCCCTTTGCCCAAATTTGACCATTAGCAACAATCACCAGTCAAATTCGAACAAGACGATATGCAGGTGACAGGGTAAAGCTGCAATTCCACGAGTATTTTGCATTAGATCCTTTCGCAGTAGCCCCAGTCATCCCTGAGAAATTAAACAATCGCTTTGGCCATCACGTGCTGAATTGGTCAACGTGGACGCCTCACGATGTTAAATTCACTAAAGACAGACGAAAATTAAATTATATATTTACTCATGACTCATATGAACGTCAAGTCCATTATGACTGAACAAGGTAACCTGCTCAGTCTTGATAACTTAAGGGCAACTGTGGTGTGTTGTTGGAGTAGATGTAGCCCAACGTGTGTCAGGTATCCGGGATAGGAACCAAGGAGCAATCTTGGATACGGATACATCGAGTACAGTGTGCCGCCTCACTAAGTGGGCTATCCAGAATAATGAGCGCAGTGAAAGGGCGGAGTGTTCAAACGAGAGCATTGTGAACTGAAATTCTGCGAACATAGCAACTAACCATAACAATCCAGAATATCTGCCCAGAAAATTGTTTTCAAAAGGCTATAGTTCAAACCATTTACATGAAGGATGAAAATAAACCTCTTCTCCGCAGTCGCTGACAGGTTTCAGAAGATTTAGGCTAGAAAGTAAAATTATTATTTTTCATAATAAATGCGGATCAATGACGTTAGGTCGAGTTTGTAATGAAGATAAACTGCTGAACAAAAATGACTAAACACAACCTGTTCCCATATAACCACCTTACAAAGAAAAGTTCGAATACATCGTGTCATTAGGCAAATATGTGCAGTGAAAAAGGAATTGAAACAGATGTTTCCAAAAGGCGATAGAATTATGGTAGTCGCACGATTTAGAAAGAAGCGAGCAGAAATTCATACCATAGTGTTCCCCTGTCAATTGCGCTCACGAGGTTTTTCAATGGAGTTGCGATGCTTTGAGATTTAGTTCCCAATGTATTCAGACATTGCTCGTTAAACTCTAGGATTTCTAATTTGGAATATGCTATTGTTTGGCTATAAACGTTACGCTAGTGGGTGGGAATTCAATAGATGTTGAATGACCAGAAGTCGCCTGGATTTCGACAAGTCTCCTTGTGCATCGATGTTTGATGGAAGTTGAATAATTTTACGACCATAACACGGGCTGGTCTCCTTTTAATGACAATAGTGAAATCAAGATATTTCCACAGTTTCACGTGCCTCATTTTAAAGGCTATCTAAGAAAAGAATGTCTTGACTTATTAGCAAAATGTCTCACAGCTTAAAATCTGAAGAACATTCCACAATGCTGCTCTGGTCACCGAAAGAGTGATCTTCGTAGGATCAACGACCAGGACATACGGTAATCTGTTGTTGCTGTGTCTTCCTCCAGGCCATCTGGCTTTAATTATTAAAATACCCATACTTTGGTCTACCTGAAATGCGATCGTCACCCTGGAAAGCTTTAAAAGAAAATGTTTGCCGTCATCCTGATTTCCCCACATCCAGTGAATTGATCAGTTATCTTAAAGTTTTTGCTAACCAAAGTTACGAGTTTGGCGGGTGATCTTCTCGACGGGTAGGGAAACCGCCACGTGGGTACTTTTTAAAGTTATGACAGAATTCGTGTTTCTACCATGTGCGTTGCCATATCTGAATTCTTAGACTCTATGTGAGATCGGGCGGACAGTTTGGCACCGTGTAGAATTGAATCTCTTGACTGTTCTACCTGTTCCACCCACCGATCATTATTTGGTTCACGTAAGCAGTTCGTCAGAATGAGTACAGTAGTTTAAATCTTTCTGAGAATATGAATTTGACGAATTTGGAAATTCAGAATAAACCTAAGCTATTTAGTCAAACTGTGGTTAAAATTATGGCGTAATTTGACATAACACATTGTTTCTTGCTGATTTTTTTGTATTTCACTTATGTTTAGCATTTCATCGCGCATCTTTATAAAGCAGCCAATTATTCGTCCATTGATGTCAACCGAGTTTATTCTGGGAGTCTCTTGGTTATGGAATCCCGAAATTTGTCGCACGTAGAATATATCAGGTTTTTGGTTCACGACGTTATACATAACAATCTAGTGCCACGTGGAGGTAAAGTTCTCAGATGATATCAACTCGTGGTCACAATGTGCAATGTCTCACAATGTATTTAATGCCACACACTTTGGGGCGGACCACTGCATCACGGATAGTATATTAGTGTAACTTTCTGGGAGAGTCTATGAGGTAGTTGAGGGTTTTCTAGGATTGCATTATATTGGTGCGGTACTTCTAGACCTTCGCTGGGAAAAGACTTCACCCACTGTTTTTCATTGATCTCAATCAAAAGGTCTTTTTGGGGGTTGCAGAATATTTTCGGAACAAAGCATTAAAATCTCCTATCAGGAGCGGATGGTCACATGCAAGCACTGACTGAACGGCACTCCGCCAGGTGAGTGTCGAGGGTGATATTTACTTTCTCAGAAGGGAGTATTGTGTGGGCTAAACATAGGCTAAACATGTTGGCGAACTGCGCCTTGCGATCGGACTTTGAACTTGCCTCATTCTGGGAATACATAATGGTCAAATGCCTTATATTTTGATCGAAAATCAGGCTCTCCGCGACGGATTTGCGCAGCTGTAGAAGCTGAATTGGCCATTTTTCCCTGCCAAAGATTTGTTGATGTGTTCGTGCAACCTGACTAATTTTGCCGTCTGGATGGCCTAATCTAAACTGCCATTTATTCCTGCGGAGGGCGTGATATTTCTAAGGCCCCGGGCTAGGAATGCAACCTAGCGGCCGAATCCCAGAAGTCTCAGCTGTAAGATACTTTAAGGAAGCGTCGAAAGATCAAGCAGTTGACAGCCTGCCAAAAAAGACTTTACAAACTACGTAGAAAGAACCACAAAATGAAAAATATAGCACTCCCCAAGTATTCTCTCCAAATACGACCACAATCCACAAGCGGCTATTACAGAAGTATCTAATGAGATCTCCCTTGGTATTGACATTTTGACAACATCATTCCTGGTTCCCAAAAAAGAATTAGCTATATATCCCTAGAAGGCGGACCATCTTTCCAGTATAGATCAGGACGGACAGCTCACAAACTTGATTTCCCCAAATTAGCTATCGGCAGAATGACATAACATTTGGACCGCGCGGTTTTCAGTGGCTTCAGAGAGCTGTTCTTCCCAAAGCTTGTGGATACCAGTTTTATTCTCCCTAAAGGGACCGAACAGATATGGTCCATTTAAATTGATCATATACACAGACAGGAAACCAAATCAAACTGGAATATGTCAAATCTAAGGTTAGTTTGTTTAAAATAGGAAACTGTGTAAAAAGACAAAGCAAGTGGCGGGATGAAAACCAAGAAAAACCGGTCATGGTCTGCCGAGGAGTTTTTCTAACAGCAAGTTTGGTGTTCCACGAGGTTTTGTATTTTGTACGAATGTTATCACGTATCATTTACGTGTTTGCCGTATCCTTATAACGCGCAATAACTCTCGGAATTTTGTGTTTTATTTATTTAAAATAACGTTGTCAGTTTGCATTTTAGAAAAACCATTCAGAGAGTTTCAGATGTGAATCGGATAACATATTCAGTAATAAAACTGCACAACTGGCGACTAAATAACTCCTGGAGAAATGCGCATTGGAATTTTCGTTCATGCTCTTTAGGCGAAACGTTCATGTGCATAACGCACTTACTTTTATTCACAAAAGACTTTATCAAAAATTTGTCAGCAGGTGATCGCTCTAGAAGGAATAGCCGTCTTTATATTAGTTAAACGCCATATTTACCCTTGTCTTTAGCACTCCTTTTTGGTGTATGAGAAAAAGTTATGCTGACATCAGATAGCCTATCAACTATCTGCAATCTTAGTGATAATGAAACTCAAGGCTTTACATATTTAAGGAAGATGCGAATTTATTAGCTAAAGTGTGGTCAGGAGTCAAGGCAAGGAATAGTACAGTAGCTTGAGCTAGAAAATGAGAGGAACTATGTAGAGACGCACCAGAGTCCGCTTGAGATTTCTGGACGTAAACATACAATCTGTCCATTTTAAAGGCGCAGTGGTAATCTTCAGTTAAGAATACGCGTAATTCATGCAAAATTTGCAAAGACACTGTGTTTCCCTTGAGAGCTGCCTACATAATCTTTTCATTGTTTGAATAAATTAGATACAAAGGCGAATGTGTGGTTAAACCATTTTGAACTGAAAAGGAAATGCACACGACCTTTGAAATGGCAGATATACTGAGAACGAAAAACAAGCAGGTTATATTATTCGATTTCTGTGTATGCGAAAAAGGTATATTCTACATTTTTGGTGTATATTGTGAAACTGATGGGAAATTCCCTCATGACAGCTCCGTCAGGAATTCGGGTTGTATCAGTTGAAAAACAATCGCCAACTTTTCATGATACCAACAAGTACAACGTACTCTAGTGTAATAAAACTCTCAAGTCTTACATGTCTTCCCTAAAGGAACATTCGACTAACAGCGACGAATCGCATGCACTGGTGAGGAATATTGAACCAACTTCCCTAAGTGCAGTGAAACTTTAGGAAGACATGTTGCAGCATCCTGAATAACTTTCAAAATAAAACATGAAGGGGGCCTTCGTGCAGCACATGTAGATCGGGTATTTCGTGAACAAGAGATTCCAGTGGGATGCAAATCCCAACAAGTGTTTTAACGAAAACTCCTCGATGAGTCCTACGTGATGGACCCCAAGGTAAGCGAAACCGGTGGTCTAATCTACAAGAGTTTTTTTCACAAAACTAATGATAGTGTTACTCCAAAAGTTTTTTGTGATATTTCCATTATTCTGCAATCCAAAACATGAGGCGGTCTGTGTGCATTTGAAGAAGACAACCAAGGAAAAGCGATTCAGTGGAGATTCACCCGCGTCTCCCGTCCAAAGCACAGTGACCTTCAAATAAATGCATTTCTTGAAATGCGTCAAATACTGGTATATTAGGCACAGTGTCGAGGGACAATCGCAGATCGGACGTACGTGATGAGCATCAATAATGACAAAGTGCTCAGTGGTCTGTGGAAGAGTCTTCAGCAACCTGAGGGTAGTTTTTTACCAGAAAACTATGCAACGATTTCTTGAACATAATGAGTAACCAAAAATGAGGCGGCCTTTCTGCAACACATTTAACTGAGTAATATCAAAAAGGAGCGATCCAGTTGGAATCTAGGTGGGTTTCCATTCTTAACTAAATTAGTTTAGAACCCTGATTGGTTGGCGAATTTTGTCCAATTTGCTTTGAAGTAGAAAGAAAATGTGGGAACGCCGGGCCCTGGGCTTAGGACAAGGGGCCTAAGATAAGCAAAATCTGTGGGGGTATCCATGCTTCATTGAACAAAGGAGCCCTGTTCCTTCAGAAAATATATTGTATATCTAGCATATCGTGCCGAATGCCACATGGAGCATTGCTGTGCACCTCATTCAGGTAAATAATATCATAGAAGAGCGATTCCCTTGAGATCCGGCCAATTCATTCAAACTAAATTAGTTTGCAAATGAGTGTATTGGCAAATTATGCCCGACTGGAGCCAAATTTCACCACAATTTTTGGAAGATCTTGGGATTAGGTGATGATCTCAATGTAGGCGGAGCCAGTCATGGTCATACAAAGCGTTTCCAGCAGCCACATATTAGTTTTCCCTCAGCACATTTTGTTCATTCACTTAAGTATATTTTGCCTGCGCATGGAACGCTTTTCGAGTTTGTTTGTCTGTGTTCATTAATTCTATATATGACTTCTGATGTATCATCATTTCTAAGCGAGCGGTTCAGCGAATGAAAGACGATTCGAGTGGCCTATTTTGGTCTCAGAAAACTGCGTTATCGGAGTCTACATAACGTCATATAGTTTAATGATTATATAAACGAGTTTATGGAACAACATACGCTGTGTGAAAAATAATTCAAATGTAACTTCAGTGCAATAGATAGATAACGTGCACCAAAAGCAGTTTATTGGTAAAACGAACATACCTGGATGTTTTAGTTCGTTTTTCACCCGCCTCAGATATTTATCACACTACTTCTATTTAGTACCTCAGTTCCTAAATATGAAGATTCCCCCGAAGTTCGACCTCACAAACGACATTCACAAACACAGTGTCTAATATACGACAGAGGGAAAAAGAAACATTGTTGGTGTTATGATGCTTCCTAACTTGCATATCATTTTGGGGTCTACTTCAAACACACTACAAAAGTCTTGGGTGATATTTTGTCATTCAGTGCCCATATTTTCCCTTGATTTATCCTTTGGTATCTACGTGAGAATCAGTGATAAGCAACCGGTGCTTCTTATCTAAGCGTCATTTTATTTTTCTCGGTGGGGTCAGTCTGTGGTCGTGAGAATCATTTTTGGGCCCCTGGGTGGTGAAAATCAGATCCAGTACACATGCAAACCGCACTGTTCTTAACGTTTCACTGGATAATTTCAGAAACAAATAGTTGGCTGGGGCGGAGCCTCGGAGCAAACTTGCACTCCTCTGATGTGCTCCGCCGGTGTTTGTTTTCTGTTCCCTCTACAGCTACACAATCCGAAGATTCTTGCATTCTGAAACTTTCCATTCCCTAAGTTCGAGTGCATAGACTTAAGACAACTGGTTGTTATACCTGAATAATTTTGTTGCTAGCAAGATCTTCTCAGCTAAATTCCCACTCAGCAGTTTAATCATGTTTTGTAAAATAGATTTAGTCAATCTGGACAAGTTTTGGTGATTTTTTCTTGTTTTTTTTACCACAGTTAGCTGGAGCCTAGTTAAGTTTTGAGAGTACCCGGATAAATTTGTTGACGTGTTTGGACATCGTTCTGCAGCTCAAATCTGCTTCAAACCAACATTATAACTTAAAACGTCTAACGTTTCTTGAAGCTTTGCCCTAGAGGGTCTCCAATTTCACTGCGTTAAATTTTCTTCCGTGCCGAATGATCCCAAAAACATCCACTGACTACTAATGGACAGCATTGCGCTCTTAAGATTGACATTCTCCGAATCCCACCATAACTACACTGTAAGTTGACCGTTAATATTCTCAATCGTTACCCTTCACGAATTACTGGACAGAAAACAAGTGTTTGAGCTAAATCGTTGATTTTTTGACTTGACTCCAAAGCTGACTCTAAACCGATCTCTTTCGACGCTATTTGGCCAAATCAGGTGAGGTCATAGTGGTCAGCTTGTATGGACTATCACCTTCGAATCCTGCCGCAACCATGATATTAGTTGAACTGGGGAGATTAACATCTGTTCCTTAGACTGCCTCCGAGTTAGAATTTATATCTCGGACGACATCGTAATTTACGTCAAAAACAAACTATCTATAGCCATGCCCCGAAAAATCATGTACAATTCCAGACACAAGCAGTCAGCATTTTGCACCATCTGTCAAACGTGTACATCACCCTGCGCCTGCCATAAAACCAGTGGCAGTCAACAGCATGACTAGTACTAAGTTGAATATTCTCCACAGTACTAACATCTGTGGTCTAAAAGCAATTTGTGATGTCACTTAGTTTGTGTCTACCCTCTTCTCACCTGATCTTCAGTCAAGTAACGCAGTAGAGAACAGTTTGAGTACAGTCAAAAGCCCGTGTGTTCCAAATCGTTCTGATCAAAAGAAGGGGAATTTCCTTGTTGGTCGCCCAAGCGATCTACAGTTAAGCACCATAAAACTGGAGAGTAATCGTCACTTTCTTCGGAATGTTTTTAGCTCCGGCGTCGTCGGTGATACTGGGGAATTAGCTTGCCATTAAGTTATACTCAGAGGTCTGAGCTGCCGACACTTACGTTTTCACAATTAATGTGTTAACTTGGACATTGCTTTCGCCAAATCCGTCCGAAGTAGATGACTCAAAATACTGTTCGGCTGGTTGGCTCAATGCGTTCTTAGATTACTTTCAGAAAATGTGCTCTATGTTGTTGAATACCCACTAATTCGTGGCACCAATATCCAACAGAGTTATCAGATTTAGTTTTAGTACCATATGCATTATGCCACAGTTCGCAACGTAGGTTCACACAGTAATACAGAAACCATTGCTGCAGATATTTATTACTTTGCCTACAAAATACCACATTTTAATTTTCACACTCTTCCTTTACTTGTGGTGTGAGCAGACGATTTGTCTTGCGCAATTATCCAAAACAATACCACTACAGTGAGCTTATTCTAGATAAAAAGGCTCTAAATTACGCAGGATACTCCCAGACCCCGTTATTTGCATTCACCTTGTTACTCCAGGTGTTCAGCCAAGCTGTGTTGCAAAATATAGTGGGTGTGCAGGTGAACGTTCAGTCCTACCGAAAACTGGTATGCAAAAATACCCGTACCGAATGTTCATCAGTTTTTGCACAAAAACGTATTTAATTCTTGATTATTCAGTCATGATGATGCTATTAGTGCTCTGGCTGTAAATGATCAAATGATCAAATCAAGAATCAGAAGTTGGTGTACACTAATAACAGTTTATGCTGTGCAACACAACAGCCTACAGTTGCGGGGTACACCTTGTGCAATATAAATACAACGCCAAAATGAAATGTCAAAGGGAGTGTTATCGTGTGGGCGTAGCTGGTAATAGCTCTTGAATAAGGGCCCGAGCGCAGGAGATGTTTGCTCCGCAGCATAGCTGCTGCACATCTTCGTGATTGTTCGCCAACCTGTGGAGATCGGTTGTTGCCTGTCCTGGCTGCGCGTATGTGTGCTAAGTCGAGTTGCATGTGTATTCACTGTGCGCAATATGAACAAAATAGTGTGACGTTTGCTTAAAAAACAACCTGACCTAATGTGAGTCAAGAGCGCAAGCATGAGTAGAAAGTGTAAGTGCACGTACACCGAACAAACTAAGCGAAATGGTCGAAAAGTTAATTCAACACGATGGAGCCGGAACGGTAACTCACCATTGGACCCTACCCAGTTTAGTGGAAGATTGGCAACTGCCCGTTTGAAACACATGTTGTGTGTTCCTGGGAATACTATCACCATTGATTTTCACTACGGACGGCTTTCAAAATACACATTTACTACTTCGAGGCCGAAAAAGATAACACGCAGCTTTTTGTCGCACCATTTAGAAGAAATTCCATGTGGTGACTAAATTCATATAAATAGTGCACTACTTACGATTTCACAGTAGTTGAACAAGTGAGATAGGTCAAATATTTGTTGTAAGCCGTTTTGGTCACCATGGTTTGCCTCATATTTTCAGATCCACGCCAACGTTTTTCAAAGAGGCCATTTATCTCCGCGACAGGTGAGTGGATAGTTCCTTGCTGCGAACGCTGTTAGGTTCGGAAATTCTGCCGTTCTCCACCGTTGTGCACGTGCTTTCGAGTTGTGTCCGATCCTCGGTTATCAATCTTCGCTGTACACATATCTTCTGAGAAAAGTGGTGCTAGCATTTTAGTTCCTGACAGAGCTGTTGATGATTATCGTCCAACGTAGGCCGGAGCTTGCAGCCTTCAGTCATCAGCTTATTCTGTTATTATCAGTAGCATACTGATGCATACATTTCGGTATTTGTTGGAAAGAGTGTGCACTCTGTGTGAGCTGAGGTCTGACTAGCAGTTCGAGGTTACGCCCACATGGAGCCGTAGCAAAGGATCATTTAGACTAGATCGATGAAATCCTTGTATAAATTGCCACCTGGTACAGAAGTGACTGTAAATATCCCCCATTCGCAAATGAAGTCCTGCTTTAGCCCCTGGCTGGAAAATGTCATTCAGCTTGTCGTCGGAGAGATTTTATAAGGTTGTGGCCAGCAATATTGTCTTTGTCAATGACTTAACAGCTGTTCGTTTGGAACATACGAAAGTATTCACTCAGTTAGATTCTTCACTGTAAAAATTAGGAAGAATTATAACACGCAACCCCAACAATTGTGAGTAAATTTATCATCATAATTTTGTAAGCCACATAAGCTCTCTTTTAATCAGCGTCAATTATCAAATTAGAAGTTTCGATCAGTTGGGATGGTGAGAAAATGCTACACCACTAGGGTAGGAAGAAATCTTACCAGGTGAGGAGCCTACGCCATCCACTAGTGGCCGCGTGGGATGGGCCGCTGTCCTGTGGATTTTCAGGCAGACGATGAAGCCTTGGTTACATTGCACGTTATTTTAAACTCATATCTACTCAACACTAGCCAGTTTGGTCTCCTTAGCTTTTTCCTACACAGAACTCTGTTTCACTCTTTCAGTTGCTAGTAATACTTTTCCGTTTGCTGCTGTTAGTAATATTCGATGCCAGGTTTATTTTTGTGTTGAAATCGCTGGCTATGTATTCAGTAGGACAGTCGTAATGAGACCCAATCTTCATTAAACTAGTGGTATTTGTCTCGAATTTCGCACATCATTCAGAGAAGTAAATAAGCACTGGACATTAACGCCAAATTTTTGGATACCGATTCAAGGTAAAAGTAATTTGACATAGCAGATACTACGCAGGGGAGAAGCATGAATGTCAAATGTATTGAGGTGGAAGGTAGCGGAATCGCAACAAACTAGCAAAGAAGTAGCTTTGTTTTCTTTCATATTTGGAGGCAAACAGTAGATGTGGGAATACACACATTTTAAACTCAGTGGATTGGTGAAAGTGGAAGAAATCAGATTAGGTTGGGCCCGATTTAAAAAATGTTTTGTTCGGCAGATATCCTTGACACGTCATAGATGTCGGCAAGAAACTGAGACTGATACTGTTTGAAAATTTCTAATCGGTTGTTCGACTTAAGGGATAATATCAAATATTTTATGAAAGAGTCAATTTTTGTAGCAATCTTCTGACTAGTGTTTCTCGCCGAAACAATTTACAGCATGTTGGTTGATCAGACTGCAGTTGATCTGTTCACATCCGTTCACATAGTGGGTCAAGCGAGAACAAAGAAAGAACGTGAATTTCTGGAAGCATAGCACACCACTGAAAAAGCAGTCAACATACACATCAAAATCGACCCAGTTTGTCGACTACTGCAAGCAAAAGAACTAAAGAACTACAGAACGCAGAGACGGAAAACCTAAAACAAACAACCAGGCTGAACCAGGGTGAAGTAAGGAGACTACCAAAAAAGGAGACCGCCATCAAAACCAACCAATTTCAGGGAAGACAGACCACAACGTAACAGAAACCGGGAACGGACCAATAGAAAACGGACCTGAAACACCCCAAAACAGCCATCCAACCAACCAATGGAATACGAGGCCTACAGACCACAACGTAGCTCAAATCACGACCGGGCCAATAACACTACACGAAAGATATATACCAACTAGCCAAACACGTGACATGATATTAGACACTCTTCAAAAACTTTATACACTCAGCTTTACATGGAGGAGGCACCCACTCAACTGCGCACTGACGATGTCTCCTCGACTGGGGACGAAACGTTTGCAAACCAACTGCCAAGCTCGACGAACGGATCAACTGCCTTCTGATCAACTAACAGTAAACACATCCGAGTTACCTATATTTCGACAAATCGAATTTACAGCGATTTCATGAACGTTGAACTGACTGTAACATGAGGCGACCTTCATGCGTCAAATTCCACCGAAGAATATGATAACCGAAGGATATTGATGAGATGCAGTTGGGGATTAAGAACTAATTTGTAAGCGAGCGCGTTTCTATAACCAAGTAAAAGTTGATGTTCAGTTAGATTTTAGACATGAGGCCATAAGCAGCCTTGAGAATTATCCATGCCCAATGAGCCCCAAAGTCTGAAAACTAATCTTGAGCTGTCACGGAAGTGTTACCAGGCACGCTTGTTATAACTGCGTCAGTGCTAAAACTCTAAAAAAAATTCTTACACGCTAATCCAAACTTTTGTCGGACTCAAAAGAGCCCTAAAATGGAAAAATATTAAAATGCGATATAAGTAATCCTACAATGATATTAGGATCATGCACTACGTGAAGATAGCTAGTAGCTAAATAAATGCCGACAGAATGAATACTTTAATGGCGAATGCAAAGTCCGACGGGTACCCACTACAACCAAAACGTCGGACTATTACATCTTATTCCGCTATGTTGTGTTCATAATCTAAAGGATCTGTGATCCATTATTCGCGCGTGCCACACTGACTGCCTGGCTTAGTTTTTAGGGGTTCGAATATCATTATTACCAGAAGATAGTTTTATTGCCGTAAGTGACATTTTAAAGACTCTACGTTGTTCTGTTTAGATTAAGCCTCTGTCTTTTGCATTTGAATTGGCGAATTCGGACAGTGGAGGAGAAAAAACATTTGAATACGACTGTCTGCAGTTGAGTATGCTCTGCTATGGGTACAGGTTTCGTACATGCTCGCCTTATTATTCAAATGTAAATAGGATGTAATCCAGTATCAGTAAGTCTATGTTAATCAGACTGGCCTTCTTAGATTTTTTGACACACGTTTTAGCTCAAAGAACGAGATTTAGGCCACCGATGGCCTGTGGATTCATCAGGTTATATGAGCTCAGCTTAGGATAAATTAGAAGAATTTGACAACCTGAACAAGCAATTTGTACTTTGGTTCAAAAGCCAGCGTAAGTGGAGAATCAGGTAATTTCATGTTAATTCAGAACACTCGAGATTCACCCGTTTCTGCAGGTCTACATGCCGACACGTAGCTGGACCGCGATGCCACACTTCGCTGCAACGCACTTATCATGTCACCTCGATTGGCGGTGGGATGTTGCAGCTGAGTTGTCTACTGGTCGTGAAGGAAGCCGGGCATTGTCCGGTTGTCACCTTGATTCGACTTGGCAAATGGTTTTGCAAGGAATTACTTGTCAGGCATTCTATAGGCAATCAAACAAACTTTCCGGTTAAACTTAGCATTACAAATACCCAGGTTAGCTCAGGAAAATTTGACTACAAAACACGCCAGAACATCCCAACCATCAAGCTGCGATCTGAAATCATCCGCTGAAAAGCACTGGTTATGTACACGTTACCAACATTCCTCTGAAATTGACGAAATAATGTCACTTCAAAAACAACGGCTTTTTTCGTCTTTGTTAAATTCCGACGCAATCATTTGGAACTTAGCCATGAAGGACTCATGCAAGTGAAGTTGGGATGGAACTGTTTACAACCCTGATACTTCTTCCGTTTCTTTTAGGAACTAAACCTTATCCACTCCGCCGGGAATATGTTTAGGTGATAAACCTCATGCTTTTGCGTCAAAGAATGCAAACTTCTTTGAGATCTGAGCTCTGTGACACATGAATTGTGCGCTTGAAACCTAGATTATATGAGATGCACAGTAAGACGTGCAAAGCCACGTAAACTTGGTTAAGTGCCGCTTAAGTAACGATGAGCAGCTCCAAAGAATTTCGATTCCATTAGTCAATATGTTCCACCGTTTCTTGTTTTTGCTGCGCTTGTTTTCTCGGCTTATCCAAATGAAACTGCACGTTTTGCCTAATAGATTTAGCTCCTTACACTGACCAAAAATTTGAGCAAGCTGTTTTCCCAGCAATCAATGAGAACACTTCAAGTTTTCTACTGTAAAACAAGATTAAATCAGCAAAAACATCATTTTGCAGATTGCTTCTGTTAAGTCTGTTTATAAGCGTCTAATTTTTTGGCAACTGCGCCACCGTAACCTGGCAATGAATAGATGACTGATGACTGTACAGATAAATTTACTTTCACGCTTTTTACCTGCATTTTTTTGGATCCAAATATCGGCTCACGACTTTCAAAATTCAACTTTTATCATGACTCTTTGCGAAACAGATTCCTCTTATTTGCGATAACATAGACTGACGGTTCTGGCAAGATTGGTCTCCAAACACAAAACACAGACATTATAATCATTAGCTCCCTTCTTTATGTGAAGCTACTACGTGTTTCCAGAGTAACCAGTTTTTCCTATAACTGACCGACGACGTCAGACGAACGCGTTAGCTTGACGTAAACATTTATGTTGCTTTGAAGGTCCTTGCAAAAAACCGATGCAATGATGTAAAGTTTGCGTGCACTTCATTTGCATTTGCCCATTAGGTGGATACACCTTGGCAAAATATTCTATGAAGTATACACTTAGGGGTGAAGCCTATCGAAACATCGTCTGTCTGGATTCGTATTCGTTTCTGTTGAATGCAGTTAACACTCTACAACTGATTTTAATTTCTTTTTAAGAATAGAAGACACCAAGTTCTGCAACAATCTCGACGTATACCAAATGCTACGAACACAATGCACTGTGAAAATGGCAAATATGTAGCAAATAGGAAAAAGCAAACTATTTTTCCGAACACAGTGATGGAAATCTGCATTCTTATAAGAGCTTTTAATAATATGTTGAGAATTGTGTAAATCAGCACACATACTACTAACATGTCATAACAATCATATGTTGGTCCTCGGTTTGCATAAGTAAAGCGCTGAAATTAACAGCACCATTGTGCAGACACTCCATGCTGGATAATTACTTTGAAAAATGTAATAAGGCCCCGAAATTCGTTAACTGTGGGATTTCGGCTCTCATGTATTGAATGAATGGCATTGGTCACATGACCGCAATTTTGTGTGGAGTAATAAGCTAGCCAGCCCAATGTGCGCCAGTGAATTATATTCGATGAGACAGAATGGAAATGTGATGTTTGTTGCAGCCTGGTTTACGGTTAATGTGTCGCTCGTCTATGAGACGTAGCTGACCCAAATTCCACGACAACAGTGACAGCCTCATGGTTGAGATATGGAGGATCTCAAGGATGAGATCCAAACAGCCAGAGTGTCTTATCTTTTTGATTGCTCTGGATCAACTTTCTGCCGTCTTGTGAAAGATACTTGGTTGTTTAGAGGCTAGTTTCGCCCGAAAACGGGAGCTAAGTGGCCACGAGACGTCAGTGGCCGAAAGGAATCTTGTAGTTGATGTTAACTTCTTAGTTATATTGTTGCTGCTGTTATGGTTGCACGTTTAACATAGTATAAGAGACAACCATAGAGATGAAAAGCCTCACAGGTTTGCCTAAATATTGTGTTTTAAGTCAAAACTTAGATGTCTTGCTACTTATTGGAAACAGTAATAATATTTCAAAAAGTCTGAAAGAGATTCTCAAACATCTCTGCTGTTTTAAACATATATACAGAGATCCCTTATTTTTAGGAATAAGTGAATATTAGAATTTTTGTCACAGATGACTGAAGGAGATGATCTAGCTGTTCACAGAACCACCGAAATCGAATGGAATGTCTTCAAAGGTGGAAGAAGAATTATGTTCCCTCCGTAGACATCTGAGTCAGATTCACAATTGCAGTGGAAATATCACACGTATCCAATTTCTCCGTCTAAGCTGAAAAAGCAGAGGTATGTCACAGAATTTAAGCATAGCATTCAAACAATCGTGAATAATGATATTTAAAATCCGACTGTGTGCAACGTTTCTAGTAGGGTAGGAAAGACAACATTTCGGATACAATGAAAAGTGGAAACAGCAGCGCAGTCAAACATCACCGGGTAATTTTTAGGCATACAGAGAAGCAAATTACAACAGCGCATCAAACCCATTCTCAGCAACATTGCAGGCAACATGAGGTTAGTATTTG